>JASANN010000548.1:167065-233820 GCA_031762395.1 Calameuta pygmaea | reverse complement strand
CTAATCTAACAGGGTGACTGCCCTTATATGACTACTCGACTGAATATGCTCGACCCGACCAAAGGAATAGAAAATGTGCGACAAGCACAATGGAAAGTGAGAGGGAACAGAGTAAAACGAGAAGAGAGAAGGAAAGATAGAAATACAGAAGTTAAAAAATAGAAAAGTAAGGAATAGGGGTATAAAAGTAGAGAAGAAATGAGGAAAGAGATAAATAAAAGAGTAAAGGATGAAAGATAGAAGAAATAAAAATGTAAAGAAGACGTAAGTATAGAAAGAGAAGAAGGTTGGAAATGGATAAGAGGGGTCGATTCCAAGAGACCAGTATAGGAGACCGGCTCCAGGAAGAATGAGCGCTCCGAGTCCGGGCGCTGCCTCAAGCGCGCCCCCCCACTCTCCGCCTACTCCCACTCATCCAGCCCCACACGACGAATTTGCGCGCATAGAATTTTGGGCAACTTCCAGTACTTCTAAATATGCTTGACCAGAATTTCCGATTTCTAAATGTTAATATTTTACTTTATTAATTTAATTAATTATTTTAATGTTCCAAGCACCTAATTTATTAATATTTCAATTTGAACGTAATTTAATTTCGATATTCTACAATTTCAATTCAATTTTTATCTACTTCGTATATTCTGCGAGATTTTGATTTAGCCTCAATTTTATATTTTGAATAAATTTTGAAAGTAAATCAAGATCCAATAATGTTTAGTAGTATTTAAAAAATAAATATATGAAAAACACTTTCTTAAAAATGTTTCAACAGTAGCCTTTGTCAGTGGTTCTTGAGAAGTTCTATAGTTCCCGGTCTCGTTCTAAGGGTTGCTTTGGGAACCAGCGGTGAGTAGCGGAAAACCTCTGCCCGCCCAAGGTACAAGTTCGAGTTCACGTTTAGCTCGGCTACGACGGAATTCGCGTTATCGACGGAGGCGATGATCACAAAATCGTAGTTCCAGACTCGCCGCTACGATTTAGCGCCATGGTTTTAGTAACGCCTGAAGCCGGTAGGGTTGTGGATCTCCCTACTGATCTCAGTTGTATGTATCAATCCCTACTTTCAATGTTTGAATAATACAGTGTTTTTAATAGTACATGGCCTTACGCAATTTCATACCGCACAACATCAATCTAGCTTAAGAGTTAGAAGTTCCGCTAGTAGAAATATATTGGTGATATCACAATAAATCCTATTTCCCATGAGATTTACGAACCCATTCTTCTTCGGTGATGCGATAATTACAAATCATACACGGTCCAATAATAAATTTGATATTCCATCGTTTGGCAGCGAGCGTATGAAACGTAAACGACATCATTAATGGTGACATCGTTGATGCAACATTTATATTTAATATTTATTGTTTCATCAACAATCATTATCCAATCTTCTCACATATTACGTAACCATTAACGATCCATCATGTCACATAAGTATAACCTGCTACATTACAGTATTTATTAACCTTCATTTAATTTAATGAATTATCGAAAATAATTATCACCTAATATCAATTGCAGATGTCAGCCATTAGAAATTCAATATTCCTAATCTCCTTCGTACATCCCCTTTCATTATGGGCAATCTGAAAAACACAAAATTTCGATTAATCTCCATTTTTTGTAAAATTAATTTTTTTATTTAATAAATAACGCTCTTATCACATTCTGCCTTGATTACCAGGCTATCCCTAAGAATCGTCATCGCCGACTGAAAATCCTGAAGGCACCAATGAATCAGTTTAATTTATCGTCATATAAAGTGTGCATCGATAAAAATTAATTGTTTTTCCGTAACAGTACCTGTGGCAGATGGCGTAGCTAGGGGTGGGTCGGCGTTGAGGGGATTGACAAAAAAAAAGTCAAGACACAATCGGAAATCGTACACCCCTCGTGAATAAAACGAAGCCGTAATGCCGATTGCGGATAAAGGAGGGATCACACCGAGGTGTCTTGCGTTTTATGGTGACAATAAAAAAAGTCGAAGAAGCCACGAAAAACGAAAGGAAGATAGAAAGGTCGATTAGTTGATAGGTTTTAATCGTGACGTAAAGATTTTAATCGATTTTTTCCTGTACTGATAATATCGTAAAAAAAAAAAAAAAAGAAAAACGTACTATATGTCGTTGACAAAATAGCCACTTATACCCACAACCCATTATGATTCTTACTGTTTTATATATAAATTCCTTGAGCGTAAAATACGAGCCTGGGATATCAGAAGAATTACAACATTCACTGGGATTGGCTATTGGGATGAATGGCTGTGGAAATAAAAAATTGAACGAAGCATCGTTTTATATCTGATATGAAATGTGAGAGTTCCTTGATAAAATAGGGCGAGTTTCCATGTATGGTGTTTTTACGTTGATGCTCAAGGTATATGAGAGATATCAGTGATAAGGATTCATAAATAGTAGCCTGATACGTGATTATTATCAGGATCAATTAAATTGTAGGATATAAATGTGTATATATATTGTTCTTTTCTGATCTGCAGGACTTAATTAATATTGTTTTATTTTGCGAAATAAATGAAAAGCTTCTCGGTGCCTGTTACGTTTACGTCTCTGATCCGAAGCATACAATTTTCAAAACCAAACGAAGAAGGTATAGGTTAGAATATAAGTTTCTCGGCATTATGTTGGTACTTACGTTCAATAGGTGTCTGCTGACGGAATCCATTGTACTGCCATCCATTAATCAAACCATGTTGTACCTTACGCCTTTGGAAACTGGCCCTTATACAAGAATGCGATCTTTGTTTATTTTGCGAATCACTTTCGCGAAGATCGATAGACCTTCTACCGCTTCCTTTCAGACGGCACTAGTTAGTTCTCGAAGTTCTCGACAGATGGCGGGCTCTGAAAAATTACTTTCCTTTATTGGCTATAATTTTACAAATTATTTCACCTGGCTCGATCAACGATGGATTTTCGATAGTTTGATGATTTAATTGAAAAAATTGGATTTTTCAACCACGACTTATACACTGTCAATCGATTCGTTCGATATTTGCGTTCGGTTTGTCGAACGTTCTAGAACATAAATTTTAATCGATTTTTTTCAAGTTTATCGATTTTGACTAGTTCGAAAATTTGATTGAAAATTCATTTACTAAAATTGCATCTGATTGGTCCTCGCGAACTATTCAATGATTTTCATGACACCCAAGTACCGTTATTATTTATGAGATTCATGTTAATATCAAGGGACACCCCATTTTTGGAATTAATTTATGCTAGTTCACTGCCAAATATTCTTTTTTCGTTTTTCTCTTTCATTTTCTCTTCGGAATCATAAAGCAAGTGAGTTATACATATTCTTGGGATGATCCTGGTAAAAAGGAACTGGTTTTATGGGAAGGAGCCATACATTGATTTCTTATGTAACCAGTCTATGATAATATATAAGAAATATTCTTTCACGTGTATAGACATGGGATCAATGGGATATCAAAGAACTCCTTATGTTAATATTTTCAAGTACACAGTCACTCGTTAAGTTGTCGCCTTGCCGAGTCTCACGGGTTCCGCGCGTCAAGTAAAGTGTCCGGGTCGGCCATGAAATTCTTACTCATTTGAAAAATATTTCAGAGTCTGCCAGTAGTAGTTTACGTAGATCCCAGGAGGCCGCGTAATGTCTGAAACGAACAACACTTTATCAAAAACGATTCTCCTCTTAAGTGATCAGTGGTATTCAGGTACAAAGAACAAATCGGATGTTTCGTTTGAGACATTAGAGAAATTTTTTTTGTTCCCCTTGTCAAATCGAATCAGAGATAAACATTTTTTTTATCTAAACGACTTTTCGATCGTACCAAAATTTTCAATATTTCAACGGAATTTCATTGTCGGCCACATGAAGGTGTTCGGAATTGAGAACTACTGACCACTTACAAGATGAGACTAAACGGTTTCGTGTTCGGATGCTGGGAGCCAGGGGGGGTCCCTGGACCAAAAAGGATTGCTTCGTATTTTACTCAGTCCTGCATCCTACTGATCCATAAATGGATGAAACGTTAGTATATACGATATTCGAAATTCCTGTACTGCAAGTACCAATCAGGCGTAAAGTTTGATTTACATTTTCAAAAAAAAAAAAAAAAAAAAAAAGGATATCGGTAGGTCGTAGTTTAAAAAGATTTTCAGTTTCCTACGGATGTCCTAATCCTGCGCTCTTATCGATCAGCCCATAGCTAACCGAAAATTATTGAATAAATATCGAAAGCCAAATTTTCGATTTACAAATTTAAATCCATTAGCCGCTGAGTCGAGCTTCCGTAAATTCACTTTCAGCCCGCCGTATCTCAAATCTTTAGCCTTCGAATCTCTTTGAAATACAGAAAAAGCGTATATCTAATGGCAGCACCCCGAAAACTCATGGGAAACCAAAGAATTCGTGAATCGCAAGAGTCTCCGAAAGCCAAACTCAATAATCCATTTCCTGTCTCGGTCGATTGCCAATGGGAAACTCGTCTTCTGCTTGAAGCGAGCCGGTTTCGCCTTTTTCCCTCCCCCTAACCATCGCTCCAACCCCCTTTCATCTATCCCCCCCCCCCATACTAAAAAAAACCCACCGCCACTTGTTTTCCCCAGAATTCACAAAGCCAGAGCAAAAGAGAAGTGGCAAATCGAGAATCACCAAGTGGGCAGACCCATTTCGAATTCAAGCCGAAGGGGATCATCCAAGGAAAAGTTCAAAGGTCAAAGTAAATATTTTGATTTTCTAGCACGCACAAATACCTACATTTTTCCCTTTCGTCACTCGCGACTTTACAGCTGTTGGACTCTTTGTGCTTTACTCGCATGCTCAATATATTTTCACTTATGTGCCGATTACATCATCTTACCTATACATACCGACTACACCCACGTGAGAATTGAGAAAAAAAAACACTTTTAAAAATCATGGCTGCCACCTTCTTTGTTCCATGAAAATTATCAACAAACACGTGAGAGGTTATTTAAATAAATCGTATACCTAAAAGACACATATATATATATATATATGACGCCTGTATAAATCGTATACCTAAAAGACCCATACATATATATATATATATGACGCCTGTAATTACTCTACCGCCATTATACGTCATGCCACAAGAGTTTTAATAACTGCATAATTCAAATGGACGCAAGAAAAACTAACCATAGCGTTTAGGTCTTACATCATCGTTGTCGCAAGGATTCATGAAAACAATTAATCTCGCCGCGTGCGACAATAAAAAATTTTTTTCTCGAAGATAGCGATCATTATCATTACACCTATACGATGAAGCTATTAAATGCCAATTTGATATGAGCAGTGCGAGGACAAAAATTTTCTGAACCGAATGTACCACACGAGTGCAAGTTAAATTTGAAGTTTGCGTGTCCGTTGAATAATTGCGGTGAGTTTAGGTACTTACGTCGATAGGTGTCCGTCGGTGTCCGTAAATAACTGGAAGGTTTCTATGAAGCGACTACAACGAAGTAACAGGCACGTATTGGAGTGGGAGATTATTTGTTTCCAATAAAAAAAAAAAAAAAAAAAAAAACATACAAGAAACTACTTAGCGAGAAATTTGCTGTCACTCGTGACTGTACGTCGCTGTACTTACCGTTATCATGATAAGCGTGGGATTTTTTGATTTGGAATTTCCCTTATCATTAAATCACTGTAAATTCTTTTCGATATTATAGTCAACGTTATGACACGACTGGGAGATCGGTTTTACTTATAATCCGAGTCTCGACCATCTGCAGCGCCAGTAGTCGTTGAATTTCGATCCATCAATTTGTTCTTTCTAAAATCAGTGATTAGAATGAAGATTTTTGCGCTAGGATTCGCGTTCTGTTTCGCACTGGTTAACGGCGGTAAGACATGTGGAAATGATAAATAAATTATTCTTATCATTTTTGATATTAGGTTTACGGACATTTCTTATACATATATCTGCTTTGCGAACACACGTAAATTTGATGCATGAACGAATATATATGTTAAAAAGAAAAAACCACTTAGACAGCAAAATAATATTAAACTTTACAGGTAAAAAAAATTAAAGTATTAAATATATATTTATAGAAAGTTTTTATCATTCGATAATATTTTAATACTTTACTTCGATATTCTAGATTCATTTCGCGTATCTTTTTTTAGGCGAATATTCAATTTTGTTTGTACACTTTCTGCAAACAATCTTTTCGCCAGTGCATTGCTCCGGTTTTTTTTAGCAAAATCCAATTTGGAAATTTATTAGCGTTGTAATGTTTGCATGGGTAAAACTAATTTAATAAAAAATTTGATTTGCAATACGATCGCGTCAAATTTACGTATATACGTAGAGACATAGGTATACCAGATAGAGAATTTCAATATTTCAAAACTTTTGAGATAAATAGATTTCAATATATTTATCTCGTTCGACGGATAAAAGTCAGTGCAAAAGATAAGATAAAAATGCAAACTGTTTTTGTAATTTGAAAAAAATTAATCTCTCACCTGACAGCTGTCGACCCTCAAGTAGTACCAAGCGCTTACTCAGAGGGCGCCAGCGTCGTGAAATATCCTCAAGTACAACATGGCGCAGCAGCCGACACGCTCAGAGACGAAATTATAGGTGCAACAACCAGCTACGTTGCTCGTCTCGCAAATACATATTACTTCCAGGTAATTAAGAAAGCAGCCATATCGCGAGAAGTTTATCATGATTTTGGCAAAGTGTCAGGACGCAGGCTTTGGTCCTTTACAGATAATTAATACGTATGTCTCACACGCGTACTACGAATAGATTCAAATTATAGTTGATTACGTTTGAAGAATACTCACTCGTGTCCCTTTCATGATTCGAATACATTATTTACGCCATTCTAGACAATAGCTCACGATTCCTTGCGTCGTTTATTATTTCCATACTTTATTACGGCCCCGTCACGTTACATGATCAACGACACGCGTGGTATATAACTTTTAGTTCCCAGCCCACGCCGCTAGGGCTCGCTAGTAGTACTGCCCACAGGAGTTTCACAATATCTTACACGAAATTTGAATCGAGCGAATCGATGATTTATACATCTTGATTTAACCATCATATCTGCTATGTAAACACGTCAATCTTACGTCACGTTTTCTCTCAGGCAAATTCAGCTGCGTTCTTCTTTGGTCGCAGTGTTGAAAAAATGATTCAGAATCTAGAGCGCAACATTGGCTCCATTAACGACAAGTCACCTGGAGACGCACTAGATCACAGCCTGGGTCTTGTCTCAAACAGCTTCGAGGGGTACTTTGATATCATCCCTCAAGAATTCGGTGGTAACGCAGTGACCGGTAAAACGGTAAAATATTATTGCTAATTGCCCATAAATATTTCATATCTTTGTTGTATGTCTTTGGGTACCATATACATATAGTTTCTTTGACTCGGTAGGATTTACCTGGTTTGGATGACCTCATGCAGGACGTACCCGTTAACGTCACCTCTATGCAACCTATAGGAAGTCTTTTGAATGATCTACCGGCAGTGGCTGACCATGATTTTTCTATATTGCAAAAGTTCATCACCAGTATGTTCGCTCATGGCTGGGAAAAGGCCAGACCAGCCTTTATCAAACTGCGCGATGAATTTCGCGAAGACGTAAGTGTCCTCTAATCCGTTTACAATGGTTTTAATGGAAATTTGACCATCGACAGAGCATTCATTATTTTTTCATTACAGTTCCTGTTCCATAATATATTCTGGTCCTACAAGGCCTCCATGATGTACGTTCGCAGAAATGAGAACATTATCAAAGCTCATACCAGCGACGCAGCCTGGATCAGATGCATGAATTTGTTCGACAGGCTGACTAAAATTGCATCAATGCATGGAACTTCCAACGAATAATCGAAGATCACCAATTACGGTTATTAGGGACAGATATTAAAAAAAAAAAAAAAATTAATGACATCCTATAACGTTACAAATAATACTTTATCGTTTTAGCATTGCATTGTTAAAAAAGGAATATTACGTGTAACCTTTTTTTTTTTTTCATTGCAAAACGAAACAATGCAAAAATCAGCAATCGGTTGATCAAACAAAATATCCAATTCCCGAGACCATTTTCAAAGTTTGTACAAATACAGGTATAAACATAAAAAAAAAAAAAAATACAAGCGCCACGGAAATTCTACAATCGATTGCATCATAAAGCGCAATTCGTAGTTAAAACTTGGAGCATTGCTGCCGCGGAGCTCGAGCACAGTGCTCACGGTTCGATAACAACTGAAAGTCACTGGAATCGCTGAAATCACAAGAGCGAACATCACCGGAGAATATAACCGTATAACAAACAATGCACGTACCAACCAAAATAGATATTTTAATAGCAACGCCAGAGAGAGCTTTTTTTTTAACCGACGAGAATCGAATAAAAAATATCATCAGGGCATCAGGACTTCCGTCGAGTCCTGAAATGATCATCACTGCACGCACAAACGATACGATGAGACTGACACCCGAAACTCACAGACTCCGTTGGCTTTTATCGGGTCCAGGTGCATTTCCAACACAGGAATGTCAGCGACGAAATATGGGATGCTCGTGCGTGACGCAACACTTGTCTGGAATGTGGGTTACAGCTCGCAACCCTTTCCGACAATCCAAATCCTCACTCTGCTACAAGCCGCAAGGTACCCTTATGTAGGGGGGTGGCGCGTCCGTAAGGGTTGTAGTTGTCCCTAGACGGAACTTCCAGGTTTGCAGTATCAGACGGATACGGTCTGAGGTCTCTAAGTGGACAGGATAGCAGAGAAGGTCACAGGAATGATAATGGGAATGTAAACGTGAATAGGAATGTAAATGGGAATGATGGAAGTATATCTGGATACGGGATACCAACGTACCAAGATATCCAAAGGTATGGGAAGTTGTCTGCAGGCTGGAGCCACGCTGTCGCTGCTACGGCATCGATCCTCCACAGGTCTACCACCACCACGGTTGTTACTACTATTACTGCTATCACGGTTATCAGCTATAGTAATACTATGAGTATAGTTTGCAGTGGCACTCCGGTACCCACTACTGGCTTTGACTATTATCAAGCCGGGCATTCAATAAGATTTCTTATTGCAACTCGCAGTGCTACCGTACAAATGAAATCTTCTCTTCGAATTCAAACCTTTTTACATCTCTAGGTCCATCTGAATTTTTGCAAAAGGCAACTTCTACCTTTTAACCTCGTCCTTCTTTCTCTCTGCCACTTTTCACTGGATCGCCAGACGTATTTCAACAGTCGATGATGCACTTTCTGTTCTGCCAGTTGACCTTTTTCAGGAAGCGAAAGGGATAGGAGGGTTCACTCGTACGAGACATCCGAAGCCTTTGAACCGCATCGGGGAATCGGTTGACTTTTGTCTCCTATTGTGAACTCTGTAAATCTGCCTTCCATCATTATTTGTCATTCCTTATCTCTTTACCGTCACGATATTTTATACAGATTTTGCTATCTTTAATCAATTGACGTTTTCAAAATTTAATTAAACTGGGTACCGTCTGATGCTGCTCATCTGGAATTGCTTTATCAAAGCTTTCAATATAATAAATTATTTTAAAGGAGAGTCAACAGGATACGTACACCAAATTTAGGTACCACAGGGTATCCTTATTGAACAAGGTTGGGTTTGATGATCAGCCATGATATTTTTTTTCTCTTGACACAGCTTCAACTTAGCATCACTCAAGTCTTGTGGGTCTTTGGTGACTGCGACAGTTGCCATTTCTTGAGACGTTCGACTGCTTTATCTGCAATGAGACAAAGATTTAATGAAGAAAATTAATTTTTTAACTCGTTCAAGAGGATAACCTATTATTTGGTTAGTCTCTGGGGCCATATATCCTTATAAGCTTACATACAAACCATGAGGAGGTCCTGACTGGTACCAAGAGTATAGGTGTTCGTGATAGAAGCGTGGATTGTGTGTATAAGAATGTAAGAGCATCTGCCAAATAGAAATGACGCCATTGCGTAACTCCGAATGAACCCAGGTCACTCAACCTCGTACGGAAGCCAAAGTGCCGTCTGCGGTTAATCTTAAATTCAAGCCAGGGATCTGTGTCAGTTTATTGGTTTTCAATTTTGAGCAAGTACACCTTTTTTCTTTGTAATTGGCATCGTTATCATCACTGTACTTTTTGGTAGGAGGAGTCTCGAGGTCGAAGGTCGGTGAACCTTTGGACGAAGAGATTTGCTGTAAAGTAGGTAAGTGTATAGTAAAATGCTGCACTGCATCTGTCAGTGCTTCATTTTCGAGAGGGTCATTTGTCAGGGTCGAAACTTTGAGAAACTTGAAATTAGTTCAAGTACCTGAAGTTAGTCTCGGAGCCTTCGAAAAGTGTCCGTTAGAAAAATAGATCAAGGTACATGATTAAGCGAACGTACCTTAGCATGTCTCTTGTTACCGTTTCTTTTGTCCAGTCGTAAGGTAACACACGTGCATATCTCATGAAACAGTTACGAGTTCAGTTTGAGTGAAATGGAAATAATAAAAATCGATAATCGAACATCGAAGTAGCTAAATAAATCGTACGAGCGGTCAATCGCAGCGAAGTTTATAGAAGAACAAAAAGTATTGTTGTACTTCATGAAAATTTGGTTGTTTGTCGATTCTATGAAATATTCAATGTAAACAAGACGAGCGCAAGCCAATGGCGTGACTGTAGCCTGGCTGACAGTTGCGATAAAAATTAACTGGACAATAGGTACTTTTATTTATTTAATACTTGACTTTGTCTTTTTAAATGGAATCAAACTGCCGCGTCTCACTAGGCGATAATATCATCGTCTTATCCAACGTGAAGCGCGACCTTTTAACAAAAAAAAAAAAAGCTTGGAATACCTGACAATTCACGTAGTGACTAACCTCGTTAATTAGCGAATACAAGTGGCGGAGCTCTAAGTGGTGGGCACTTAAAAAAAAAAACAGAGTCCGTGGTTCTAGACAGAAAGCGCTTTCAGAATGAGAGACGAAGAGAGAGAGAGAGAGAGAGAGACAGAAAGAGAATAAACCCTTTTGTCGTCTTCTTACCTCGCTGTAATAAAGAGTAAGTAAACGTATTCAAGAAAGGCGCGATAACAAGGCATACAAGACACAGCTTCTATATAAGGAAATACGTGAGCACCATTGTTAATTAATAAAGACTGATCGCTATGAGAATCTATAGTGACGTCAGTGGTTATTATGAATCTCAAAATGATTATCATTCGCACCTTCGTTAAGCAGCCTTCTTTGCACTGAGACAAGTAACAAGTCGAAACTCACGGCAATAGCCTTTAAAGCCTTTCTAAATTTTAAATGGACGCCACTCGGTTTAGTCCTCGTTCTTGTGTACACGTGTACGCCATTGCCGTGATTGAATTCACTTGAAACGGATCTGCACGAAAGATCCGGACATCTAGCTAAATACTTTTATTGCACGAAATACCCAGCTGGCATTTATCTAATCCACAAATTTTCACAGCCAAAGTCGAGGAGCTTCGCACAATGCACAATAGAGGCGTACGTGTCGCTAAGCCAACATCAAATTACCGACCGCAATCCTGTCGCACGAGATAGCAACGCATAATGTTGCCAGTTATGCGGCGCACGTGTACGGAACAGCTGCATTTTAAAATCACGAATTCGCGGTCTAATTTTTATCCACAGAGAACAAAGCCAAAACCGTTCTGGCTCTATTTCCTAGACGATATTCACGTATATGCGACTTCGTGTTGCGCATCTACCAGACTCAACGCGAGTTCAAAATCTGTATATAAACTTTCTTTGATTTTCATGAAACTCCGTTTCTCATGACTTCGTGTTTATCAGAAATTCACTTACACTGCTGGATACGCGAATATCTATAAGTACTTAGAGAAGACTAAGCATCTAGAAACCAATGGCGGTTGAATAAGAGAGAACGAATAAGTAGACTTAAAAAAAAAAGGGGGGTAAGAAAAACAAACAACCAACAGGGAAAAATTGTCGTCCATCTTGAGAGTTCAGGCTTTTCCAACGAATAAATTGGATGATCCTCTTCTCCTCGAGCATTATCCCTGCTACTTTCGAGTGGCAGATAATTTAACGTATAACTAATTGCCGGATCGTTAAAAGAATTTAAAAATATCTAATAATGCTGTGCATTTCTTGGTACATACGTCGGCAACATAACCTACAATAAATACATACACTGTGTATCGTTATACCAGAACGTTCTGGAAAATGTCTCGAGATGTGGCTAGGGTATCTTTTATCCATATATTCCTTATGTGCCATATACATATATAGTATACACGGGTATATACGTTATATCGATATACTTTGTTTCCAGCCAGAGCTACCAGCTACGTACCCGAGATACACGAGAGAATTTCTTCGGAGCACGTTCTGCCGTTATTTCGTCGAGGCTTTTTCGGGCGACGCGTGCATCGCTGCCAAGTGATTTTTCCTTGAGTTAACTGTATCGACCGATAGTGAATTACTCCGAGAGACTTACTCCCTCCCTCTCCCCGCACACCTTTCCCAAGAGGGAAAGAAAGGATTACGTGAGAGATTCTGTACTTCCTGCTTCGAAAGCTACCTAATTCCCTTCTGACTATTTTCTCACAAAAGGACTTACAGCTAACCGGGCCATTGGCTGTACTCGATTCTCATTCATCATTGGATCGCCTTAAGCTTCGATCGAATATCTACAGTTTTCCCGGTTATTTCGTATTCACTCGAGGAATTAGAGAGCGCATGGTGCAAATACAATATATGGATTTATTAGTAATTAATTTATTAATTCACTTTGAGCTTGCGAATTAAGAAGATTCTTATTCACGAAGAACAAGGTATTTCTGTTGCCTTAATACCTTTTTTTTATTTTCACTGTCATTATGTGCTATAAAATTAAGCGACACAGGATTTTGTACTCTTGCAGGACCTGTCAGAACCGCATGCGGTTCCCCACGTAATCGTCCTGCAAATAGTTGAGGATCCTTATGGGAATTGTATCAGTGGAGAATTAGTGTTGCACAATCCCACGTGAGCAGCTTTAACACGTGGGACTTTTCGCACGCTTTCATAATGTCATACGCTATGCGAATTTACGTGAACATCGATTTTCGCAAGTTGAACGATTATCCGGAAGCTGCGGATGCGTCAGTGGTCCCTGCACATTTTAGAATCATGGAATTTTACATGGACAAAGGTATACCTGTACCTTTGTAGATAATAAACACATGATCATTCATGAACTCCTACGTTCATCCCAGGACAAGATAATTTTTTATTAATAAAAAAAAAAATTTCCGTTCAAACATCGCGAACAGGATTGAACCCGGAAAATTGGACGTCTCAGGGAAATAAGATTGGTGTAACTAAGAAGGTAGGCGTCATCGAGTCCAAGTTACTTGATCGCTGCAAGCTCACTGTGGTGGCGTCTCGAGCGAATTCCCACCCCCAATTGAAAGCCACCCCTTGCACCCAGTCACGCTTTCAACAAGGATCACTAGAGAGGGAGAAAGAGAGAGAGAGAGAGAGAGAGAATGTAGGGGTGGTTAGCCAGCCTCAGGGACGCTTACGGTGTACGTGGTGTTAGTGGGAGGGGGTTGGTAGTGGGGTGATCTCGCTAGGGGTGACTTGTAGGTAGGGGGGGGGGGGTGACATCATATATTTCCATTCCCCACCACCAGGCGCCAACGTCAAGCGCTTTCACGTAAGTCCGACACTCGTGCGGCGCACTTTGGCCCGACAGCATCGAGCACCGACGTGCTGCATTTCGTAGGTAGCTCAAACGAACCACGAGGTCGCCGAGGATCCTCTGCGCGAAGGAAAAGTGAAAGAAGACAGCGATTTCATTAGTATGACAAAGAGAAGAAGTACGAGCAAGGAGTAAACGTGAATTTTTGTATCAGATATAAGTTGAGGAAAAAAAAAAAAACAACTGAAAGGCTTCGCTGAAAGCTAGGACGTTCGATGGAATTTAATGAAATTTAAAATCTAGTGACTTTTTTTTTTAACTTCTGGATTAACCTGCGATTGCCCTGAATACTCCTGGGACAGATTGTAACGATCGCAGAAACTTATGGGAGTGAGTGTCGAGGCGCCGTGATAAGAGTGTGTTCGTTCAGTGAATAGCGTTTCGCGATTTTTTCCCCCTTTTTTTTTATTTCGATACTAGTTTTTTGTGTCTCATTTTTTTTTTAGTGTTTCAATCCAATCGCTATATCCACATACGTCGCGTTGCTAGGCCGTGCAAATTGTACGTACTGATATTGACAGTGCTTCTAATTACCCCAGACGTGCTACTCGTGGCTGACTTCGTTCTAAAATCAACCCCTAGAGCAGAGGGGATGGATCTTTACCTAATCTACGTAAGTATCATATTACCCTACCAGTCCCGGTTTCAAGTGATTGTCAGAATTTTAATTCAGCAATCTCACCCCTTGCACTTCAAACCATCTCGCAGCGACCCTTAAGCGCGCTTACTCGTGACCTCTATTTGTTATTATAATTTCACGACAATTTTGCTACGTTACGTTTCGCCCTGGAATTTCACAGCGTTCGCGTAATATATCTATACATAGGCACAAGTGTATATAGATATAAATATGCCAAAGCTATTTGCAAGCGTCGCTCGAGGGATATGCAAGACGTATAAAAACACGTAGAAGCCCCCATTGAAACAGCATTTTTATCTTAACCATTTTTTTAAAATTCAAATTATCTCGAACAGTAGCGAAAGTGACTTTGCTATCGCGATAATTATTCGTTTACGCTACACGTAATTTTTTTCCTTTGGCGTCGACTTCAAGTTTTTCTCAATTATCGTTCAATTGCTAAAAGTTTTTTTTTCGCCCCCCCCCCTCCCCCCCTCCCTAGGTATACATAGAATATAGAAGAAAAAGTAGAACATTAAAGATACGACCCAGTTTATACCACTGTCCATTATCATATCTTATGCCCTTCTTCGAATTGTGCACCGTGTTTGCTGGAAATGAAAACTGTACTAGCCTGAAAGCGAAGTAAATTATAATTGGCAAAAAACGACAAAGCAAATAGCAAATATGAGCACAGTGAAACTTCGTCCTTTTTTTTATATATCATACATATTTTCCATAATGGTTTAGCGTGTCCGACGGAGCAACAGTTAGAGCCGTTCGAAAAGTCATTAGTTGTACATACGCGGTATACGCCACAGCTGAGCATAGTTAATATTTAATGTTAAAACTGGTAGCTACCACCTGTAACTCATTAACGAGTAATGAACTTGGTCGTTATTTAATTTATTTTCTAAAAGCTTAAAAATATATTTAACATGGATCCCTTCTCCCTGTACCTGCCAGTCTTTCGCTCTCACGTGACACCCAATTGTCCTACGTATTTTTCCTTCAGAATTTTTCAATATCGTCATCCCTTGGCACGTTCGCCACCCTGAGGTCTGTACCACCCTCCAGGTAGTAGGCACCAGGCAGAGGGTGGTGCACCCCGTGCCGTCGCAGCCTTGTGAAAATTTATCTCGAATCGAGTATAGCCGTTTCCGTTGGCGCGTTTGTAATAAAACTTTTCAATTACCCGTGGCGATATATATATATATATATAGGGGGAAAGGGAGGGTTCAGAATGTGCGATCTGTCACGTGAAACAAAGAGAAACGCGTATGATGAAATTTCAATTTCGATTTGGCATTACGCAATTACCTTGGATGACTCTTTGGTCGTGATTGAAATGTCTGTTCGAAATAGTTGGGTTCCGAATACTCGGCTGGCTGGAGAAGTGTAATCACTCTTTATGATATTGAAATGTGTACCTTACTGATTAAATGCTTATCGATTAGTTAAAATTGCATTATTCCCAATACGCCTGTATCGAGTGAAATATTGAATTGGCTGGATGCAAACAATAATGTTATTTTGCAGAGAGTGAACGGGACTGTAGGATTAAAAAAAAAAAACAAAAAAAAAATGGCGTAAACTCTGAAAGTAAAGTTTGTTAAACAATTCAGAAACGTATATGATGCGTTAATGACTGTGACGTTAATTAAGTATAATTTACATACCCCGTCCATGATAATATTTTACTTTTTTTTTTTTTTTCGAAAATTCGTTAGCTACGTGTATTAACGTCTGATGTGTTTCCCAGCTTGAAATACCCATTAAAAGATACTCTCTTGCGTACGTGGGCTGATTGTGAGCGATAGTCACGATCAAAGCGTAGATTCTAAATCTAAACCATTAGAGCTGTATGACCGTCATACTAAACGGGGATTGAGTTCATCTCTACGGTGTCCTTAATTGAAACCGACGAAACGCGCCCTTAATTTATAATTCAATTCCTGAGCCTTGGCTGGACCCAAAGTAAATCAGTCGATAGTTAGCTATGCAATTCAGGATTTTGATTAGGAGGCACTTGAGCTCCGTCAAGCATCAACTGATATATATTCGATAACGTTAAAAAAAAAAAGGTGAAAAAAAAGGATATCTATTTTTAAACTCTTCGCAAACGAATATCGGTACAGTACAGTTTCGTGAGAATTCCCCGAAGGTTAACCATACCCGAAGGGTCCTAGAGCCCGTTTACCTAAACAATCGAAATACCAGTCTGAAGTCAGGTAGAAAAGATTTTTACCACGAATCCAAGAGAAAAGTCAAGTTTTTGCGACGTTCGCGCGAGAGGAGCAGCCATTTTACCAAATTCGAAATCGTCCGGACAATTCTGTCCGTTGTAACTTAACCTACTTACGTATTATGAAGACGAAGTGTCGCGTCTAACGTGCCCATACAATTTCGTACGCCATCTTTCTTTTTTGGTCGTCCCTCGTTCGTTGCTTACTTCACCCTCCACCCACTGGTTGTTTATGAAACCCACTCGGATTATGTCTTACGAAATTTCAACGTCGACAAATAATTTCTACCAGGGGATTTTTCCATCGGCTCCTCCCATCCCTCCTCCAGCCCCCTAACTGAAACTCGCTCGAGTTTGTTATGACTATCATTGCTATAGTCCTTGGCGACTATAATGACGTTTGGCTCGTAAAAAAGTCAAGCAGATTCCGTACGACGTTTTGTCGGCATAAGTTTTGGTCGGTTCGCCGCGTAAAATAATAATGCTTCTGTGTAACGTTATTGTTGCAATATAAACCTCACAAGTCAATATCGTTCTATGCGAATAGACCAGATGGTATAAATACGTTCGTTTTCTATTGTGAAAATAATGATTCGTTTATTGTTCGGAATAAATAGAAAAAAAAAAAATATTGGCTGCGAACGCTCTTGTAACTTGATGTAAGGAAAACCCTCGCACTTCGTGTCCTTACGCGACCCTGTAGTTAATATCGATCTGACGTTGGTTCATTTTCAGATATTGTCTTACACGCCTTGTTATGGAGGGTTGCGTGTTTTTCTTAAGAAGTAACACGCCGGCAAAACAACCGACGGGAATTTCACCGTGTAAGAAGCACTCTTGGGGTTGGGTTAGGTACGCGCGTAGAAGATGGATCTATAGTCCCTGACTCTGTATCGTAAAGTCGACCCAATAGATTGCGTAGCCGAAAACAAGAGCATTATCCCACCCAGTTTCCCAGTCTGGCCCTCGCGTCTTTTTAAGGACTCCAATGCTGTACAAGGAGACAATGGCGTAGGAAGTTCTGATCTTGCTGGACAATTTTGAGACTGTATCGACTGCGACAGGCTGGAATAAACGCAACGCGTGGCTTGGTCCGATCAGATCTGATCAGATCTTTGGGGTACATGACGATCCTGAGGTTGTACTGGTCACGAAATATATAAAACTCAACAATGGACGTTATGATGATATAAATAATATAGTTACATCATGAATCAGACAGTTTGTCATTGGCTCGTGATACTGAAGTCATTCCATTAAGGCCCCATAATTGATGGGGGGGGGGGGGGGGCTTTATGGTATGACGTTTGGTACTCCGTAGGTGGCCTGTTAATATTTTCTAGAGTAACTTTATGGTTGTAATGTAATAAATAGTTGAATTCAAATAGTAATAAGCTTTGGTCTCTGAGGTCATACCTGACCCCATCAGACCTCAAGAAGTAACTTTGATCACAGTCTATTTTCATAACTTGTTGGGTACTCGGAATAGCAATTCCTAGTAACAGAGATGAGCTCAACCTAGAGCCCGACCGTTTATTACAAGTCGATTTTGCAGACCCGCCTCCCCTCCCCTGTCAGCTTGAAGAATCAACCAGGAATCCAGACAGGCATCCAGTCTAGGGCTAACCTGCCCTTAAACAGGGCGCACCCTTGCCGTCGGGACCTTATTGTCAAGGGTCATTGGTGGCGAGCTGTCGCCATCCTTTGTACATACCTGAAGGGAAGCTATAAGCTACGTACCTTCCCGATTGACATAGGTGCTAACAAAAGGTCAAATCGACGCTACAAGCTCAAGCCATAAGATACCCAGAAAAGGAGCCGCAAGGGATGCTGAGGAAGAATGAGATGGAGAGAGTGACCCAGGGACAGGGTCCAATAGTGAGGATTTTGCACGAGTCAAACAATGCCTGACCGGGGTTTAAAAGATGTAGCATTGTACTCAGGTACAATATAAAAAAAAAAAACACTAGACCAGAGAAAAAAACACTAGACACTCAGAACAGACTAGAATTCCTGAGTACCTTGCCACAATTACCAGTAACGATCTTGAGGTGCACTCAGATGGCGCGTTGATCACGCAGGAGGTCGGGGCTGGATGGGGAGAGTTCAGCTTAAGAAGCCTGTTGCGGTGGATCGTAGGACGACGCCCGGCGTCGTCCTCACTACCAGTTCGCCTAAGTGTACGTACACATCCAGAAGCAGATACATACAGTCCAACCTTGGCATAAGACCCGTGCCAGCATCCTTTTTGTCAGGCGCCATTACGAAACACCAAGATCCTATGCAGTTCAGGTATTATCAACATTGTGATCCTAGCAACTCCTAGTCCAGGTCCCACAAACCGTAATCATCCCCTAACAATGCCAAGTAACAGTCTTTGACTAAGTGACAGTAGATTCATAGATATGTATATACAGACCCACTGAGGTCATCTTCTTGTAGTCCAACATCCCCAATGCTATATATGTATACTATATGCGGTATGCATATTTAGCTGAATGACGTCGTCGCTCGGGTACCTGGTTGTCTCGGTGGTATTCATTTTAATGGATAAGCCGATCCCGTGGAAGGTGTTCCTCTGCATAAAAGGTTACCCCCTTCGTCCTAACCCTTAACAAGAACAACTTAAGGAAAAAGCATCGAACCACTTTACACAGATTGCTCTTTCAAATAAGCCGTTAAGCCCTGAGCACCCTTCACGCATATATGTAGAAATGTTTTAAGGAGAATCCTGTGCAGGAAGACCATCCCCCCCCCCCCCCATCAGTACCCAACAGAAAGGATTACGGGCAGCTCACGGCCTCCCCCACCCACCCGTGCTCATGGCCGGTATTAAGAAGGTCAGTTATCTCCCTCCCCCACCTCCCCCCTTAGTAATGGCTGGTCTCACCTTTTACGAGGTTCTCATGCCAATCGCTTTCAGATAGCTGAGGACGCCTATAATTATGCTGCTGAAATCACCGAAACGTGCACTTTACATTGCTGGTCCAGTGCCATACATCCAGCAGCCCGTTTTATCTCAGGGACTTTTGGCTCCGATAGATGCTCGTTATTCTTTGCCTGTTCGAAGTGCCTGTACGTACTTTGTCATCGTATGTGATGTTAAATTTCGGTATGGGAGTGTACGAGGCGATGGGAGGGAAGATCTTAAAGCGTCATTGTGCATGTCGGTGACAGATCAGGGAACAGTAATGGACGTCTTATAGGTCTTTGTAATGGGCTTCTTTTTTTTTTTTGAGACGATGAAATATTACGTGTACAGAGACTAGAAACACTTGTAAAAGACGGACGCGTAAATGTAGTTTGAACAGTGGATAGAAACGCTACGTGGGTGACCTGGTCGGTTAAAACAGACAAAACGTTGCTACCGAGCAATTGCAATGTCGAGAGGGCGACCTAAAAAGTAAGCGCGTGTCAGTCCCTTCGTCTTGTCTAGGTTGGGTATAGTACACGCTGTGCGGATTGCTGTCTCCACTTTGTGAAATTACTGAGAGGCTTATGTAAGGGGTGGGCGAGAAAAAAAAGAGAGGAAGTCAGCGGGAGGCTAAGGAACGAAACGGCGTTGCTTTAGAGTGTCGAATTTATCGTAGGCGACGAAAGTAGACAGGGACGTCGTTTTAGCTCTTTCAATATTTTCGATTATTAATAGCACTGGGACTGTATCCGGTTTTTTTTTCAAATTCGCGTAGCCATTTTGTTTTTCTCATTTTTTGATGTCAACCCTAACGGGGAGGGGAGGGGCGGGTTAAGCTATTTAAGTCGTTCGCTTTGTGACTTGTTTTTTTTTTTATGTCACCGGTTACGTAATTGTATTGCAATTACCTTGGGTCATAGGTCAACGCATGTGGAAGTCCCAGCACATAAGGTAGCTGAACTCTTCCTGAGGGAATTTCTTTGTCTTCCCTCATGGCCTATCCTTGATGGATCGCGTCACGTACT
The DNA here is from genome assembly GCA_031762395.1 of Calameuta pygmaea. Taxonomy (NCBI): domain Eukaryota; kingdom Metazoa; phylum Arthropoda; class Insecta; order Hymenoptera; family Cephidae; genus Calameuta; species Calameuta pygmaea. The sequence continues at coordinate 213,267 of JASANN010000548.1, read as the reverse complement.
TGTTTTCTTCTCTATTACGGCACGCCATTATTTTTCCAGCTGCGCACCCCCTCACACATTTTAAATGCCGAATGTTCTAGAAGCTTTCGCGAGGCAAAGTGATGTGTCTGATTTATATGCTTTGCTATAGTTACACCCTGTATATCATCTATACTACGTGTAACGTAACTTTTGGTAAAATTCCACAGGCTAACCTAACCTAACCACACCGGTGCCTGGTTAACGCAAACCTACGGATACTTAATGAAAAATTCGACAAGCTTTGAGTTAAAGGATTTTATGTACGAAAGTGACGCATCAAATTAATTATTATTTAATGAACTTTTCGTACCGAGATTCAAACGGGTATCGAAAACTATTATCGATCCTGAATTTATGATGAACGAAACGAAACGAGAGTATCGAATGACTCAACTTCAACTAGAGCACTCTATGGGAATGGTTATGGACTGTTGAGCTTTCAAACGCTTTTGGAATACTCCGAGAGAATGGCTTGAATGTGCTTTTCCTTTCGCAATGGCGAGCACAGAGCTTTTAAAATGGCCTGACGATCCATATGATCGGTTCGTATATTTATTTCTCAGTCAATTGGTAACCAGAGAGTAAGGAGAAAAGTCGACTGGATATTTAACACACGCGATACGTTGGGTACATTCGGTATGAAAAATATTTTTGGTTAATTTTGCAAATTCCAAAAATCGATCATTCGAGTCAAGTAATTATTACGTGTTAAAAAAAATGATGAAAAATTCTCAAATTCTAAAATCGGCAAACAAGAAGCTATCAAAAAATGGCGTCTATTAGCGACATGCCCATGCACGATAACACGCTTTATATTTACATACAACGGTAGTCATAGTGGAAACAGAATATAGGTCAGGTTCGAGTAAATGATTTCCACTATCGGATCCGATTCCTTATCTACGTTCTATCTGTTGAACTTAGACTTCAACCATGTTTTTTTTCTCTATACAGATCTTCCTATTTTTTTTTATTGGCTCTCACGAAATTTTTTTTTTTTAAGTCTATTTACAATCCTTATCTACTCTCATCGTTTTTCTTAGACTTGGCTGACTTGACATTTAGAGAGCTCAGGTTGGCACCCCTTTGAATATGCGATTTGGACTGACAGTTCACATAGGTGGCTTCTTCCGTTATCTCTATTTACAGTGCTTAACAGAGTAAATTCTGTAACACCGTAAAATCGCTTGTGGGAAAACTAGGAACGACGCTTTTCATTAGCGTCGCCAGATTGGCAGCTAGTTAAATAGGTATGTACATACTAAAGCCTATTAAATAATTAATTATCTCTACGGTCACTTCAACACCCATTAGACCCGCCTATTAAAATCATATTCTCAACTGGCTTGGTGATAAACTGTTCAAAGTTTTTTTTTTTTATTCAAAATTCTTTGTTATCACTGTCAAATCGAATCTGTCGTTTCATTTTCAACTGTTGACTATAGTTATATTGAGCGTACAGCTTTACGAATTAGGTCCATTTTAGAATTTTCTACAGTGAATCCTCTTATCATAACAATGAACAATAGTTGACAATGCATCATGGTTGATATCAATTAGCAAGGGTGCATTGTTTCTTCGTACTCCATGCTTTCAACTGTTTGTAGGAGTAATAAGGGTGGTTATGCATGACGTCATACTTATCATTGGTGACCAAGGGGTGACAATATAATTTTCCATAATTTTCCCTTTGCGAGTTGAAAAATTTTTTTATGTGTACACTTATTGATTTTTTTTTTTTTTTGGTTTCTTACGATAAAACTTCAACGCTCTTGATCTCCATTTATTTATTGAGGCTGAATTTTCGTTTTACGGAGTGCAAATTCGTCGACGGTCCTTTTGGCACTTGAGTTTACGAAACGAGCTTCGTTGCATTGAGGTGAAGGCCTGAGAGCTGCTCGAAAAGATTAAAGGATCGATACCAACTGAAGTTACGTAGAGTTTTGTGTTGGTTGAAAAAAGTTGCAAGAAAAAAAAAAGATATAATGTGAAGACTGAAAAGAAATTCATATTTTAAGTTTTCAGATTTAAATTGGCTGTTGAGTATTGAGAAAAATTTTTTTTTTTTCAAAATCAATTTTATCCAATGGCACGTGCCTAGATAATTACCATAAACGCATGATAAGAACCCTTGATGACAATAGGGTCTATTAGCAAAAAAAAAAAAAAATGTGTTTGCAGCAAAGAGTATGCGAAGTTAATTTCGAAAATTTCGATCAACAGAATCGAACACGGTTTTCGTTTTTGAGACATGCAGCAGCGCAGATCGGATAGGGAAAATATACGTATATACCGGGTGCCGCATAAACACTCAATCGAGATAATACCGGGCCAAGTATAGCACTGAGATAAAATTAGCAAAATGCAAAATTCACCTGGTCGGAAATACTCGGCCGATTTCATGTAATTAATGTACCGGCTGTAACGTAAACTGGGATGTTAAGTGGACGGCCCGGCGGGCAATTTGATTCACGCAATCTTATTAGGATTGCAAAAAAAAGTCTCACAGGATGATCCTCCTTAGCGACGCCAATGAATTCCTGGAACATTGATTCCAGTGGTTTACAAGTCTAATCCATTCGCGTACTGTAATTGGATTTAAGATTTTTTTAATAGATTTGAAAAATCTACATTTTTTTCCTACGCCAGCGCACCCACCCCGGTACGCGGCCGTTGGATGAATTAATTTTCAATCTTTTTTTTTTTTTCAAATTTCCAGCTCACAGCGTCGAAGGGACCACGCGTGGGCTATTTATAGGACCTACGAGACTTCATAGCTGATTGTGTGCTAATATATCGTGACACTTAATTGCAATCTTAATGCAGAGTCTTCCCTTTCTTGTTTACCACCCACTGTCGTACTGCGCATGCGCGAAAAATTCACGCATCCATATATATATATATATTTCGTAAATTTCAATCACTCAAATCGACACATGCGACCCGTTACGTCGCTTAACGAAATTTAACATTTTATCAATTTAACTGCGCTCCGACCCTCCTTAAATTCCTATTTTTTTTTCCCTCCCGTTACGTCACCTCTCCCAATAAGCATATGGAAAATTTTTCCATAGGCGTCGACGCTGTAAAAAATGAACTTCGCTCTTCTCACAATACAATCGCTTATTAACCTCGAGACAGACGTCAATATTTGCTGGGTGTGACGTACTAATAATCATTTTCTTGATCGTTTTCAAAGTTTTTGTGAACTGTGTCTAGGGGGGGAGGGGGGGGGAGGCTCGCCTTATCTATCAAATATAGACAGACGCGACCATCGCGCTTTGCACTTATAGCGGAAGTACAACGTACTAACGGTATGTATATGTATATATATATATATATATATATGTATATGTATATAATAAGCATACAATTTACTTTGAGATACGTAAAACCTTATTACACGAGATAGACAGAGATAATATTATCAGAACAAGAGACCGAATTCAAAATCTCCAATCGTTCTTGTCATTTTCTTCCACCCCTCTTTTCCTCATACAATCTAAGTATTATTCGCGTTTGCAAAAGCCCGCCAAGTTTGAATTGCCTCTCGTGGAGTAGAGTAGGCCTCCTTCCTTTCTTTATCGCCATCCGCACCACCAGCCCTGGATAATCCGAATGAAAATTTTGGAAATTTAATCAACATCAGCCGGTCGCCATCATTGCCAACGGCAAGAGAAATCTAATTGGCAGATTGTTCGTTTAAAAAAAGAAAAAATAAATAAAATGCCCAAGTACATTGTTGAGTTAATCGGAGCGTGAAAAGAAAAAATACAAAAAATAATATGGCATTAATATACATAAGGTCAAGATTTGGCGGGTATTTCAAAATTGTGCAAATATTACGGAAAAAAATAAATTTATCAGCGAGTCACGTGTGTCAAAAAAACGGCACAGGGTTCGTTTACTTTCGGACTCGACAGTTTTACCTTTATTTATATTATTATTCTTTTTTTATCATTACTTCATCCACGCATACGCGTCTTCCTCGTCGGTTTCTAATTAATATAATAATATTAATTAATGTCACATAACGTAATTAAGTTTCGCCAAGCCACTACGCGGACTTGCTGCTGCTGCTGCTTAATTCACGAGTCTCTCTCGTCGCTCTTTCCGTCTGGTTTCAGCGCGCGCGGCAGATTACGTCATAAAGTAGAGAATTTCCCCTATCAGCCTGGAAGCTTCGTGCATTCCAGCGAATAATTAGTTTTCAATCTAATTCAATTATGCATCATTCAATTAGGATTTTGATATCGATACGACCCACCCTACATCCCCCGCTCTACTGCCAAATTGGAAAAATTATTTTCCGACAGATTTTATCTTTTTTTTTTTTTTTAATCGCGACACTTTTATCAACAAACGATACGAAAACTGAATCACTACCCTGTGACCCATAAGTTACCGAGCCAGAACCGTCCCGCTGGGATGTAGATGCAATTTCATTGCATTGATTGGCGTTGTCATAGCAACCGAGACATAGAAGTCTCTGACGTCACTTTGATCCTTACAATGGTTAACAGCTTCGTTTCCACGAGTATTCGCTGTTCTACGATTGATCGTAAAAACGTCTTTACTATATCTATATATGTATGTGTGCCGATAGTTACTTTTCGAAAATTCGTCAAAAACATATTTCAAATATTCCTTAATTTCTATGAAGCCTCTGACAAGGATTCGGATTTTGAAAAAAAAAATTTTCACCAAGGATCTTCATTCTTGCAAGTTCACGAAATTTCGTGTAATTCCATATTTATTCGTCCTTTCTCGCCAATTATCGATTTTTCATATTCGCTCAGGTCTGCCTATACTGTATACATATATATGTATACGTGTCTCTTTTAGCTGCTGAAATTCTTATAAATTTTCTTTCCTCCTTCTACGTGCAGCGTCCTGGCGCTGGATTACGACGTTTTATTTTGTTTAAACAGCTTCTTAGCCGACTCAGCGTTTCTTCGTCTGATTCGGCTCATTCTACATTCCGGCAGTGTCTATGGATTCGACTGATGTCACATTGCACGAGGAAGTCAAGACGGAAGGAAACGTGGGATTTAAATAAATCGAAGCGTTACGTCGAGCGACTTCCGTTCTGGCTCAAGAGAAATCTGAAAACCGGATATGCTCTCCTCTTGTGGAATATTGCTTGCGAAGCTGAACAACGAACGAAGCCATTCGCGACACAGAAGGATATACGAAATTTTACATATGTGTATATATATATATATATATATATATACACACCAAAAAAATATGCTCAAAAAGAATTTACGTTTATATTAGATTAATAAGGTCTCCGTTTTGTTATCAAACGTGGGATTTAAATAATCGAACTCTTGTGGAATATTGCTTGCGGAGCTGAAGAACGAACGAAGACATTCAGGACGAAGGATATACGAAATTTGGCATATGTATATATATATATATATATATATATACCAAAAAAATATGCTCAAAAAGAATTTACGTTTATATTAGATTAATAGGGTCTCCGTTTTGTTATCAAACGTGGGATTTAAATAAGTCGAAGCGTTACGTCGAGCGACTTCCGTTCTGGCTCAAGAAAAATCTTAAAACCGGATATGCTCTCCTCTTGTGGAATATTGCTTGCGGAGCTGAAGAACGAACGAAGCCATTCGCGACACAAAAGGATATACGAAATTTGACATATACTATATATATATATATACACAAACTAAAAAAATTTGCTCAAAAAGGATTTAGGTTTATACGATAGGATCATTTGATTAATAGGGTCTCCGTTTTGTTATCGCAGCAGTGATGTTTAATACAATATGTTTCCAGCATCAAAAATCTCCCACGGCTACGGGCTTCTCTATGTATACAGATATAAAGCCAAGATTAACTACGAAGGCAAAAAAAAAAAAAATTTGTAGGATAAAAAATTTTTTGTTATCACAAATTTTTCTTCGGTATTACAATTTCAAGGGAAACAATGCCTCTGGGGGTTAGAAAGATTACGAAAGAAGAAAGTGAATAACAATAGAATGAACATTGCTTGTTAGATAGGAGATAAGACTAAGTGCAGAGCTAATCCGTGCTTGCCGAGGTCCATTTAAGAACTACCCTTAAGGATGCAAATAACGAGGGAGGGGGGAGGGGGGTGGAGGGGATAAGGAAAAGGGGGGATATATAAGCTAAGCGTAAAATCCAGCCGAGATACAAAAGGGAAGACGAAGGAGTTTGGTAAAATTTATATCCACCGAATGAAGCACCCTGGTTGTGAATATTAATTTTTTAATTAATCACCACGACAGAGGTCAATTATATTGTCGGGTCGGTTCGCTCGTTCGTCGATAGCCGCGGTTAATTAACACGTGTATGGAATTGCGTAAGTGTTAAAAAAAAAAGAGAGAGGATAAGCAGGAAAGGCTGGGCCAAAGTCAATCCTCTCTCCCATATTTCTAGGCAGCGCCGAGCTGAAAGGTACATCTAGATAAATGCGGCGAAACGTGCCGTTCAAAGGAATGGAAAAGTATTGACCGAACTTCCTACCGAAGTGTCACGGGCGACTGGAGAAAACTTTTTCTACCGACCGCGGAAGATTTACCGTCAACGCTTGAAGCGCGTTGACAAGTCTGACTCGTGGATCGGAGGACAGGAGTGACGTCCATGCGTGGTCATAGGTGGGACATCGTTAAGACATACGTGGAACAGCCAATCGGAGAGGCTAAGAAGCTGCTACTTGGAAATCAAGTAAAAAAAATTATTTTTAGGTGGGACTAAATTTTTCGGACCTTTCTGTCTTGCTTAAAGAGGTGGAAAATAAGGGTTGATGGGTTCGTATATGTGATCATAATTTTTTATCTGGAGAAATTCGAACGCTCGATGACGTCAGGGGAGGGGGGGTGGTTTCGGTGCGAATTTCTTCTGCAGCGTCGGCACTCGATGCGCCGCTACGTCATCCTCTGGGAAATTGTTTCTGCTGAAGTCGAATGTCTTGGCTTTACTTTTTTTTTTCTCCTTCTCCTTATCTCTCGAGGGAGACGGCGATGCTCGTGTTTGTTTGATAGACAAAATGCACGGGGTTGGGGATGGGGTTTGATAACCCCCCCCCCCCCCCGTGCGGGCAGACATTGTTTTGCTGAAGGGTGAATTTTATTTTTTTTTTCCTCGGAAATAATTTTACTTACGAATTGCTCGTTCGACGTTAAGTTTTTGGGTAAAATTGGGATTTTATCGTTTACATATTTTCTTTTTTTTGAAAGTTTTATCTACTCTCGGTTCGATCGCGCGCGTCATTGTTATCGGATTAAAGGTCCCTTTGACTTGCGATTACGAATTTCAAATAAATTCGTTCATTTTCATTAGCCAATCAACTGCTCTAATTACTCGCGCGACACAATAGGCGTTAGTCAACTTTTTATTTAAAAAAAAAAAATTCGCATCCATTCGACCATATCCAGTTTATAAAAAATTTGAAATTCGGAATAACCCGAAAATCCCATTCCTACATTTTCACCTGGTATCACGTCAAAATCAAAAGCCATCGATGCATGATTAAGAGAATGTATTATCGATAAAAATGCAAAATTGCCTAATACCCGAAAAATAATAATAACGTAAACCTTCAACGAATTTAATTTCATCAAAATCCACGAAGAAAATCTGTGCGAAACTCAAAAAAAAAATTTCAAAAAATTCTCATTCCGAAAATCCAATAATCCATATACGGTCCGTTCATAAAATTCCGACATTCCAATAAAGCCAACCCCTAAAAAAATGTCGAAAGAAGAGAAGAAGAAAAAAAAAAGATTATTCCAAGGACACACACATATATATATATATATATATATTTACACACCAATGATCCCCGGGTGGATCAATCGATTGATCCTTCCTGCGGATAAGTACAAATAACATACGCGGGAGATGACGATGGCTTCCGCCGTGTAAGGTAAAAAGGATCATCGAATTCTCATACCACAGTGACATTTCGGGAAATGGCTTATTTAAGGAATATATAGCCTCGCCTTCCCTCTATACCCAGTGGCGCTTTTATTTACGAACCACTCCCCCTCCCGCACTTCCGTTACTCTCAGACCCGTCCTCCGATAGATCCTGGAACATCTTTGCGCCAGCAACCAGCCAACCCTGTAGCTTCCGCAAGAGGATCCCTGCTCCTAGTTTACGTTCGGTCCGTCCCAGTGCACTATGGGATACGTATCGAGTCATCCTGGTCTTCCAGTTTCCGGTTCCTTTTTTTTTTTAACCTCCTTCGCTTCTTGTTACTCTCGTGCCCTCCCCCTCACCACCCCTCTACCGCCTACTCTGTTGTTCCATCTTAGCGACCTCCCCCCCACTTTCTGGGTAAAGTGCTTGAACCGCGAAGCACTTTCTCTGTAGAGAGGCTCCCCCCCCCCCCCGCCGCCCCTCCTGGATAACACAGGAGATCCATTAAAGATATTACTTTCCTTCTGCCGGAATTAAGCGAAAACTAAATCAGTCATTACTTAAGTTAACTTCGAAGGGATCAGCGGCTCGCCAAAGGAGTTTAGGGACTTTCTCTTTTTTTTTTCTTCTTCTATTATTCTTTATCTCTTCTCGCGTACCGACCACCCCTTTTCGTCTCTTTGACTTTTTTTTCTGTCTGTATTCCATACAGGTTCTCGTAGAGAAGAAAAAAAATAACCCCGACTAAGGGATATTGCATAAAATATTGCACGATACGAATTTCTTTGTTTTCAACTGGAATAATTTAGCGTTAAAAAATTTCACTTTGATTTTTGAAAAAAAAAAAAAAAATATCACAATAACGATGCACTCGAGACATATCTCGAGTGAATCCTGGCACATTGTCGTCCAATGAATCCTGAAGTTGCGTCTCCTGCCGTTAGATGTCTCGAGTGCTGATCGAAGGTAATTAGCATAAAAAAAAAGATATCGAAGTAGGATGTAAGTTGGTACCGCTGTAAAAAGTAATTTCCTAGCAGTCGCGACTACTAGTAATTTTCTTTGCTAGAACGAAGTCCCGAGAAAGGAAAATACGAAGGTAAACAGTGTTTCTGAACCAAAGGAATCGCGCGGTCTGAAAAACGTAATATTACGGGATTCTCCGACGAGCCGTTCAGCCAGCCAAAAAATCCCTATGCGATGCTTCTGTATGGACGCGCCATTACTGTGGACTCTCGGCGAATGATGTAAAATGCAATTCGGTTTGACCTGCTACAAACTACCGTTGTTTGCATCCTGATTGAAGCATTGTATGAAGGTAAATTGACATCTGAACTGGGAAGCCCAGGTCTTTGTGTTAGCCATTGCAGCCGTCCGTACGGGTCTGATGGCGGGTGGGGCTGAATTTGCGAGGAGACAGCTGACGGGGTAGGACAAGGGGAGTTTGCAAGAGTCCACCATTTTGTCAAACGAATACCTGTCAACGTTTCGATATGCTAAAGCTGAACGACAAAGAAAGAGAGAGATGAAAAAAAAAAAAAGTCATTTTTCGAATTTGTTTTCTTTATCGACTCTACCCGTTCGGCGGTTCCTCATTGTTCCGTAGGTCTTTCAGTTTCCTGCTGGTGCAACACTGATTCTCCTTGTCGACTTTAATAAATCATAGAAAGCTGCCTTTCAATTTTTTTTACTTTTAGTGTGTGTGTGTGTGTGTGTAATAGAGCGAAGCCCGTCAGTTGCTACGTACCTGAGTTAGGTTGGAAGGATATGTAGCCAGTAGAAAAGGACTCCTCTGGTTCAGCCATGAGCGTCGCCTCCTTAATTCTCCACTACGGACTTCGGGGATTCCCCTGGGAAAAGACTACTATCATAACAGTGTTGTCTCAGCCGCGTTTGGAATACAAAGCGTCTAGGGCTCCTTCAGGAGCGTACCAAGTCGCGGACCGGGCCCTGTCGCTTTATTGAAATTTGTTTAGGCTATCGTGTCCTTGATATTTTACATGGCCACTGGTGTATATACATATGGTATATAGAGGAGCGTGTTTCTTGGCGGGAGAAATCAAATTTTAAACGTCTCTGGGAACGATTACGTTTTATTTTTACGGTGCTCTCATTTTTTATGCTAGTCGTGTTTGGCAAAAATCATGGCAATTTTTTTTTTATCTCTTTCTTCGCCATGCTACGTGGAAAATTCGCGACATTATTTCAGCGTCAACCTTTGGTACTACTTTTTTTTTTTCACGCGTTTTCTTTATCTCTCTCTTTTCCGTTGGAATTTTGCACTGTTTTCCTATTACGCGCTACGGGTATAAGTCGCGTAGACGACACGTTTCTTTTGAGTTATCTTTTCTTTTTTTTTTTTCGTGTTTCGTTGCGCGAGAAACGGAAAATAAGAATATTTTCTCTCTCTTTTTTTTTTGTCTTTTCTTTTCAACGGGGAATCTCGCTTCACGTACCATTCAGGTAATTTGAGACGCCAACTGATAATGAACTGGTAGGAGGCAGACGATGTAATCTGCATGAGAATATAGACGTTACCGACAAGAGGATTTCTTCCCGTTCATCCATACAGATTCGAAATTACATTTCGTGATTGGTAATCGTTATCGCGGATATGGCAAATTACGTCTTTCGTCATGCGATTAAATTTTTTTTAATTTTATGAAATTTGCAAAAAAAAGATTTGTGGAACTTTTTGAAAAACTGAAAAATATTTATGATTGGATCATGACGTCATTCAACGTTACAGTACATTTCTATATCGTCAATGGATTTGATTGGGGTTTTTTTTTTTAATTAATTATTTTCTCGTTGATTAATTCAAATAATTCTTTGCACGCCACCGGGTATGTGCTAATTATTAAAATGTTGTTAAATCACCATGAAAATTTTAGACGATTTCCTGTACCAAATTTCTCTTGGCAATTACATATGCCGCATATTAATGTTACTCCACGCCATACTTTGCTGGCACTGATAAATTTAATCATTCGAAATCCAGGAAAGGTCTAATTTCAAAATTAGGCCATTAGTCTGGGATCTGTTATAATTACACCGAACCGATTTACACGATCAATACCGAAGACGAAAAACTAAATTAATTAAAATCAATATCCAAAAATAAAAAAAAATTGTCAAAACAGCCCGAAGCGCGGTTAATATTAAATGTCAAAACTGTATAATTGACTTTTGCAATGATAATAAACTATTTGACATTTTTAGCGAAAGAAAGGAACGATTTTGCTTATTTAAATTTTTGCATAAAGCTCGTCAAGATTTTTTTTTCTTCGCGTCGACATGACGGTGTCAAAAGATTAAAATATAAAGCCAATCTAGGACAATCGATACACCGTACGCATATGAAAGCGTAGATATTTTTCGTACTTGTTGAATATTTGAAAATTTGATTTGAAAAAAAAAACGATATATATATATATACACCATTGAGAAATATCTTCAACGTTCAGAATTCTCATATCTACGGTAGCCTTGATTTTAGAAAATCAAAAAAAATTTTTTTTCACATTGAAAGCGCGCCAAAACGCACGTGTATCGGTAAACAAAAAAAAAAAAAATTGCCTCGTGCCTCGCCAGCATAAAACCAGGCGCACGAGTTAGCCAACCAAGCAGACAAGCAACCGGCCGGATATCATAGCAAGAGTATAGGAAACCAGGAGCGCCAACCCCACTCGAGTTTCAGTGCCGGTTTGACCTGGCGGCCTACATACGTTCTTCACGCCCCGAAGCGCATTCAATCCTCCGAGAATCTCTGCTGCTTTTACAGATTTTTATGTGGCGATGAATCTAGGTGTCACAGTTGGTATCCCTTAGGCGAAGACTTGGCATGTACTTGAATTTTCCACCTGGTTAGGAGAAATCCAAAAACCTCGATGAAAAACTGGTCCGCCCTTGCCAGTCGCAAGAAACTGTAATTTTTGAGATTTTGGAGTAACTTCAAAATTTTGAATTTACTTAGTCAAAAATGTTTGGAAATTTTTCGAAATCTTTTACACTGTATCTAAATATAATTATAATAAATTTTGCACTCGCAAGAGCCAATAGCTTAGTTCGCGAGTCATTCGAGTTCCCGTTGATTATTCTTTCCGTTTATCTTTTTCCCGTTTTTCTTTAATAAGCACGACAAGGAAAAGAAAAAAAAAAAAAATTGCTTCCCCTTCTCTTTGTCTCTTTTTTAACCCGCTAATACGTCCCCGGTATATCCAGACGAGACAAAAGTCGTGAAACTGCGCAGGGCGTCGGGACGCCTGATAAACATCCGTAAATATTAATGCCGCTTAAAAATGTCCGGAGTCAATATTTTTCTCGAGATACAGTCGACTCGATATATTAAACTCCGACTTACTGTATTATTTAATTCCAACTTTGACTTTATCTCTGGAGGAGGGCAAATTTTCTCTCTCAAAGAGACAACAGTTCACGCTATATATACAGCTTATCCAAAGGGACAATCTTTCAACGAGTTTCAGCCTAAGAGAGTCCCCTACGTTTTTCGCGTAACGTAATAGAGGATACGAAGAAAGGAGAAAGCGAAGAGGGGAGAGATAACTTTTTCGAGAGGACCCAGCCCCTCAATTTTCACCCAACGTTCAAACGAAATCCTCATAGGTACTGAGAGCAAAGTGACTATCGAGTTGAGAGTCTGTCCCATAGTCGTGGACAGGTGTAAGAAAAAAGATAAATATAGTGGGAGAGGAAGTAAATCAAAAAGAAAGAAAATTCCAAAAAAAAAGTTACACCACTTTTCCAAACAACTCTACATGGCAACGTGGTAGAAATTTGTAACTGAGCCAAACTCTTTCAACAGTTACCTTGCAACTCTGTACCTTCTTCAACATACCCTTAATATATATATATATATATCTCGATCTCCTCTCTTCATAATATTCTTCTTCTCTTTTTCTTCTTCCACTTCCTCCCTTCCACTCTCATCCAAACTGGACCCGCATTAGTCGTCCAACGATCACCAAACAACTATGGCCGCGGTAGCTCGGCAAGCTTCAACTTTTCCAACGGCAGCCAACTTCCTGCCGATGAACCAGGAAAACCGTAGACCCAGGGTAATCCAACTTCGTTACGCGAAAGGATTTCCAGTGCCCCCCCGCCCCCCCCCCCCTCTTAAACTCAGCATCACCTTTCGGAACACGATCAACTAAAATTTGTATCACTCAAAATACACGAAACGAACGAGCAAGTAATTTGGACAATTTATCCGGATGCCCTGATGTGAATTAGTCCCCCCCCCCCCTCCCCTCCCAAAAATAACGTGAGATACCAGAAGAAGCAGGGGAATCCCCTGAAACGACGTAAACGGAAGTGGAACGAAGAGTCTCATTCCATGAAAATCGCCATTACGCTGGGAATCCCCAAAAAGGGTATCACGGCCAAACTCCGACGAAGACGATCGTCGTTCGCCACAAAAGCACAGGTCGCAAACGACCGGATGAACCCAGATTTTTGTCCATCTTCTTCCTCCTCGAATCGACCCCCCCCCCCTGCCATGCCCCCTTACCCAAGAAAATCCCACCGATTATTTTATGCGATTCCTAGTCAATTACGTTCCCCGTGTTCCTAAAGTACACAGATTGACATTTCTTACGCGCGAACGTTACTCGCCATTTAATTACAACTTGGCGCAAAGAATGAGCATAAACTCGACAGGGGGGGGGGGGGGGGCGTAGTCGGCGAAGTTATACCAAACAGGATATATCTAACCGGTAGTTGAAAATTACCGATATTATTTTTTCCACGTTCTTAAAGTTTCGACCTACAAACGTTAATTCGTTAAAGGAATCAAAAGCCGGGCGTTCTGAAATATATATTTTTGGGTTTCTCGTATCCTCACGTTATATCCGATACGCACATAAGGGGATTCCCGAGTGATGGTTCGCTCGTCAGGCTACGTGGGTGACCGATTGACTACCAATAATAATAATAATAATCGAGAGAGCAATTCCCCGTACGCGGGCAATTCTCTCCTGCACCGTGACCCAAGGAATTCGTATAATTGAACTCCTTCGTAAGCAGAGAAGTAAACGGAAGCAATTTGCAAGCAATCACCGTGGGCCGGCAGTTAAAAGCGGCAGCCCGTGCTGGGCTTCAGTCGCTAACCTGTGAGCGGTGCTCCAACTAGGACGAGATCTGTCCTGAGGGAGCGACTCTTACACCAACGTTCAGGAACTTTATCCAAGATTCCTAACCACCCCCTCCCGCCCTGCCCCCTCTCTACCCGAAGACCCCCTCTCGCCCCTGATACGGTTACCCTTCCTCCCAACTCCTCGCACTTCTTTCGACCTAGCTACAGTCTACTCGTCCAGAGTATACTGTCTCACCGGAAAGATCCTTCAGCCACCCTTAAGCCAGACCAACGTGTATCCGGGCCTCAGAGACGCCCAGCCACCCCTTTCTCATTCTCCCTTCCACCAGTACTTGGCACTTTCGTCAGGCTACAGTGGTTGCAGATACTTGCAAAGTCCGAACGTCCCTCTGAATACTAAGGACCATTTGGCAAGCTACCCTGTTACCTTCGGATATTTCGTTCGGGGATGAGGCTTTTGAGTAACGTCAAGGGTTGCCAACTACGTAAATGACTTGGGCGTATTTGGCTATTTTTCGTTATTTTTTTGTTTTTACGCTCGTTAGAGGGTGCCTCGTTATCAGGAATTATGATTAGGGGTTGATAAGGGGGATACTTTACTTGAGATATATTCAGTTGTTTCGCACTGTCGATCATTGATTTCTTCTGGCGAGGGCGGGGGCGGGGGGGGGGGATGAATTTATGGAACTTTGGTTTTGGAAGATAACATTTTTTCAAAATTTACAAAATTTTCTTTTTTTAGGGGAATCTTAAAACTAAGGTTCCAAGTTATTTTTGGAAAGGGATCAAAAAGGAGGGAGAACGTTATTTACTTCAATCTGAATGTAAAGGACCCCCCCCCCCCTCCCCCCCAGGGTTCGTATAAGAAGATCTGATAGTCGATAAAGATGGTTACGGGATACGGCCGTTTATGGGCACCTATGCTTTTCCTATTGTGTGGTCCACGGTCTGCGATATTTATTCGATTACCTCAAACATCTCGAAATGGATTTTCTATTCAAATATTATTGGCCGCGTGAATACGTTCAACTAGGTGTTGCTCGTTTTAATTCTTGGTTGTTCCTGACGGGGGCCCAATGTACGTTTTGTACGTTCAGTAAAAAAAAAAAAAAAAGAAACTTTGATCCTTTACTATACCCAAGACTCCTCCGATCCTTAAACTAGACACTTGGACTTGGCCATTTTCTGCTTCAATTCTCTTCTCTATCTCGGCAAACTCTTCGTTCGCTACCGGGAAAACTTTTTTAACTTCATTTCCTTCAATGGTTATCTCGTTAGTGTTTTCTTTTTTTTTTTCCATTCTTTTTCCCGTCTTACACCCATACAGTCTGTCTGGTACTCATACTCGGCTACAAATTAACGAATAAGTGACAGTAAAAAAAATTCGACGCTCTTCACTTTTGCGACAAGAGATAAGAAATCAGGACAGATCTTATTTCTGATCTTGATTAAGAAGAAAGAGAGATAGATACATTTATTAATTGCTGTTGCAGTTGCAGCTGCAGAAACGATGAGTCGATTCACGGGGATGCTGGGAATCTTGATAAGAGGAAAAGCAAGTATCAAGATGACGTCATCCGTCCTTTTCTTACTATCGGTACGTGGGATCGTCACTTTAATTAAATGCACCTTTAAAATCCGTGCAATATCTTTACAACGACTGCATTCAATTTATTATTATTTTTTTTTCAAGCAAAGAAGCAACCTACTATCAACCATATATATATATATATATATATATATATATATATATAAAAATAAAATTAAATGGATCAATATTTTTTCTTCTTTAATTCAATTATCATTCGATTATCTGACTACACGATAAGTATAATCGCTACGGCTCGTAACGAGTGATCGAGTTCCGCGTGGAATTAATTTAATCCGTAAGAACCCCCCATCCCCCCACCACCCCCCTTCTATATCGCGTTCCAGGATAAAATCGACTTGTTAAGGAATTTCTTATGGCACGTTATGACGTCAGAGTACGGTTAGAATTAATCGCTACATCTACCGGTGAAATACCAGCGTCACGCAGGTACAGGAAGTTCCCCAAGGATCAACCGGGACTCCTGGATCAACTGGATAGGTTTATGTCCTACAGCATCCCTTGGAAATTCTCAGCCAAGTCACTCGAAACGTTAAGTTGCCGTTTCGAGGAGGATCGACGCAGTAGCCGACCCCCCCCCCCCCTCGCCCCCCCGCAAAATACATACCGACATCATCATCTTCACCCTGGACCAACATAGGGGATGCTGCTCCCTCGTGCCGCAGTCTCTACTACACTATGCTATATCAAAGTATATAGAAAGTATGTATATCCTATGGAGTAAGGCAACGTGGCTCTAACCCCCCCCTCCCCCCAAACAGTCATCCCTCCACGACCACTGCTGCCGTCGCGACGCTCTTTTAGGCGCCGCGGTGGCTGCTTCTCAACACCCCCTTCCACTCCACCGTCTCACCCCTTGGGCGACTTGCCGTGGTCGATACCCACGCGTCTTACTAGATATCCAGGCGTTCCCTTATACAGTGGTCTGCCGCGATGCCGACGCCGACGCCGACGCCACCGAATGGCCAAACGGGCTTCTAGGAGTCCGGCAAAAAAAACGTACGAGGGAGAAACCGGAAAGTGAGGATCCGTCGTGCAATTTTTTTCTTTATCACATTTTTGCGACCATCTACATTTTTTTGGGGTGACAGCAAAGTTCGAGAATTTTTGGGGGAGGAGGGGGGGGGGGAATTTTTGAGTTGAAAAATTATTTCGAAAATTTTTTGCATTTTTTTTTTCTCTTCATCCTTCACTGGCTCAGGTCAGCTGATCTATTCCCGGACGGGCTTATCGGGAAGTTACGATAAGTCCTTGGGCTATGGTCGAGATCATCGAGCACCGATGCAGCCCCTATAGTTTCTCATTGTTCCTCACGGACGTCGAGTAACTGGAGCACTTTGTAATTGCTCGTTGGACGTCCTTGTTTTTACGTTGCTCTTACGGAGCGTGAATGGCTGAGAAAAATATCCGGTAGTATCGAAGCTTTACGCTGCGCGAGTTTGATGTCCTTCGGGGAGGAAGAAAAATGTCCCTAGGGGGTGACTTTCGGGGGACGCTTAAAGGGAGATCGAGATAAAATTTTTCATCGAGAAAAATATTTTCTTTAATTTTTGTTTTCCTTCTAAAATCATTTATTTAGCTGATATACATATTTTGCAAGTGCGCTTTTTTTTTTCTCGTACGTTTTTGCAATAACCTAATCAGGCTACCACGTTAATTAGTTTTATGCGCGATAAGCTCTAAGAACGTGATGTTTCGTCGTCATACGATTTTTAAGCGGAATTGCGCATGCGCGGTAACCAGTGCTATCTGGGCGTCTTAAGAAATTGCACGACGCCAAACGACCCGAGTTTTGTCAGGAGGGGGGTCACCAGGGGGGCTACAGGAGAGTTCAGTACAAGACGCCTCGGATCGACGCGAGACAATTTGTAATCGTTTGTCAGAAAGCTGTACGTACAGCTATAAACAGGACTAACTGCCGTCTTATTCAAATAAGCAGGCATCCCTGTGGCAACGTCGGGCTATGTAGCCAAGCGTGCCAACATTTTGAAATATTAAGGAGAGACGGTCCTGCACACTAAAATCAGTACGTTGAAAATGCGATCCATCATTCGCTTTTCTTTTTTTCGTTATATCAGCTACATTTTAATTAATCGGATTTTACATTGTCGTGACATCGAAACCGGCCCTGTTACGGTTTCGTTAGTAAAAGTCCAAGCATACCCGTAGTACGTAGATTCTACGTAGTCAAATATTGGCGCTGCTTTCAGTACTGATTGAAATGGGGGAAAAAAAATTCATATGAATCTGATCTGTTTAACGAAAGATTTTTGAATTTTTATTTTATGAGAATTTATTTCGTCAATATATATATATATATATACACTTGTGACAAATCCCTGGCGTCAGGGTGGCTACTTCTCGATGGTATTTTTCATTCGATAGTCGGGATCGAGACAGCTCGTATTGTCTACCCACTAATTCTTTAAGCGTAACCGTGTGGGAGACATGTAGGTAGAGTCAGAGAGAGTGAGAGAGTGTGTGTGTGTGAGAGAGAGAGAGAAAGAGAGTAATACCTTCGAGAGAGTCTAGGAGATGAGAATGAAAAGCTGATCAGGAAAGAGGGGAATCCCCGATTAGATTTAGCAGTTAGTGCTAGATTGTAGATCCCGGGACGAAATGTGATCTTGAGTTTTCATGAAATTTTCGAATAATATTGCAAAAAGTCTTAACCAATTGAATCAAGAGAGCTTTGAGGGGTTTTATTTTTTTTTTTTGTTTACGTATACAAATAAAGACTAAGGGCAAATTGATTATCGATACTACTGTGATGTGGCTCTATCTGTAATTGTTCCGTTGACAAGCAACGGGTAGGCTGATTTTGAACCGAAAGAAAAATGAAAGATAATAAAAAAGAAAGGCATACTACGAGCGGTAGAAAACCGATAAAAAAAGGCGCAGCAGCAGGGGATGGCGAACCATCTGGCGCCTGTATTCTCCCACTACTCTCGATATTATCGATTGGCTCCTTGGATTAAAGCGTTTCTCCTGCTTTAAGCCGTACGAGGCTCCTTCAGTCTTTCGAGAAATTGAAAAAGCTTATACGAAAATTTGGAAAATTTTTACATGAAAACAAAATTGTACCTGTACCGTCCGCGTGTCGCGACTTCTTAAAAAAAAAAAAAATACCCTAAAAAAATGTTCTCAAATTCCTCAAAATATATACCTGCACAATGTTTTCGCTGCTGTTGACGAAAAACAATGATCCGCCTCTATGTAATCATAGAAAAAAATTTTCTTTTATCTGCACTGATTTAAGGGAGAAAATGAAAAGAAAAAATTTTCGTTTTTGCAAAATCGTATATTCGTGGTCGAAAATTCGCAAGGAGGTAGAGTGTAAGGAAGGGATTGAAGCATTTATTGTGTCGATTTCATGTTTAACGGTTGGCATGCCTGATAAGAGGGGTTGGTACGGATTGCGGCAGAGATTAGCTGAAAAGGTATTGACGTGCCGTGACAGATTTGACGAGGTGTGCATGCCGCGGCGAAGTTGCGTCACAAAATGGGAATAGGGGTTGAGAGCGGAGGGGGGGGGGGTGGTAGTGGGAGGTCACATTCATACTAAGCAATGTGAATGTAACGCCGATACAAAACCTCCCTAGTGTTATAACGGCCACGAATGGACGTAACGAAATGGGGGTAAGTTCTGCTTCCATATTGATTCCTGATCTCCCGGTACCAGACACCGCGTGTGCCAGTAGGCTGAATAAAACACGCGATCTCAACACGTACGACAGGTGAGACCCAATGATCTTTATCGTTATCGATGACTCCGCCAGGTTACCTTCTGACGACGTCATCAATTTTATTTCACGAGAGAGAGAGAGAGAGAGAGAGAGAGGGAGAGAGAAGAAAAACAACCACTCAACGGAAATAACATAGGCAAGTGGAATTATCGTTGGGAACGAATTTTATGGGTTTTAAGAACCCAATAACGTTATGATGCTACAATACGGCGGCGCCTCGGCGTCTTGGGGATTATTCTTTTACCTAACCTACTACCCCCTTTGACCTAGTTTACCCTTGTTTCTCATACTCATCTTCAGTCGGTATTGGCATACGTCACTGTTGTGTTTTTTTTTTCATCATTTTTTGACGTTACGAAATTTTGGTGTTTCAATTTTTTTTTTTTTTCTAACAATTTTATCAGCCCGACTCTCAATCGGACAAAATAAACAGACCCTTAAGTGGAAAGCTCAGGGTTCGGTATGACTGATCGGAAATATCGGCTCCTTCAAATTATTAATTCCGAGTGTTCTTGAAGTAATTATTAAATTCCCTTCCAGTCTCTAGTGGATCCTCCTCTCGACCTTAGAACGAGACTCCGGATAGGAATATTCAGTCGAGTCCAAATGACACTTGTACGCGTCTTGAGCGTTAATAAAAAAAAATACCCAAAAAAATTCGATAATCAAAAAAAAAACGTCATTTCTAAACTGTCCCTCGTCCCTATTTTTGTCTCTTTGACAAACTTCAAGGTATCCCAAACCCTTTGCGAGAGCCTTTAAAAATAGGTACATACCCTAGTATCAAGCAAGGTCGTATCCTTCGGTGGAATCACGTCCTTTGGACCGAAAGGATACCAGAGGGTTGTGTACTTTTTTTTTTCATTTTTTTTTTTCCAAGCAGACAGGACACTCGGTCCTATTTCTCAGCTGCTACAAGGGGATGTAGAATAGAATTTAGTCCAACGTGTCTCCTGGGTGTCTTCGTCACCCTCCTACGAGGAAATTCATTTTAATTTTTCATGGCTGCTTCCCTGCCTCCCCCCTCCCTCCCCCCTTCACTCTTATCATACAGTCCTCATATCTTCGGACTATCCCTTACGCGAATAGCTTCTCTGTGACACCTGGCAGCCAATAATTGCTCAAACGATGGCATAGCTTGAAAATTATATTTTCTAAGTAAACCTGCATCTTTGACCATCAAATATTTTTCCTTCGAATTACTCGCGCTGGCACGTTTGACTCGATCGAATTAACGTTTACAGGAAAACTGATAAAAAAAAAAGATCATATCTTGTCGTATGGATAATCGCGCGTTTACGCGATTAGCGATTTCGTTTTTTCATTGTTCCGCGTAAAAAAAAAAAAGTATATTGGTAAAAATTTGTTCTTTTGTACAAAGCTATGTACAAAAACTGATATCGGATAATCAGACAATAGATATGAGCTCGATCAAGATAATCGCTCATTACCTGAGCTGGAAATATTAATCGTATTATATAATCTCTTTAGCGTATGATGAATATTACGATAGAGCGCCAAATCACTTTGATAGAACAGACACTGCATTATCGGATATTGCTTTAATCCTCCCCGGGCCGTCGATCAGTTTGTCGTCTTCAAGACGGCCATATTGGAATTTATAAATATGACCTATCAATCATGAGTAATTCGATCGGGAGGGTTGAATGTGCCACTTTCGTTGAGTCAAATGTCCCATTTTCTCATTTTAGCAGAGTCAAGAACCCTTAGTTCAGCTTCGAACCAGAATTCTCACTTTATGCATTAGAAAGTGGATACAGGAAGCGGAATTTGATAAATGTATATTTAACGCGAATTCTCTACGGATATAGAGTTGTCAATTTCTATTTAATAACGATTCGAAAGCTACAAATATTCCTTATGAGATCGACTTTTTCTCGTGTGTAAATTTAGTACGGCCGATACGCCGCTTCGCTGCTCGTTGGTGGCGCCACCTGTTCGTCAAATCAAGCATGGCCGCCGTGAACATATTACCCAGAGTTCCCGGATGCCTCGCGTAGCCGTGCAAATGGAGAAGATCGACAGACAAGATACATTTAACAAATTTTCTCAAATGACAGTCGAGCGCCACCAGTAGCACAGGTGGTGATATTAGGAACTAGCAAAAAGGAACTCTAACCTCTTTCGGCATCTAAACTGTATATAGTAGCGCAATATGTTACACGACATAAATCATTTCGTGCTCGACACGGTTTTCCGAAATTACGAAAATCTCCCTCTGGAAAACCCCAAAGCTCTCCGCGGGAGCAAATAACGTCGTGCTATTAGTCGTTCTACGGTAAGTTTCTGCGAAACTTTTTTTTTTTTTTCACAAATTTTCCGCTAGATGGAGCCCGCGTCGATGTACACGCGAGTAGTCTTTCCGGGTTTTTTTTTTATTGACAAAAATAAAAATCCTCATTCACGGGCGAGAAAATAATTTCACCAATACCTTACAGAGAATGAATCAACCTGTACTCGTGTTCGTATATATATATATATATATTTTTTTTAATTTAATAGAAACTTTTAATTTTCAAAGCTCGACTGCCCAGAGAGAAACGCGTTACGCGATAAAGTATGAACGTCGACATTTTACAAGAGGCGGAATCTGCTTTTTAACATTAATGACAGCTTTTGTAGCTTTCTGTATTAATTAACATTTATTTCGTAATCACTTAATCCAGTGCCGTGCAGCAGTGTGTTTAGAAAAAGTGCATCCTTCTAACAGATGCAATTTATAGTGCATTCTAGCATGACGTCACTGTCAGTCACGTCATCAGCAGTACAACTGACTATACTTCACAGCGAATAGCAATAGCAACGACAAAGTATACGCAATTCCATAAATTCGTTCAAAATCAAAATAGCCTGCGTGCATTATATACGGTGTAAATAAAATAAAAATCAACGGTGGCCAAAAGTATTTTTCAAAAGACAGGAAAATCATTTAAAGTGGCAATTTGGTTAGTCGATAATTTTTTTCATTTCACCCAAGAATTCCCATATAAAATTTGGCGATTGACTGAAACCCCATAGACTTTCTAAATGGGATTGTCATTCGTCTGAGATAATTGTGCTGACAAAAAAAAAAAAATAAATTTCTAATTAATTTCTTTGACCCGTCAAATACGAATTTTAATCACGCTCGCAACAAAGGATCTCGATTTGGTTGAATGTGAAAATTGATAAAAAATTTCACCCAGCGATATCGATCCCCCTTTGCTTTTTTTTTTGCTTTTTTTTAGTAGCTTTTAAATAAAAAGTTAATTCATCCTTGAGACTAAAGTCATTCCGAGTCGGTTCACATTTTCACCAAGTAAACCTTATAAAATGGATCGTAGGAGGAGGAGGAGGAGAAGGGGGAGGAGCTCTCAGTGAAAAATTTTCAGATTTAAAAGCCCAACGCTATCGTCATCTTATTGGCTGCTCCAGACAGTCCTGGAATTTCGCCAAAACACGAGCCTCCGGTCTTTATTACGGTTTTACGTAATTATATCCTATTAGAGTTACGCGAAACATTCTCGTCAGGAGGCTCTCGTATTTACGTGAACGTGGTATACATCGTCAATCCCGTAAATATGTATCAGGCTACGTAAAAAAAAAAAAAAAGGTCACAGTGCAAGTTATTACGCACGGGCTATAGAAATTATGAATCGCATGTACTATTTACTTGCAGCCAAGAGGCAATCTCGATTCTGGTGAATTACTATTATTCGCGGACCCTTCTTCTTTTTTTTTTTTTTTGGCAATGGCGTAACCAGCTCCCGGGCCAAAAGTTATTCGCAATGGAATCGCCATGCGATTTTACCCAATGTGATTTACAAGTAAAAGGACTGCACGTATTTATGCCGCTTTTACGAGCCCGCAGTGTTTTATGCATTATGTAAACGTCCAAGTACATTGCCATTTTTTTTTGCTCCTCGTGAATCTTATGAATCTTATGTTCAAGCGTTTTTTTCTTTATATGCCATTTTTTATCTCTCTCTCTCTCTCATGACTCTTTCACTGATAACGTCTTTACTTGTCTCAGTCGCTTATCTCGGCGCATTCGACTACCAACTCGATCACTCGTACGAGCGCAAAGCGCTGAGTTAAGTCTGGCACAGATTTCCGGGTTAATTTTTTTTTTTTGGGACGGCCATAAAGAAAAATCAGCTGACTGGCAAAGTTTATCAAAAAAAAAAAAAAGTTGATATATATATGTATACACATGTGCATATATATATGTATATGTATACGCGAACGTCGTGACGCCTTGGAAAAACAAGTTAAAAAAAAATATTTTTCAAGTCGAGCTAGAATCTTAACGAGACAGTGAAAGTCCCCAAAAAAAATTTTCAAAAATCAATCAAACACCTCGGTACTTTATTCGTCGATAAATACGCGTCGCGACGCTGATGCGAAACGAGCGTCGAGTCGCGAGTTTTGATAATTTTCTTCGAAAAGAGACATTAATTTTCACGGGAACACGGAAAGCAGCCATGGCATACCGTTCCAATTTACGAATGGCGTCGCGTTCCCGGTCGTCGCGACGTCTCCTTACGCACAAGGCAGAACGACGGTCCCTACCGCTTTTCGCTGATAAGAACTTTTCGAATTACTCAAATTTAACGCTAATATAAATCGCTCGGGGACTTTTCGCTGTTATTCTAATATCTCGAGAATTTGTCGTCGGAAATTACCAGAGGATCTTGTTGTTACGGATGCAGCCGCAATTCAAAATGTACCATGAAAAATCAAAAAAAAAAAAAAAAACGAAATTGCTCGAAAATCGATATCAGCGAATAAATTTCAAAAACTGAAAGCAATCTTTTTTTTTCGTCCATCCCCATACCCGTAACGTATTAAAAAAAAATTGTTTTTCAATGATTTCACAATAAATTCCTGCACAAACTTTTTCAATTTGCATTTTATCAAAAGCAATTTTTTTTTTTCCAAAAAATTCCATTCACCGTTCACCAAACGACGCTCTTAATCGGCAAACCACAAACGTATCCTATTACGGAAATACGATATCTGCACCTTTCACCAAATTCTCATTCAAAGTATCAACAATTTTTTTTAAATTCGCTACACCGGCTCCTGTACGCGCGAAGACGTATTTCCAAATGCTGATATCACGGATACTTCGAGAGAGAAGCAAAATTTCCTACAATACACTAAATTATATAACATAAACGCATTATACCCTGTGGACGTATATAAAGTCTTTAACGATCCTTGGTCCTTTACGAGAAGCTTCAACCGTCTTACGTCACTGTCACTTTTACTACCCCCCCTTATCCCCCTCTTCTAAACCACAAATTTACAAAAGGACCATACCTATGCGATAACAGCGCCACTTAGCTTTCGTCTCATGAACTTTCCGAAGAATTTTTTCTACCAGTCTTCAGGGCTGAGGGGGAGGGGAAGTAAATAAAAACAATATTACTAACAAAAAATCCTTACGTCACCTTAAAGACACGTTACAAAGTGAACCTACGTAACAACCGAATTTCAATATCCATCGGTATCGCAGTCGTTATCAGTACACGTAAGAATATATAAAAACTCCATATAAAATTTGCACACGGTATAACACCAAAGAAAAAAAAAATTAATAACGATCCATATAAACCAAAAAAAATATTTCTTTGATCTCGTTTCAGGAAAAAAAAAAAATTTGCCAACATCCAATGAGATTTCAAAAAACATTTAATAGCTGTGCGGATCGAAGGAGGGGAAAATAGGGGGGGAGGGGGTACGATACATACAGCGAAGAGGGGGACGAAGGGGGGATGGAGGTAGAGATTCGTAAATGGAGGAGAACGTGTTTTTGGAGGAACGGTCGCGTTGATACGTGGGAAAGAAAATGTCTGGAAAGTTCGGTACTCAAGGGGGATGATAAGGTGGATGGTGGGGGGTGGAGGGGGGGATGATATCGAACGAATCGTAAGGCGAGAAGAACATAAAGGATATTTCAAGCATTGGATATATGTATATATAGGTAGTCAAGGGTAGAAAGTGTAAGGTGGGAGGGGGTTGTAGGACATAAGGAGGGGGGAGTTGGAGGGTAAGGGTGGAAAAAGGAAACGGAAAATGGAGAAGGACTGGAATATCCATGGACCAAGATTTTCCAAGCCCATTGAAGAGGAGCATGACCGTAAAATGGTGGAACAAGGCTTGAGAACTAATATACTTTTCCGTCTAGTTCCCATCTTGCATCTCCTTTATCTCTCTCTCTCTCTCTCTTCCTCTTCCTCTATCTGTCTGTCTGCTTATATCTGTCCTCCTCTCTCTATCTCGTATACAGTCAGGGTTTGCGAAACAA
Source organism: Calameuta pygmaea (assembly GCA_031762395.1). Taxonomy (NCBI): domain Eukaryota; kingdom Metazoa; phylum Arthropoda; class Insecta; order Hymenoptera; family Cephidae; genus Calameuta; species Calameuta pygmaea. Next base: position 187,552 of record JASANN010000548.1, on the reverse strand, counting down.
CCACCTAAAGATAACGAGATAACCCGTTTTCGGGGTGGCATTCAAACACCCTCATTTCCAAAAGTCTCGCTCGCTCGCGGGCTGGAATCATCTAAATTTTGCGGACGTACAGAGTAACGCCGTCCTTCTCTCTCCGTTGCTCTAGCCATCATTTTCTCTCTCTCTCTCTCTCTCTGTCCTTTGCATATTATTTGTGTCGATATTTTATCTTGCAATTTTCTTTTCCGTTTCAAAGGATTTTCTATGTTGGGCATTTTTTTCGTATGGCTTTTAATCCGTATCTGGAGGCTTTTTTTTTTTTTTTTCAACGATCATTATCTGTGCTGAGATATATAATTTTTATATATTTGGCACGTATGTGTGTATATGTATATATATATGTAGGGTATGTATACATAGAATACCTGCATATGTATATCTGCACGTTTAGCTTCGCCCATATATCTGTATGACCGAAACATAAAATTTCTCGTGTACCGTTGAACAGTTTAGAATCACAAGAAAATATCCAGTAGGAAATTAAAAAAAAAAAAATGACAAGATTAATGAAATTTCGGGTAAACAATGAAATTGTCTTTTTACCTCTTTTCTTTCTATGATCCTTTGACGTACAGGATTACTGGGCGTATCGGTGTTTGGAAATTTGGTAAAATTCACTTTCGTCTTATCGCTAACCATCTGATACACCAGCAGGTATATATATATATATATACTGACGCAGCATCCCAGCTGGACCAAAAAAGGCTTAAATAGATATAAATCAAGATCCTTATCAAACTAATCGCAGAGGCACTGTCGTTCCTTCCAATTTCGAATTCCCGCACAGTTTCCTTTGAGCGTCCCAGAAAAATTAGGCAGGTAAATAAATTTGGACCAAACGAAGTCATTATTTCTTTTTATCTCCCTTATCGCGACTCGCCATTCAATTCGCTTCTTCCTGGATTTCTTTATCAATGCGATATTCAACGCTGCTTTCTACCTGTCTCTTCGTTTCTCTTTCACTTTAAATCCCCATACGCAGTGTTGCACCTCTATCCCGTCGCCTCGTGACACCCGGTATAAGGACAGATTGTCGATTCAAGACGCTGCCTGAAATTTCGAAATTTTCCCGCCCGTCAATGAGCCCAAAATTCGTACCCGATTCGATACCAATAAATTATTTCGAAAATTTCTCCGTCCCAGGGTAAAATATTTTTGCAAATTTTTTTTCATCCACACATCATTTACCGAGCCGCCGAAATTCAATGATCTCACAGCTGCTAATCGAATTGATTTTTCTTTTCCGACTCACCCTGTCCTTGAGTCCTCGTCGACTTGGATGAAAATGAATTTTTACCAGTTAAAAAAAAAAAATGATTAAAATCCACAAGTACGTTATCGTTATCACCGAGGATCCTTTATGAAAAAAAAAAAAAAAAAATATTTTTCATCCTCCCGCCTCGAAAAACCCTACCGAGCTCGTTGATAAACGCTTCTCGTGCAGTCCTCTACTAATTAACAAAATCCATCAATAAATATATCGCGTAAACAATAAAAAGGCTAAATCAATCGGTCAGTCATCGATCAAAGTCTCGCAACAATAATTGTCTTCTACGTTCCCTAGGGTATAGCTAGGGTAGCTGCATGGATAGGTACACGAGCCCTCGATACAAATTGAATTATCCGCAAGGATCCCATTAGAAAGAACACTAAGCCATAGTAGGAACATACGTAGCTCTGATGTGAGATTAGGTTAGGTTAGGCAACTCGAAACCGACTCCAAAGTATATATATATAGATCGTTTGCCTCAACCCTGCCCATAGTGCTCCACAATCCAACCCCCCTTCCCTCCCCCTCACGTGCCTTTGTCTTCCCTCAGGTAAAGCTGTATCAGCCGGTACGGCACTAGACTCGTCTAAAAGAGACCAAAGGACTTTCTTTTGTACAAAGTGCCACACGTGGGTACGGGGATTGTATGAACGTCGTACTAAGGGTGGGTGAGGGGGGGGGGGGGAGCTGTCGCAATCGGAGACGCGCGAATTCGATTTCAAGAGGGTGGTTAACGAAAAAAAAAAAAAAAAAAAAAAAAAAAGATGCTCATATGGCGACCTGTGAGAATCCCTTCGCGAAATACAAAAGAGGGTGTATCGCGTTTCTCGTAGCAGGTGACGCAATTCTTTGTTAATACGTATATGTATATATATATGTGTATATATTTACGGTGCCAAGCTGCATTCACAAAGAAACTTCGGCAAAAATATATTTCAGAAATGTCGTCGCGTTAGAAAAGTTTTCATCATTTTTATACGTCCTTTCGTGATAACTGCGGTAAGACACTGAATAGATGTGTATATATATATATACACATGTATATATACATATATATACACGGTGGGTTGTTTTACGAAAGAAATACGAGCCTCTTCGGGGTCTCTGCGAAAGCTGCAAAGGATTCCTCATGGCTGGACGTACGTAGAAACGCAAAGTAAAAGATTTCCTGATGTGAGGAAGCGTTTGAATTTTGTCTCTCGATAGGAACGTGTCATCTTTCTAGATTTCCCTGACGTCTTCGCAGACGCTTCTGAAAAGACTTCTGTACCGAGGATGCTGTCTTTGAGATTTTTTTTTTTTTTTTTTTTTCGTATCCTAGCCTTATTCCGCTTTTTCACCCCCCCCCCCCCCCTTCAAAAGTCTCGACTTTCACATCTTGACGAGTGCATTACGATTCGCACGAGGACCATTAGTTACTTCCGTTCCTTAGACTTCCGGTATGAGATTCAGTACCCGTCGGCATATCTAAAACACCGGATCTCTTATCACTGTGACGATAGGGATTGGGCGGAGCCTAATAATATTTCGTATATACATATATGTATGATGTACGAAAGATTCCTTTATCATTGATATCGTCAAGGTGTAAGATCGGTCTCTTGGAAGGGGCCAGTTCTTTATGGATCTCATGATAAAAGAGTCCCCTTGAATCTGAACCTGGTGTTACTGCTATGGCTATGCGTACTTGTCATATTGACGTATGGTCTTTAGTGTATTTTTTATTACGTCACGATTCCTTATCTACGTCCAGCTGACATTAGCTATAGTTTCGTACGGCTTACTGTAGTAAGGTTAAAGTTCATACACCTGTCAAAAGTTCACGTGTACGAGAAGAACGTTGAAGCTCGCGATTACGTGATTGGAGAGTCGCACGAGATCTTAAAAACTTATCGGTTCTTCTTATCGCATGTGTGCTTTCATATATACGGGTGTGTGTCTTGGATTGGGAGATGATAGGGGAAATTGACGTTATCGGAAAATTTTTGAAAAATCAGATTCCTCGCAATTTCATTCAATTGCTACCTTCCGGTCTATCGATACCACCTCGAGTTCTTCGATGAAAATCGGTCATGCGAAATCGGTACCTCGTACGTGTCATTCAGGAGCGAGATATAACTTTCTGATAGGACGAGCGACGAGAGGCTGTGGAAAATTGAAACGAGTGATAAGAAGAATTTTTTCTTGTTTTTTTCAAAATCTTAAATTTCACGACGACTCGAAATCGTTCGATTGGGCAAACGTTATTTTGATGTCACGCTAATGGGAAAATGTTTGATGGTAATCGTAGCCTCAAGGCTAAACCGCAATTGGTAGTTGGCGCTGCGATATCCTGGGGCGATACGTTTCTGTAAATCCTGGGTAATATTAAACACTAGCTACGCCCCTGGAGTTAAAGGGGCTCTTATCAGTCTAATGGGTCTGATCGCGTAACGTAGTTAGTTAATTCGGCATTAATGTATATCGCGCATCGAGATGTATATACGGTGACGAAAATTAAAAGAGGAGCGAATCTTTATCAAAGATTAACCAGACGTTTACCTGGACGTTTTGGGTTTAACGATACGATCCAATTAAAAGTGACGAAGTTTCGTCGCAGCTTTCCCCGACGTCATGTAAATATTGAGTGCAGCTTTGGGTGGGGGTTGACGTAATTTTTTTTTTTCATCTCAATTTTTTTATCCCATCCCTTCTCGTCGTCTCGCGCTACTACACTTCTCGTCTCAAATCCGCCAGAAAACTGTCGCGCAATTTTTGCCGTTTTGCAGAGGAAGAAATAGAAGGCAGAGGGCAAAGCGTTCCGCTTCTCAAAGTCATGGGAAAAAAAAAATTTTTTTACGTCAAAAAATTACGACTCCACCTCCCCTTCTTTTTCGTACAAGATGACGAAAGATATCGTTGAATTCCCACGGGTACGACAGGTACGGAATTACAAAAGGAAAAAGCAAGAATCCCACAGGTTTCTGAAGATTATAAAAAAAAAAAAGATACACGGACCATTTCGAATTTCGAACTTGGTTGATTTTATGAATGACAAATTTTTCAAATCAACATTTTCATAATTTTTGAATCCAAGTTAGACATCTCCCGTTTATCAAATCCCCTTCCCTCTTCTCTGCTTTCGATCTCGTTAATTCGAGGAAAATTATCAAATCAACAACAAAGAAATTCCATCGAATGCTTAAACGTGACAAGACAGCTTTCGTCATTCGGGATCACGTTAGACCAGGGTTAGATAAATTGACGATGCGTTACGCCGATAGATGGCTGACGTCTACCAATCAATCGCCAGACTGTAACAACATTAACGCTAATAATAATCCTGATTGGCGTAAATTCGACACAAGGTGACGAGAAGCCAGGGGCGTCACGTTAATTAGCCGATTTACACGTTAATCAGGCTAATTTCGAAGACCATTAGAAAATGCAATATCAAAATCCTTTGTCACGGGATTATATCGTGTGTACGCGAACGTTGATCTAATCAAAAATTAAATCGTCCATGAAACAACCTATATACACATATACACGCGTCACATATTAAATTACAAGTCGAACTTGATCGAATTGCAAATTCCCTTCGTACTTTATTGTCCCACCGAGTAGATACAGATTTATGTGCTTTATCGAGACAGGAAAAGAAATAAGAAGAGCCGAGCAGAGTATTGCGACTCCGAGGCCGAACTTCAGGTCGGCCATGTTCGTCGAATAAATTTCATCCCACATGGGAAATTGATTCGTTAATTGCGAGAAAGGGATGCAACGTAATTAATTAAAAAGTAAACAGAAATGAAAAGCAGTGTGGAACGTTTACAAAAATTATATATTCAACGTCAATAACGACAAATTACCCCCCTGAAGTGACTCGCGCGAGAATCTTCAACCACGTGATGTTTTAGTACGCGCGATCACCGCCGCGCATAACCACGGTGCAGGTGGCGGCGCCACCATAAACGGATAAACGCCGTTCAGCCTGCACGCTCTACCAAAGAGGATTGGCTAAACGGCTTAATATGCTCAAGTGACTTTCCGAACGCGGTACCGGATGCTGTACTTTCCTCCTGTCTGTTTCGTACATAATTCTCCGTGTTACCGTTCAGGCAAATAAAGATCATAATTCCACCGATGGACCAGCGCGCCGTTCAGTCCCGTTGCAGAAGCTCCTTGGTTCACTGGGGTAAAAAATTACCGAGCTGCTCATTTTCAAAGAGACATGGACCCAAGACGAATAAACATTATTTAAAAAATAATTCCCAGCATCCGTATGCACGGTGAATCTTCACTTGTCAATGTGCACGACGGCACGATGACGTCATAAATAATTTTAAAAAATGACATTTAAATAATTCGTTCCTAATTATATTACTGTATATATGACTCTGTACCGGTATTTCCAATACCGACCGGATAATGAGATTCTTCCCTATAGTACGTTCGTGATATCATAACCGAAAGTCATCTTGATTCCGGATTACTTTGCTTGCGACGATTATTGGTTATATATATATATATATATATATATTATTTTACTCCGCTCTACTTGTGCATTCCACCATTTTTGGTATATAAATTGCGAATCCTGGGAAACCGCAGTATGCTCTGGTATCGATATGTACCTACTGTACCTATGTACCATTGTAGTTACTTATCTCCTCTAGACTTGCTGGGTAGCTCGGCTAAAAAGTCAATACGGAATTATACATACTTTATTGCAGAAGCCCAACTGCACGTGGCGTACATATATATATATATATATATATATATATATATATATGCATCGTATGTATATCGACAGAGAGCAGATATGTATCACAGAGTTTACAGGCTGCTAAAGGGAGACATGAAATTTACGATATTCGCTATACACAAAGTGCACTGGGGAGGGAGAGCTGACAACGAAAGTTTCGCATGTTAGACTGGAGGGGCGGTGGGTAGGGTTGGGGGAGGGGAGGGAGATTCTGAACGTTGCACAGTGAAAATATGCAATGACGTTAATTAACTTTGTAGAAATTAAAGTGACGCGAAGAAATTCACGACGCACTTGAAACACGTTCAGCGGAAGAATTTGAATTCGTAATTTCACGGTTTCCAACTTACGCGCACAGATGTCGTGTTGTTCTGCTTTAGAATTTGCACGCAGCGCCACGGTCGGGTTAACGGCGCTTGCTCGCACTACGCGTTAGCCATGGCGGAAACGTTGATAGAGTCCTTGATAAACGCTGATCGAAATACAAACAGCTGTTTCTAATTGCGTAATTTACTCAAAATCATTTTTAAAAAAACCGCGATAAATCAAGCGTGGTCTCGTTACGTGGACGATTGAAAAAAGAAATTTATCCCCCCTCCCCCGAAAAAAAAAACAAATTTTTTGGTCACGACCGTAGACGTGGAAAGTGGCAAGCGAAGGAGGGAAATGAAAAGGAAGATAATGATTAACCCCAATGCGATCTATAAGGAGCTAAGATCCCAATCGGGAAGGTTCGTTCAATGTCGGCTAATCACTTCGGGTCGGAAGCGAATGATCGCGTGGCCCTTAAAAAAAAAAAAAAGGAAAAAAAAATTAGTTCTAATAACGCGAAGGCAGAGGCACGGTGGGCGCCGAGTTAAATGGACGTCGGAGGGCGAGGGGGAGGGACGACCAAGGGTGATGGGACCAGAAGGCGTGGGCCAGCCACTCCGCAGTATCTCACGTTCGAATCGAAAACCAATTTCAAAGCAATATGGTGCTCATCGCCTTCCTTTATCTGATCCCCGGACCGAATAAACCGCTTTTGGATTTGCCCGGATAATTCGGGATGAGCTTCTTTAAGTCCTAAGCGCTTTAACGCCTTCGATTCTTGAGTCGCGTCGTTTAGACGCGATGCCCAGAGCGGACGCCTCCGAAACCCAGACGCCACGTACACGAGACGTCGTGACGCCTGTTCCACGACATCCATTAAATTACTTTCACCCATTTTCTTTTTCTAGCCTCTCGCTACTCACGGACGATACCGATTTTTCGTTCGATCACTTTCCGTCGAATCACCGAGACGGAAAATCGGCTGAAACTTTACCAGACTTCTCTTCGCTTCCGTTCACAGTGACGTAACGAAGTCAAGGGATAATTTTTCAAAAAAAAAAATTTGAAATTTTTTTTTCGAAATTTTTTTCCTTCTCCTCGCCCATCCTTGTTCAGACGCTCGAATCGCCGCCACGTGTACGCGAAATTATTCATCGCCCGAAGGTCGGTACACCTGGCCGACTACGTAAGCCCTCTGACTCTTATACCGTTAAAATTCCCTAGATGGCACTGACCAACCCTTAAATTCCCTAGGATATCATATTAATAAACCTCACCAGAGTTCGTAGAACTCTGCGATGATTCTCTACGCACTTAGACGGAGTCCCAAAGTACTTAAGGTCCTTGTCGATCCTGAATTCAGATACCGGGGAGGAGGGGGGGGAGGGGGTGGGTAATAACGTAAACTTTTAACTTCCGAGTGTGAATTTATCGTTCGAAGGGTGCGGCAGTTCACCCCTTTTGGCTCTTGTACAGCCATTGAAATTCTTTAAATGATAACGATATCGGAATAAAATGGTTCGCGTGATACGGTCGTTCGACTGGCTCGATATACACACACATATATATATATATACACAATATATATTTAGATCCCCCTTTACCGATAAATATTGAATGAATCCTCGTACTTCTACGGGGCTATAAATAATATTTTATTTCAATCATCTTCGAGAAAGCGAAATAAAGTTCAGGTTTGGGTAACCTTTCCCTCTTTCGTTTTTCCTTTTTTTTTTTATTTCATCTTCAGATTGTTTGCCGTAGCTTAACTGGCTAAATATTGTGTAATTGTATCTGCTTTCGTTTCATCGGATGAGGAGGATGTGTAGGTGTATTAATAAATATAGGCAGCACCCGGTATCTAGCAACAAGCTGTTGGAAGTGATGAATTTAAAAATAATGGAATAGTAATGTATGCTAATGAGTTAAGTCATTAAGTGACTGGTCGGACTGGTAATGTGTTATATATATATATATATATATCTGGAAAGTGAAAATTATAACGGGTAGTACACTATCGGATAATAGAGAAACTACAGATCCTAGTGGGTGGCTGTGTTGTCGGTGTGCACGATAATCTTGATTCGAGTTAAAAGTGAACATCTAAATATTTTAATACCGAACGAAAAAAAAGCTATTAACTTCAGCGTGTCTTATCGGAAAAATCAAATTTGAAAATCTTAGGTAGTTTAGAGATTAGGTGTCTATCCTTGGTAAAAAAAAAAAAAAAAAAAAAACAAATTTTTTTTTTTTACAAATCAACAAAGTGTCAGAAAATTAGATAATTTTTCTTTGCCGACGTTTTAGAAAAAAAAAAAAAAAACGGTACGATTACGTGAAAATGCATTATTTACGAATCGCATCCGTCGATTCGTTTGACTATAGTTGGATAAGAGGTCAGAGGTTAAGCACGACTGCGAATAGACGCAAACGTTAATATATACATATATATATATATATACATATATTCCTAATCGAGTTTTTATTTGCCGTCGATAATCGTAAAGCGGGTTAAGAAAAACAGAGTCGAAAATAAATTCGAATGTCTTCCAGAGCTTTAAGAGATGATTTTCTTAGGGCGGCGCTCTGAATGGACCACAGCCCGTCGAGAAGACCAGCCAGCGACCAAGCCCACGCGGAACAAGCCCAACATCCGCTGCCGGGTCCTATAAATTTAGAAATCCAAGGGGTAGGATTTTGGCGTTTAAGGTCTAATTGGGTAGTAAAATTTGTTTAGACCAGAGTCACCCGTGCCCTCACGAAAATTTACGGTTCGTCGTGTCTACGGACCACCGGAGCTTTGGGCTACAGCATTTTTACTTTTTTTTTTTTTTTACTTTCATCCCCTTCTCCTCACTTGGTCCTCATTCCCGATTCTTCCTTCCATTCCCCCCCCCCCTTTTTTTTCATCAAGAAATTTACAGCTTCTAAATTCGGGGTTCTCGCTTCTCCTTAACGGACGCGCCCCGCGTTAACCCATTATTACCGCATCGATCTTCCCCTATTGTATCAAAGCGGGAGCTTCGTTCCGTCGTACAATGGATCTTTGATAAATTAGTTATCTACCTGGATACATCGACCGAAATGAAATTTCGCCGTGTTCCAGCGATATTTTCATACGGGTCCAGGACCCAGACTCAGTATCGCATATAGGGTCGGTAGGAAGAAAAAAAAAGTTAAATAATTAAAAACGAACAAGCCCGTTAAATTACTGCTCGGTAATTAGCCTTAATTAAACGTAGCCGCTCGTTGTGAAAATGAATAAGAATCCTTTTTTTCCCTCCCCTCCAAACCACCTCAGAACCTCTCCAGCCCGGATATCCATGTAGCGAGCAAAGTCCAGGGGGGCGGGGGGGGGGGGGGTTCGCTCGTCCCCGTGTCCTCCTTTGTGGTTTTTGTATCGGGAGATAAAACCGACCCGACGGTCACGTCCTGTAGGTATTCGGCCGAGTCGTTCCTGGGCATTAGCGTCATTTGTGTTCCTGTATCTTTGGGAACAGGTAGGCGCGAGAGATTGGATCTTCGATCCTTATCTAAGCGATCCTAGGAGATCCTTTCGAAAACCAGTCCTCCGGACTCCTTTTTCGAGATCGTCTCTCGTGAGCCTTGGGGATGATGCCCACCTCCATTAAACCCTAAGGGTCCCCTTTATTTCGCTCGAGGGTGCTGGACATGTAGGTACGTACATCCCTCAAAGGCAACAATGCCAGAATGGTAGGATTGCATTCTTTTTTTTTTTTACACCCCTTAAGCCACATTCCCTACCCAGAGTCCATTCATCGTACTAAAATTAATCCAGGACTAAAAGGAAGCCAGTGGAGAGGGGGGGGGATAATTTTTTTGAGATTCAGGGGGGGGGCTGGTTTTTTTCCCCTGGTGAACTTCATATTTCAGGACCAAAACCAGATATCAACCCCTATCGACTATTACTGTCGCTAAGGGTTGTAATGACGTTATGCAGAGGAAAATGCGATAAGAGTGGTTAGAGGGGTGGTTGAAAAAAATTTTTGCGATCCTTATGCCCCCCCCCCCTTTGTCTATCGCAAGGGGGAGGGGGCGGGGGGTATCGCTATGTAGTCCTGACCGTCCGAGGATGTTACGTTTAGGTTTGTAGATCGTAGGATAGGAGATGGAGCTTAGCTGTGTTTAGTTGAAAACAAAAAGAAAAAGATAAAGGAAAGAAAAAAAAACGTCACCCTTGACCTGGGAGGTCCGAGGAGATTGTTATCGAGAAACTCTCGGGACGGGGCACGGAGGTTCGAACGTTGGCTATATTAGGAAGGGGAGCGGCTAACTGCCGGTGGCTCCTGGTGGGAAAGTCAAGGGTCCAGGGGCGCGTGCCTTACGGCCCTGACCCCTTTTTTTTTTCATCTGCTCCATTACGCAAGTGTTAATAACGCGACTTACGCGCTCAGTCGGTCGAGATATCGAGTGGCGCCACCCTTGATAGGAAATATAATTATGCGCCCTTTGACCTGGATCTCACAGATCTGATACACGTGGACCAAAAACATTGCCAAAACTTATCAGGTTCCATAGAAATGAACGGTGCGCGAATTTTAGGTACTTTTTGAATTTCAGCACATCAGATGCTTTCCTCATGGCTGCCAATGGTCGCGGAATTGACATTTTTTTTTTGTAGCGATTTTTTGCAAAATTATTTTTAGAACCCATCAGCACACGAGATGCCAACTTTCCCTAGGTAAAACCTGGTCATACCTAACAACGTATTCAATAAAGACGCAAGGGATACCATCGCGAAAAAAATTTTCCCCCAAAAAAATTCTATAGACACCGATAAAATAATTTTTTTATCTTTCTTATCTGGTCAAGCGAAATTTCATATTTTGCCCTAACAATCCGTCTTATACGAGACTCATCGTTATCATAGTATACCAGTTACTATTGTCATTGCTGCCAATCCCAGAAGAGGATCCTCAGCGTCCGACCTTTAAACTTTCATGGTGCCTCGGTAGCCAATTCCCTAGGCAATTCTTTCCACATGATCATTCATGCAAACCGGAAGTCGTGTCTGCCGCACAAAAGACATACGTCCAGGAAGCAAGATGGCGTGCGTAGCACCGTAAACGACAAAGGAGATCCATTGTTCGGTTAATGCCCGACATTGTTAACATTCCTTGTCTCGTGTTCGGCGGAAGACACGAGTCCTCGGCAGTGTAACTGGGATTACGTAACGTACGGTACCTGGGTAACACAAGGACCTGGAGTAATAGACATACTGGGCGTACAGTAGATAAAGTCATAACGGAGTCAGACAGAGTCTGTCATCGAGCCGTACGAATTAGCATGAAAAATCAAGCCTGACAAAATTTCAGGCTACAAATTTGGAAGTCGGAAAAAATATATATATTATTATTTTTCAAAAAGGGATAAAGAACTTCCCATGGTAAACGTGAGATTTAATTTAATAATGACACAGGTTATCTCGGTACTTCCCTTTGAAAAGTACCACCCCTTACCCAAGGGTAACTGGCACCCCCTGCTATACGACGGGCGACCCTTACACAATTGTAAGTGAAAAAAAAAGTCTACAGTTCTCTTTGTTACCGACGCCTGAGAAAAAAAAAATTTAGAAAATGAATAGTAATTTTGAGTTTAAAGGAAAAAAAGAAAAAAAGTTATCATTGATCGGTTATTGGATTCTTTCTTGTATATTGATATATGTCCTATCCCATTGTACTGTATATCATAGATATAAAATTGAGCACGCCCACTTTTTGAAAAGTACTATAAGCCGCTCTCACGTAAATTCGTTACGGAGCTGCAACGATCTTTTAGTAATTATCTGCTGATTATTGGGGAACTTGATTAATCGATAGTCATACAATAAAAATTATTGAATCGTCTGTATTTCAAGTTTTCTTTTTTTGATATAAAAAAATTAAAAAAAGGGTACAAGGTACATCAAAGTGCACGAGGCGTTCTAGCAAATGCATTATAATTGCGCAAACGTTTTATAACTCGTCGCCAAGTGAAAAAAAAAAAAAAAAAAAAAGAGTCACCTTCGCGTTTCATAACAATATTACAATACGACTGAAATATATTATCTCTATAGTGTGACCGACTTTTAAGTACCAACGTCTCCATGTGCTATCGCGAAACCAAGATGAAATTGGGCGAAAACCAGTGAATCCCGTAAGAGTCCCCAGGAACCTTGGCCGAGGATGCTATAGATTTTAGTGGCATTTGCATTACACGCGGTTGGACAGTGGGGGGGTTTAGAGATTCTCTCTAGCGGTTTGGTGGTAAAGAAATGGGAGGTTCGAGGAGGGGGAGAGGAGGGGGGGGGGGTTGTCCAGCGAACATAAATTCAAAGAGCGACTCCGCCCTGGTGTCGAAAATACGAGGGGTGCTTTTTAGACTACGTGAAGATACATCCTACGGTACGTTCAAGCGGGCTCGTTTACAACTGAGCGATACGACCAGTGCCTTTTTAAGAGGGTGTTCCAGAGGGGGGCTGCTGTTTTCTTATTTTCGATAAAGTCCCTTCTCCGGGCCACGTTGTTTCGCGTTCGTAAAAATGAGGAGAAAAATTAAAAATCTTTTTTTTTTGTATAACCTCATAACGCAACTGATAAGGAAAAAAAAAAAATATCAAGAGACCAAAGAGCGTCTACTGATTGATCGTGTTTCTTTGAAGTTAATTACTACGTTTCAGATTAAGTTTGAGGGGAGGGGCACGAAAAGGGCATACAGTGTGTGGGGAGGGGGGGGGGGGGAAGGTCCTACCTATGGACGTCCAGACGTTCTTCACGGTTAATGCGTAATCTATGACTGTATAGTCGGATCCATAAAGTTAACAGCACTTGCTACGTTAAAGGTCTCTTTTTATGGACTCGAAGCTGGTTAACTGTCCTTTGAGATTCCATTGGTGTTATACCTATATATACCGACGAATGATCGACCGAGTTTCATTGAAAAGACAGTCGCGCGACAATTTTACTTAACGACTCCCCTTTAATATATATCCGCGGTTTTGACCCGACGTCACGGACTTGACAGCCCGTCATTTTTATGCCGTCGTTTCATGCGAACGCCGGACGAGATATATAAAGTCCGTGCGGCTATAATGTTGTTTATAGAAAAAAAAAAAAAAAAAAAAAAAAAAAATATCCAGGACAATCGAAATCCAAAGTATCCAAAAACCAACACCGACCTAAGGCCCGATACTCAATGTAGAAAAAAAAAAATTTTACCGAGAGATGTCGCTGGCGGTTTTCAAGTCGCAGCCAGCCACGCATCTGGTTCACGTTAAGGTCGTCGCGCGTGAACCCTGAACTGTCGCCGACGCGAGAATTTAGCCGCACAAAAAGATCTAATCTGGAAAACACGAGCCGCCTCTCAGGAAGATTTTCTGTGTCGAGGAGATTCGAAGTTGGGTAAAGACTGGACACAGGAAGATGGCGTCGCGGCTAGATCGTCGAATTAATTTTATTCACGCCGTCGGCGTGAAGTACGGACTCGTGTTTCTAGGAAGCGACAAGAGATCCTTTTTGTCGTCGGACTTGCTCCTTGGCCAAGATGCTGAGAAACTATTAACAGGAACAGATAAAAGTGCCGGATTGGTTACCTTGATCTTGTGCGACCAATGTATTTTATACTGTGCCTGTATATATATATATATATATATATATATATGTACGATAGGATAAATCTGAAAAAAGTTTTCGTGTAAGCTGATTAACGTTGGCGTGATCGATCAGTCATCTCATTCGTGGGTCCAGTTCTCATGAGAGCGTTCAACGAAACCTATATGGGCGACCGATGGCGGCGCCTCGCGTTTAATACAGCCAGATCTATTGATCGCGAGCTGGTGTTATCGCTATGAAAATCTATAATCTCAGGAGATAGACCGTTCGGCATTTCATTGCCTAATAACAACAAGACGCCCCTCCGAGATTGACTGTTAAAACGAATGCGCAGCTGGTTGCTGTTTCGTCTTGATCAGGTGTGATATGGGGGATTCGTAACTTTTTTTTTTTTTCATTGGTATGCCTGACGACGTCATCCCAGGCATACGGAAACTCAAATCCGAGCCCTACGGCAACGATATTACGATCAACCCTTGCCTGCTGTATTCGTATAACGTGTTACGTTTACGTAGGCTATGGGCTGTTAGGACGGAAGGAAAATTTACGGGACCCCCCTTGCCCCCCCCCCCCCCTCCTCGAGCGCTAAGAGAAACTTTAAGCGATAACCCTTTTTAGCCTTTCGCAAGAAGACGTTTCCTATTTCTAGGTGACTGATGGTTTTGCGAGCTTCTTCCCTTTTTTTTTTTTTCTTTTCTTCGTCTCCTACCTAAAGCTCCATTTGCCACCTCGAAAGTCGAATCGATGGAACATTCTGCGCGATAAATGATTTTCGAAAGTCTTACGAAATTCGAACGAGCCGATTAGACGTAAATTTTTGGATGTTTGATATTAGCGATTGGTGACGGGGAAATTTTTTTTTTCATTTTTTGGAATCACCACACAGGTAAGTGTTTCGTCACGTTGACCGCGAGCAACGCGAGACGACGGCTGACAGCGAAATCTTATTGGACGGATTTTCCGTATCCTGAAGTCGTCAGTTTGTCATGTCGCACCCTAATACGAAGATACGAAGAAAAGTACAAGGAGATATGGAGACGGATTAAGAAATAAGAGAGAGAAAAAAAGTTTCATATTTTCATTTTACGGAATTACGCGACCTAACGTTACGTCGTAGACATGGTGATTCTCTGCGTAAGGACGCGTCAGCGATTAACGATATAGAGCGAGAGAGAGAGAGAGAGAGAGAGAGAGAGACGTAGAGGGAAACATCGGATAGGTGGGAGAGAGACAAAAATACGTCGCCGAATAGTCAATTTGAGCTTAACGATTCGAGAGCCCGTTAATTACTGGAATTAATGTTGAACGGAGCAGAGTGCCACATGTGTGGCACGCGAGCCAATCAAAATAGTCGATAAGAATTAACAAGCCGACTATCGTCGTGTCCGACATCTCATTAAGCGACGAGCGTAAAACGTAAATCTCGCGCGTTAACATCTCAATCGAATGGACCCGTGGAGGAGGGAGACGCTTTGGGGAATGAGCTGAGAAAATTCTTTGGCTTCTCGGCTCCCCGATACTTACGCTGTAATTTGATAAAGGCTTATATACCTATATATCTTACGTATGTTACAACACGTAAGTGATGTCTATAAATAATTATACGAGTTCTCTCTCTCTCTCTCTCTCTCTCTCTCTCTCTCTCTCTCTCTCTCTCTCCTCCCCCCTCTCTCCCTCTCTAAAGTCACTTGACCCAGGCGTATCGATATCCAATTAAAGCGCTACTAAAAAATTGCACAAAGGTAGAAGAACCACTCGACTACCCAAAGCTAACCCGGTAACCCCAAATACCCCATAGCCTATTTTTTATCAGTAATGATAAGAAGTGCCCTAATAACTTCGAGTTGCGAGATCTTCGAAAGGAACTTTATTCAAAAAAATTTTCCACGTCGAATTTTATTTTTCGATTACGAAGCACTTTTTTTCCACTCGTATTTTTCTAAACTCGCCTCTCGCACACCCACAACCGCGACTGTACTTTCAACTTTGACCTTTCGTTTCTGGGACTCCTGGCTCCTTTATCGACGATCGAACAATCCGCGAACAATTCGAGACGTCGATTCTCGGACGTCCAATCGAAGATTCTCGCGACTCTTTCTCAATCCAGCGCTCAGCCATATTTCTCGAAATAGCACAGTTCCTTCTGCCGATCCTCTTTATCAGTTAATTTTATCGCGCGACAATCTAGTGTATTATATATATGTATATATATATATACACAATCATGTACACGGCTACCAACGTGACGTAGACTAATTATAAAAATTGATTCTCCCGCTGCCATGGCTACGATTAATTAACGCCCGATAGAACGTGATTTTCCCTATTTTCACCGTTACTGCAATTTGCACGGAGACGCGGCGCTCGAAAATTTCGTGAATTCGCACGGATTTGCAAAAATCCCCAGCGAGCGGTGTCGCTTTTTTCCCGAGGAAAAACAAAAAAGAAAGAGTATTGCTTTTATACGCAGTCAAGGTAACCAAACAAATATTTTTCAGATAACGCACCCTCACACTTCCCCCTCCCCCCAAACAAATTTTTTTCCCCTCACGAACCTGCACAATTTTTCTTTCTCTCAAAAAAAAAAAAAAAATGTCAAACCCAAAAAACAAACATGCTCTCGCCCAAGCCTGCTGCAAAGCTCCTCGGGCTCAGCCAAAATAATCTTTTTCGTCTACAAGAAGCATTGAAGTAGCCGGGCCAAACCGTCCAGACCCAAGAAACGATCATTCCAGCGGGAATATTCAAACCAATAAACTCCCAGAATGCACTGCACGAAATCACCGCCCTTGCATACAGTCATTCAGATATATATATATATATATATATGTCAGACAGACTATATGCATGCATTCAACTCGGTGCATCCATGCACCGGTATCCAACCCCGTAGGCGGTCCCGATTGTTCCAGATAAATATACAATATGGCCGCAACAACGGGGATTCTCGTAAAATATGAATCTTCGAGATAGTTTTCCGCCGGCTCGCGGAGGGGGTAGATGGAAGCGTCGTAGAAGGGAGGAAGGGGGGGGGGGCAATAAAAGTAAAATTTCTCAGAACGCTTCCAAGAAGACACGTGCACGCGGTGCAGCGATGCACCGATGCAACATAACCTATATAGGCTATACGTTGCATGGATGCAGCTACGGGATGACGTAGTAGCTCGTATGCGTTCGAGGAATGGGAGGAAGTGGAACGTGGGTTTCGGAACAGGAACGAAAACAGGGGCTTGAAATTCTTATTGCACGGAAGGAACATCAGTCAAACTTTTTTAAGCTTTTTTTTTTCCAAATTCAACCCATCGACCGGTTGGTCTATTTCGATTTTGGTATACGGGAATCGTATGTATTTTGTCTTGCGTAACTGTGAAAGGGACTTCGAGAAGTGCCACGTGCTACTCACCTACGCTCGAGCCATACGCTAACGATGATCTACGCTGGAAATGACCCAAATTTTTTTTTTTTTTTTCTTCCAGACCTCACCCATCTCCCTTGGATTATTCGTTAGTGTATTTTCGAAATTTTTTTTTTATATAAAAAATTTTTTTTCTTCCTCGTTAATCAATTGTCTTTTTTTTTTTGGTTCCAGTGGCTGCTGATTAGCCTTGTTGCTGGCGACAATACGACTGTTGGCCATTCGACCGAAATTACTGGAGGCTCGAGCAGCTTTCAAGTGGAGGCTGTTGGACAGGTAAGGAAATAATAATAATAATTGTACGCAGCCTCTTCTTACACACGTTTCTCGATGTCCGCTGGACCGACCAGTTTTTTTTAGACGTTTCATGAAAATTGGATTCCGAAGGCCGGTCAAACTTTTCGCGTTAAATTACCAAACGTTCCTCCCGTGCATGGTTAATATATTTGTAATGGCGGACACGTATTCTGACCGCGTTAATCCAAGAGCCAAGCCCGGAGGTCACGCAACAGCAGCTGCACGCGCAGCAAAGAGAACCAATAGTCGAGCGGTTCCACCGAAAAGCTCGAAAAGGGAGAACAAAAAAAAAAGAGTCAACTTTTTTTTTACACTTCATTTCCGCAAATAGTTTCTTGCGAGTTTGTTGCGTGACTGTAATTTTTTTTTTTACATACATACAATTCTCCACGCTCGGTTGCTTCGTTAAAAATTGTTCAATGGCACGAAAGTGCGATTTACATATCGCGTGGAGTGGTAAGCACTTTCTTTTTTTTCTTCGAAATACCATTTCCCAAAAAAATTTCGTTTTTTTAATCATCATAAAACCCTCCAAAAATTTTTTCATCGAGCTGGTCCGGCAAATCCATCGTGCTACTCGCGCCTCGTGCGAATCGCGAATTGGGGTTGAATTTTACATCTGTCAGACGCACAAGGCGCTCGGCCGTGACGCGAGTCAGCAAAGGGGTAAACACTTTTATTCGCGGAACGAGTTCGAAATCGAATTTCCAGATGCGTCCCCGAAGTCCGTTTTGAAAAGTCTCGACTTTTTATTATCCCCGCAGCAGCAGCAGAGAAATCACGCTGTATTATACTTCGCTGCCAGATACTCACTCTCTTTGTCAAAAGGATCCTTTAAGCTGGAGGCTGAGCTCTGGACCAAAATTTTGCTGAGAGCTAGACTTAATCTGTACATATCGCGTGTACACAGTGGTCCGATTATACGGCAACACTTAACCCACCTGCCTTCGTTCCGTGTTTACCTATCCGTATGCCCAACACGAAACCAACATACATATATGTATCCACAGCATCCCAAACGGTCCATTCGGTACTTGAACTCGAAGAAAAAGAAAAAATTAAAAATTTTCACAACTCCTAACAGCCGAACAAAAACCAACGGGAAAAACTTTAACCC
The DNA here is from genome assembly GCA_031762395.1 of Calameuta pygmaea. Classification (NCBI taxonomy): domain Eukaryota; kingdom Metazoa; phylum Arthropoda; class Insecta; order Hymenoptera; family Cephidae; genus Calameuta; species Calameuta pygmaea. The sequence continues at coordinate 168,745 of JASANN010000548.1, read as the reverse complement.
CTAGCCATATCCTCGAGTCACACGTTATATCAGACTTCCTATTCAGGATACGAAAACTCTCTTTAGAAAGCCACCCGTTACATTCTCAGACGTGGAACGCGAATCCAATAAGAAAAATCGAGCATCCCTGATGCCACCAGGCATTTCATTTCGTCCTATAACAAACTACCCGTCGTTCCGTCTTCGCGAGTCACGTGACAACAGCATCCCATGCATTTTGCACAGAGTCTATGAAATTCGCCATTTTTTCTCCCCGTTTCGAAAGAAAAAATTTTTTTCACCATTTTTCCTCATTCTCCCTCATCAAACACAATCCCGAGCATAGCTGGCACGTCAGTCTGAAACGACCTGTATAGATAAGATCGCCCCCCCCCCCGAGACCCCGAATTGCAGCTACGCCCCTGCACACAGATCCGCGTGACAGGTTTGGCACGTGCAACTTTTTCTACCTGCTGGAGAAAAAGAAAAATGACGTCCAACGTCACGGACACACTTTCCACTCCGGCTAATCCAATTTTCTTAAACAATCATGCCTTATCAAAGGACACCTTCGTCCTTTGCCTTCCTGCCTCGATACCATAGAAACGAATTGATTCGCTCTAGTGAAATGCACAGGTAGAAGGTGTCTAGAGTCCACCGCCCCCCTCCCGCCCAGCCACCCACTTCACTTAAGTCTAAGCTTTACTTCTTGTTATATCCGCCAGGCGGACAAGGCAATAACCCGCTCCGGTGAAAAAGCCTGAATAGCCAGGGCGAACGAAGTAGACAATTTGCAAGGGGGGCAGGGGGGGGGGAGCCGCGAAATTACTTGCGCGACACAAAACATTAGCCGCACGCTGGATGGACGCGTATAATAAAGACCGTGGATACGTAACGTGTCTGGTATAAAAATGTTATCGTGTGATCCTACCTTTTCCCGTACGTCAAGTTGAAAGCACTAAAAGGCATTTATATTACGTATCCCGGAAAAATGACAGGCACGGACGTTATTGGTAATAATAATTTATTGTACTGCCATCGAGTAATAGTGATAATGGAGAAAAAAAATTTTTTTTCCTTAATATAATAGTTATTGATAATAAAATGGTATTGATCTTCGATCGAGATTTATATTACACGTGTAAAGGGTGTTTTAAAGTACGATTGCAATCGAGTCCGTGTGTTAAAATGTGAAGCGCCTGAGGTTTGACTTTCGTTTTAAATCACTTTTGGATTTCGAGGGATTCGACTGTTGGGAGTTTGGAAATTTTTATGTGTTGAAGAAAAAGTTTTACATACGATCGTATGAATGTTTGCGGCGAGTTGAAAGGAGAAAAAAAAAGTCACTCACCGCAGGATCTTCGTCCGGTTCTCAATGGTCCTTGTGTACGGTGGTTCGGTCCAGGACGTCCTTTGGCACTGGCGATAGGTTAGCACGACGACTTGACGATGGGAACTTTGTGATTTTTGACTATTTCGTGTATTTTGGAATTTGGATTAATTGCTTGATTATTAGGGACTGAATCGACAGGCGGATTTTCGCGCGCGATCCCGACCGACTGCGATTTTAATGAACTCGCGGTGTTGTGCGTTTTTGGAAGTGGAGCTGATGGGTGGGGGGTGCAGGGGGTGATGGCGCTAAATGTGCTGAAGGCCTCAGGAAAAAGTTTATGTAGACGTGGAAGAACAGTGAGAAACATG
>JASANN010000548.1:144161-160015 GCA_031762395.1 Calameuta pygmaea | reverse complement strand
GTTTGGGTTCCCCCCCCCCCCCCCCCCTCTATTTCCGGTCTTGGCTCTCAGTGCTTTTTTTTTCCCTCACTCTCTCGACTAATAACACGGACCTCAGTAGTCCTGGGTCTGTGAAACTGGCTTTAACCTCACAAAGATCCTAAATCGACTGTCTTGCCAAGTTCGGCAGCCATCTTGCCTAGGGAGCATTTAGGCAGGATCCTTTTGGGACACACAGACGTACGGCGGATTCACATGGGAGCGTCGATACTCGAGTAACGAGAAAGAAAGAGAAATCGTTTCTTAGAAGGATTTGAAAAAAAAAAAAATCATTGCCTTATCAACCTTTATCATAGTCTAACTTCAGGCAGTAGTCCAACGAGTAAAATCACCGTACTATGGATAGACACCGTGCAACGTGAAGTTGGCGGCGTAAACGAATCGTGAGCTAATCGAAAATATTTTCTAGGCCGCTTTCAAAATCGAATTTACAGACAGACAGAGAGAGAACAGTGTAAATATTGAATAAGAACGAAAGAGAGAGAGAGAGAGAGAGAGAGAGAGAGAGAAGGATGGAGAGGCGAGATTTTTCACTTAGCAGACAGTTAGCGATGTCAAACCCCCATCAGACAACATATTAGGGCTTAAGACCCTTCATCCATCTTTTACTCGTTCCTGTCCCTGCCGCCAGGGTTCGGTAGGAGGTCTTCCGTCCATTCTCCGCTTGAATGAAATATGCAGGGCACCGTTCTCGCTAGCTACCCTCCTGCGTGAATTTCTCTTCGACGCCAGATTCGTTGCACTAATGTAAAAAGCGCGCAGGTATGAAAAGAAAGTAAAAAAGAAAATAACGATTCTCCTGAATGTCAAACGTGTTACGTTTTCCTCTCGAACCCCTCCTGACACGTTCGGTCTCTCGTTCCATTATGTAATGTGTGAAAACGTCGCGTCAGCATACTGACGCTTTAATTATTCATTTTTTCAGACTGAATATACAACACATACCTATACATATATATATATAATCGTACATATTACAAGACTCGCCTCTTATATCCTGAAAAGACAAAGTAAAAATACGTGTACGTCCCTTTTGTTTGACAGACTGGTCGGGCAGAGTGGCTACCCTGGTCGAAATGGTCACCGTGCTCAAGGTATGTATTTTTTTTAAATATTCTTTTTTATCTTATTAATACACCGTATATACGTGTACATATATATATAAATAATTATTATTATTGAAAATGAGAAAAAGCAAATTTGCTGGGTAAAATTTCTTTAAGTCTTCCTCCGCTCAAAAGTAACGACCAATGGGAGCCTTCGTAATTTTTGTAATTTAATACGTCATGCAACGACCGGTTATACATACGTCTATACACGCACTGTACGAAAAAGAAAAGTAACTTTTAATGAATCGTAACAACGTAACTTTGTTCATTTCCCGAGGCCTTGTTAGTGCGTTACAATGCCTCCGGCACTCTTGTTATTACAGTGGGTAACCACGTAAACAATGATTATCGCTTGTCGCCCGGTAAGGTGCTTAATTAAATTGCATCGCGACAGCTTCGTGGAAACGAACATTGTCTTGCGCCTGAGCCGCACCTAAACGCGCGCCGGGGCTGTTGGAAATTGTCAATGCCAATTCTCGCGAAATGGTGCCTATGGTGTATTCGAGGGAAGTTGTAATTTTCATCCCTTAAACGGAATTGGTAGCAGGTATATGGGCTATACGTATATACAGGGTGTACATCGTGTAATCGTACCGCGTTAAAACTTATTGCGCATCAATAATAATAAGAGTGTATGTAATGCATGAAAATTTCATGACATATGACAGAGCAGAATTATTTATATATATATATATGTTTTTATCGGGATTTTTGATATTTATGAAATTTACTAGCGCCGATCCCTTTACACATGACACAAAATATACATATATATATATATATATATTCTGACTACGTGCGACCTTTGAACGAAGTACGTTTAGTATGTCCAGTATCGTGGTTCAAATAACAGGGAGACGACGGGAATCAGGTTTGTATTTTTTTTTTAGGGGTTGGTATAAAAAGGGGTTCAAAAGGTGAGACGTGTACGAGATTAAAGAGAAGATAGACGTTTCTGTTTTTTTTTTTTTTTTGAGAAAAATAATAGCAAATTAAATACGTTCGGAAATGAGACGCGTCTAGGCTAACCGCGGAGGCCGTGAGAAAATTTTTTTTGTAAAAATAATTTTTGTTCCTCTCTTCATTTAGAAGCTGCGACGGCGGCATCTCCCGTCAACAAAGACGCTGCCGACGAACTCCCTGCAAAGGAAGACCCTGGAGCACCAGATACAAAGTCTGCAACACGCAGGTTGGTCGCACACTTTCAATTTCTTCTTAGTCCGATAAGCCTCACGTTATCATTCTCCATCGCGGGGAATGAGATAAACGATTAAGTCTCTGTTATATAAAAAAAAAAAAAATACTTCATCCTAAGCTTAATATTTCAAATTTCCTTTTAACATCAAAACCCATTAAGTCCGCATACTATGGTAGTCTAATATCGTTTGCACAAAAAAAAAGGTACTCGATAAAAAAAAATCGCATACGCCACATGCAATGAGAACTTACCCTTATGCTAGTCCAGCACGTATATCTATATTACATATCTATCTTGGACTGCAGATAACGTGTGTCCCATCCCTTTACGCCAGTCACCCCCTCCCCTGGGACATGTTGCTATGCAACTGCATGTACCTGACCTACATTCTCGAATCTAGGACAAATTTTGGAATTTACCTGAAAGTCCCAATTTCTTCGAGTGTCTTACATAGTTGGTGTCAATTATAGACCTGCGCTCCAAGAGAGAGTCTCTTCGGCAGTAGTGGTGGTACTGGACTCTTTTTTTTTTTTTAATTTGGTACCAACATCGCCCAATTCGAAATTCTATCCATCCATCATAAGCACGTCATGCACAGTGACAGTATATTAACAGGCGATTTTACCAGGATGGATATGTACAATTAATCAGCGTACACAGTGCGCGTAGTACGTACATGATAAATAACGTATCGATATAGATGCTAACGGTAAACTAAAAAAAAAGGGGTGTCCAAATTATAATGGAACGAGATGAAGATAAAAGAAAAGAGAGAGAGGGGCTTCCCCACGATATTCCCATCTTCGACAGCTATTTCGTTAAAACTCGATGGAACCTCGAGAACGAGGAGGATATCTTCGACTAAAAGATTAAGCCCGACTCACATAGGTTTTTTCGAGGCTAAAGCCTGAAGATTTGATCGATCGGATTACGTCGCGTTTCTATGTCGCGTCTCTCGAAGCTCGACCACGTGGAATCGCGCATCCGAGGCTGATAGACAATTTTACCCGGGTGGTAAGTGTCCCCCCCCCCTTCCTGTTCCTCAACATTTTATGACGTCATATCCAATAGAGCCTCGTGATTGGACAGCAGAGATTGACGCGTCCCTCGCGAATTTTACAAATGTCAATCGTCGCCACGTCTGATTCCTCTTCTATCCGCAACGGGCGCCTTAAGCCAATTCTATACAGACAGTAAATCGGTAGAAAACGGATGCGCGTATCTTCGGCATCTTAAGGCGCATCTTGAATCCATTTTTTGTCGTTCGTCCCAGCGATCCAAATTTTCTAGATCCTAGATCATCGTCCACGTCATTTTCAGCCGTAAATTCGATCTCCAATATATCAGCTTGACTCGTTCCGTTTCCTTTGTTTCGCATAAGAAGCTCCTCTGAAGCTGGCAAATACCCCCCAGTTCGGTAGACAGTGAAATGGGGATGCGCGCAAGAAGATGGAACCTGAAAAAAAAGAGAAAATAAATGGACACCCTGAATAAAAAAAAATTATAAATTCTACAAGCTCGGAACGAATTACTTAGCCATGGTCGTGGTATGCGTTTCGGAAAAGGATGTTATTTTGATTTTTTTTTTTTCTTTTCTCTCCTTAAACTCACCTCCCTGCGAAGACTAATTTTTCTGGCTATCTTGAAAACCATAACTTTGAATTTCCCGCGGTATTATCAGATATCAATGTTACATAAATTTTAGCACTGTTAATCGGTATAGCGCTTCACGTAGGGACTACCAGGACCGTAACACAAATGGACGCGGCCATTTAGATAACTCAAAAGTAATCGGTAGCGAGAAGTTAAGTCGGCGAAATATTAATCGTTCCAAGTCAATTGCACCCCCTAAATTACGCTCCTTCGAGACTGCACAGCGACAATAATTTCTCCCGCGGCAAGGTGATAAATTTCAAGTTAAAATCCAACCGGAAGGGATTTACTGCGTCGAATATATACCAGGGGCTCTTCTACTTCCGCTTGGATTTGCCTCCAGGGTGTTTATTCCCACGTAGGCGCATGCGCACTCGAGCCTTATTCAAACAGCACGATCGGTATCGCGTGACAAAATATATATATATATATATATACGTACACTCGCTTATATTAATACGTCATCGGGACAGTCAACACGACAAATATTTATCCTACGTGCATCCGCCGATCGTCCTTGCTCTTATCGTATATTCTTAAGCGCTGCTCGCGTTAAGCCATCGAGTCGTCGTTAAATTTTCCCTGCCACGAAAAGCGCGGTAAACGAGTGAATTTCAAAAATGAACGCCCGCACTGGAAAATTTACGGTGCCGGAATAAAACATGTACCGGATACAAGAAGGTCGACTGGCACGAAACTAAAAAGTATCATGAGAAAAGACAGCGTTTCGACATTAGCATAACGGAATGAAGAGGGCGTGCTGGGAGTCGTGTTTCACCGAAGCCGCCGCGCGTGGCGCCACTGTACTAACATGTGTCACAAAAGAGGGATAAATTTTTTTTTTTTCTTTAAATCAATCGGATACGTGCACAGATAAGTTTCAAGCTGATTCGATAAAAATTTATTATGTTAATTAAACGTAGCAACGGGGCTGAAGTGTATTTCTCGTTGAAAAATGGAGACACAGTGTCTATGCGTCGCTGGCAGGTACCATCTTTAGAGATAATATTATACAAAGGAAAAAGGGCATATATCGATTTCGTATAAGGTCTCATTGATCAATCATTGTATAGATACAGTGTCGTTACACAGCAATATACCTATTGTTTGCTACACGTAGGCAAATCCTTGAAATTTTCATATCCCTCATTATACGAGAGTCACTATTGTACTTTAACGAAATTTAAAATTCATTTTTCCCTTTACCACCATGTATAAACCGACAACGAAATTCGAGCCCCAAAATTGATATTCCACAGTAGAGTTATTAATTCGCCTTGCTTACTTTAATTCGTTAACTCTTAAGCTTTTTACTTGTAATTAGATATGGCAATCAGAGCTCGTATCGGTCATTGGGACGTTTTTCATAAAAACAAATATTCAATAGAGCTTATCGGGCACATCGCCAAATCGAACGAAACACTGAACGCAGGAACGTTTCACAATGCTATCGAACCCTTTGGAAAAAGCATCGATCTGGGCTATGGATTTTTTTTCTGTGTTCCTAGCAGCAGCAACTAAAAGTCAGATGACCCAACAAGAGAGAGAGAGGAAAGGGTTAAGATGTTTGTATAAAAATCAGTGAGGAGGAGGCACTTGCAAAAAGTGATACCAATATGATGAACTGGATGATTTATCAAGATCCTGTTTATATACGTATATATATATAGTATCCAGTGATCACAAACAAAGGTGAATACCAGCAGCGTGGCAATGCTTGATACTTTGGTGGAAAATCCTATAGAACCGAAAGTTCGTGCATAAAGTGGGTATCAAAGTTCTTCCAGTGCAAACATTCAGTTACGAGCGAAGCGATTCAAGTTGAAAAACCATTATACAGGAGAGTTTATGCGCGATATTCGTGTACCGGTGGAAAATCTCAGGACACCATTGTGCCGTTGTCGTAGTGCTTGCGAATTAGGGAAGTACGTTTGCTATGACTCTGAGAGGAGGATGGAATAGAGGATAAGGTCGTAAGAGGTCGGACAGGATCAGGGAGTGAATGCTGGATGAAACTGGGTCGAATCTGGGTGACAGGGACGACTGTGTCGACTGTAGAATGTAGGGTCTAGGATCTGACGCGGTCGAAAGTGATGGTGTGTGTGTGTGTGTGTGTGTGTGTGTGTGTGTGTCTGCGCATATACATAAAGATGTATATAGTATACAAGAGAATGAGGATGGTGAACTCTAGAAGAGATGAACTTTAGGATAGAACCTTCGGATGCTGTGCTATATATATAAACTACTGTACGGAGTGAACTGGCTGAGGGTTTTGCAGAACCAGGTCGGAGGGGTAGTAAAAAGAGGGTTGTTTGCACTTCGGTGTAGCATTGGGAACTGGGAAATTCGCGGATTCGAGTAACTGCGAACTTTAGGTGAACGTGACAGTCTCATTGGGGGATGAACTTCCAAATGAGTTGAAAATCGTCCAAGTCGACAACTCCGATTGTGCCTCCCGCGTGCCGGGGACGTCTCAGTTGCAAGCTCATAGGTGAATAGGTACCCCCATACCTGTGTGCACTTCCTCCGCGCGCTTTCCATATAGAGCTTTAAGGGAAGATGCTGTGGTACGAGCTGTGTCAAGTGGAGAAAGTGGTGCTTCTGGTGCGGTACGAGCGAAGGACGAAGGAGGAAGGAGTGGCCCAGGGAAAATGAGAAAAAGGAGTGGAGGTCAAGCGGAACTAAGAATAACACTGTGGCGAGACGTCGTTTAGCGCCGAGCAGAAGGGGAAGGACTCCTTTGCCTTATTTTTATAAGCATTCGGACTTTACTGCCTCGTCCCACTAATCTTCGGTATCCCCAAGGATTCATCTCCTTCCTCTTCTTCTACTCCCGTCGACACATCTACCCCTCCCTACTCCTTTGCAGCACTTTTTCCTCTCGTTCGCTCGCCCGCCGCCGTTTCGTCGCCAAACTGCAGCTCCGTCGCTTGAATCGTCCGCGCGATGGCAGCACCATCCACGAAGTTCCGTGTTATCGTAGTCCAAGGGCCCCCTTGAAACGGCGCCCGATGTTTTCTTATATATTTTAAGGCCATGTGACTTTCCTTCCGCCGACTAGTAAAATAGTCCTTGTCCTCTTTCTAACCTCCTTCCCCGTTTCTCTTATCCTTCCCCGTTTCTCTTATCCTTCCGCCGTGCACGTCCATTGTCGGCTTCTGCACGCTGCCGGCAAAATCTTTCCACCCTCTTCTTCCGCGCCACTCGGACGGCTTTTGCGGCGGGACGCCTCGACGCTCAACTATTCACGAGCTATTTTAGCGACCGGCTCTTTTCAACCCCTTCTCGTCTACATCCACCCCCTGCATCTCCCTCCTCCAACCAACGACCACTTCCAACCGAGCTTCCGGCCGACGTTGCATCACGACGTCTCACTCCGTCTCATCCCGTCGCAACTCTCCACTGACGGTGTGTACGGACCTTTACACCCTTACCGCCCATACCTCCTCGACTTCTCCTCCTCGGGACACTTAAAGGGAAATGTTTCCGCTTTGGGGAAAACTCCCCCCCCCCCCCCGCTCCTTAAGATTGAAACTTTCCTCCCGGACAAATTCAACCCCGCGACCCTTGCCGGTACAACGAATAATTATGCAGCCCCTGGCAAATTGCAGCACCGACGAGACGAAACTGCGAACTGCATTCTGGTGGGCGCTTTAAAACTTACTCCCTTCGGCGGTTGTCGTTGAGCGATGCATTTTACCTTTTTCCTTCTATCTCCTTTAATTCTTCCCCGACGAATCCGCAACCACGATCGGTCGAGCATCTGTTGGTTAGACGATATTTTATTAATTTGTTTAATTTTTTTTTTTTTTAAGATGATATTTACAATCCATCAAGATCAGCAACCACAATCGACTAAAAAGCACCCGAAAATAATGAATTATCCATACTTCGAAATTTTCAAGAACAACCCAAAAGTGCCTCGAGCCATTCGCCAGAGCCCGCAGGCCCTAACTACGTCCTGCCAGCGTCCATAGTATATTCTGTGACCTCGTAACGACTAGTTGAGATTTCAGTTCGAGCCGCGTGCTGAACTCTGCATTGCGGTTCCGGTGGTTTCTAACAGGTTTCGGCATTTCGCATAGTTTCTTCCTACCCTGAAGTCGTGGATACCATCTGTATATCCATTTTGGGTTATTCCCCCCACTTTCAAGTACAATACAAATACACACGCACCAGCACGCGTATATATATATACATACACACCTACGAGCATTCATACAACCTGTACCACATGTACATACAAGAGACTCTATAATCGCAATGCAAAATTTCGTCCGGCCAAATTATACGCGTCAAGGCAAATGAGCGTAAAAGACGGTTAAAGGACAAAGAAAAATTATATTCCATATTCTCAAGATAATGATTAAACCATCGGCTGGTTGCATTATTAGATATTGCCCGTCCTCGAAAATAATCCAACTGTACCGGGTGTCATTTTCTATGAACTATAGATATATACGTCTGATAGGTAACTCCTTTGACCTTGACTCTCGAACATAATACGTGCTGAGTTTCTAATCGAGCTGCCGTGGGTACGTTTAATTTTATCCACAAATCTTTAGGCAAAAAGCGATAACGGCCATTTTTGCTCTCTGTTACCCGCTGACCCCTCCCTCCGCCCTCCGCGCTCCGTCGCGCGTCCCTCTATTGGAAACAAAAAGTCCTTCGGCTCTCGCATTTCCATCGAGAGCATTTTGCTCCGTGTGGCAAAAAATGGTTTCTGCCAACGGTTTAGGATATATTCCGTTTGCCGGCTTATCAATCCTCGCGAAACTGAACTTTATCTCGATGCTTCCTGAAAATGATATCGCTGACCACGGGTTAACGAAAAATACAGATGATGGATGATAATTTCGCTCGCTGAGAAACAGACGGGTTTTAAGGCTTATTCTTATAGGGCGACGAGAGAAAATAACCTGGATATCTGAATCTATATATATATATATATATATATATACACACACGGGTGTACGATAAGTATCAAGTAAATTTGATATCCTCACCCTCGTTTTCCTTCGTGGGATGAAATAACCGTTGTCAAAAGTCTAAAAACGATTCTCGGAAATATTACGCAAACAGCAGATAATATGCGTCGTTAGGATGGGCAAATGATAAGACCATCTTGTATACACAGAGAAGAAACGTCTTTGTGAAAATAAATTCCCCAAGACCCTCCCATACGATAAAATGAATTGGTTCAGGCCCTGGCAAAAAATTATTCTTTGGATCCGAACGAGGAAAAAAAAAGTATAAAGAACAGAAGAAAAAAAAATAATATCCCCCAATCGCCAATAGTGATAAAGCCAAAATTTCGGGGATCTAAGAATTCCTGACTAAGCCGTCGGCACGGGGGGGGGGGAGGGGGTGATGACGTTGGAATAAAATTCAAGGACAAGGCGGACAAGAGAACCCAGGTAGCTACAGGAGTCTCGAGTACAATTTTTAAAAGCTTCCTCGTCCGCTGGGTTCGCTTTTAATTATAAAGATAAAAAAAAGCGTCGCGATACAATGGTGCTTCGAGGACAACAAAAGTGGCTCTGACTGGTCCAGGCCCAGCCGCCGATTTCTTGGCATTAAAAATAACCCTGGGAAAAGCGACCGCGGAGAGCAAGCTCGATTCCAGGACTAAAGTCCTTCTCTGATATCTAGCGAAAGAAGTTGGTCCAGGAGGAGGTAGATATTCCTGAGCGAAATGGTCCAAGGGTGTAGGACGTCGAGATAAGAGGGTAGCTTTTGAGCGTTTTATACACAGGGAACTTCATCGTCTGCCATTTTCTACCCTTGCTGGTTAACGTCGGAGCGAGTCGTAATTGTATAGCGAATATATTTGAGGAAAAGACTTTCATACCGTTGGCCAGGAAACGCTTCCCCGGATACCTTTGAGAGATATCAATAATTAATAACCAATAGTTATATGTATACGTATATGTTTAAATGGTATATACAATGATATGTATAGATAGGTAGTATATATAGGTGGACCTAACCTTAATGATAGTGATCGATCACGCTTATTGGTATCCGTCAATGTCTCTCATGACATTTTCACCCGCTGGCCATATCCTTTTACTACTTCCCGTGATCTCCTATTTATTCGAAACACATCGTGAGAATGATATCGTAAATTTGAGGATGGCAGAATCATTTCCAAGCGTTAAATAGAAGATCGCACAGAGAGATGATTACAGTTGCGCAATTGAATAACTGTTTCAGAGCCGCTTTCGAATAGCTGATAACGAGGAGTGCGTTTCGTGGACTGTCTGTTTGAAATATCCCCCATATAAATATTGAGAGCTCATCGATACTGTGGATAATATTGAACAGCGAGAGAGTTTTTAAAATAAATAAGTCGTCTTCATTAACGTATTATTTCGTCACTTTCGTGTCGTGTATTTTTAACTGACAATACAAACCTATGACGCATTAAGGCATGTATGTACATATGCGGAGCTATCAATTGGGAGGTAAATCTAGTTTGTCCTAGATAAATCAAACGGACAGCCCGACTTCAATTATGTTCGTTTAGCCTGAATAAATGTGTATGCACATATACGGAGCAATCGGCAGTTACGAACAATGAAAATTTCGTTAATGTTTCAGCCATGCGAACGACCAAGCGATTTCCGTGCGGAACAATGCGCTGCTTTTGACAACGTACCTTACAGTGGGCAATTATTGAGATGGTTACCGCATCATGATCCTGGAAAGCCGTGCGCTTTGATATGCCGTGGTGAGCAGTCGCTAGAAAACGGCGTGGACAGTGGAAAGAACAAGGAAATCCGGGCGGAGCGTGTGCTTCCTCTTGGCGTAGATGGCGTCACCGAATTGGACTCCGAGGAAACAATAGTCGTGCAACTCGCGGACAAAGTTGAGGATGGTACGAAATGTCATGCGGATAGTTTGGACGTCTGCATCGCGGGAGAATGCATGGTAAGTACATCGACTTAAATACTTCAAACGCACTCGGAGTCTCCTTCGGGAGAGTTGCCGACGCGACTGATCACGCTTCGGGCGCCATCTTGAACTACCGAAGTCAGCCGGTAGAACTGCCGAAGTCAAAAAAGCGTCTCGCGCTGTACTCGAGAGCGATAAAATATAATATTAAAATGATGAAATATAGTTTTTACAATTGTTATTCCTTTTTATTCGCTCGATGCTTGTATTAATTTATTTTTATATTAATCCTCACATTGTATATTAATATTTTTACGATTAGCGTAGTACCATATGGGTTTCATCTCATAAATATACTTTGCTCTGCAAAGAATTATGTTCCCTTGTGTATTTAAGCTGAATTGACTGGCGGGTTGTTTGGTTAATGGACAGCCCAAGCAGACCTGTATACGTACAGTATATTGGTGAACGTGCCTCGTGGTATAGTCAGCTGCTTATATTGCTGTTAGGTCCTCTAATTACAGAGAGATTGCCAAGTGAGTTTGCAAACCTTGCTTTATCTTGTCAATCACGCTCTGGTTTCTGTGTTCGATCAGCTGCGACGGCTCGCGGTACACGATCGTCAACATAGTGACAGTTTTCTATAATTCGATTTAATAGTTACGCCACCTTAGATTTTCCTTTATGCTCGTAAATCTTATTATTTGAAATATTTATGCCGTTATGGATTTGACGTTTGGAATTAATGTTCTCTCGAACAACATTCGATCCTCGGTTGTCACTTTGACTTACCAAAGGCCGTAACCGTCTCCAGTCGTATTCTTAACGAAGTTCCCCCCCTCCCCCCCCCCCCCCACAAATTAGCTGTTTCTTTCGTAATTATCTTTTTCAGACAATAAACGTTGACTCGAACAAAAGTAGGATGAATATTACACGCGAGATTTCTGAAGTGGATCGATGACGTCATTATGCGTAAAAAGCTCCTGGCAACTGATATCTACTTCGAACTTTTCTTTTTTTTTTGTACCGCTAATTAATTCACTTGACAATGACTGATCAATTAACTTTCATGCTCGCGACACCATAGAATTTTTTGGATAAAAGGACAAATTTCATTAGGGCTAACTATTTAAAAATGTATATCGAACTTTGTGAGTCGTCGAGGCAACCGAATCGCGCTAACCAGTGGCAAAAATAAATTTTTTACTTCGTCTAAATTTTCGCCGGAGCGCTGTGCAATTATTAATGTAATTTCATGGTTACACAAAGTTGATGAACAATATCGAATCAGTCCAGAGTCCACGTAATTAAATTGGTAAACGAGGTCGTTAAAAACTAACTAGCTTTACATTATTAAAGATACGGACTGCACTCTTTGCACTAGCAGCCTCCCCGGCTCTTCGTCCTTTACGTACTAAAATAAAAGCTTTTATCTTACAAGAGTTTCCAAGACGTTACTCGTTAACTTCACTATTTTCGCATTGAACTGAGCAACAAGAAGGTCACTGAAAAAATATTCAAACGAGCGTCAATCCATTTTCGTAGCATCCAAAGATGCATGAAAATTGTATTGTTTAGCCAGTAAACTTCCTTCGTTATGAATATCCGTATAAAAGTGATAGAAATTTTTCAAAATTAATATATTCTTCAAAAGGTCTATTCCGGTCGATAAAAAATAATGTATCCTCTCAATTGTTACATAATATTTTGGTTCCTCCATTAAAAAGATATGAAACGTTGATAAGAAAGAAGAAAAAAATTTTTTACAAAATTACTTCACTTATCGTTCCAGAATTTCGTTAATGACGATTTTAATGTTGAAATTGAAAATGTTCACCGGTACAATTTTATCGGTTCGTTTAAATGCCCGGGAAATTCAAAACGGCCCGATGTCTTCTATTCGATTTATCTGTCTATGCACTCGACTGCAATATGTTACAGGTACGTTCACACGTGACGGCACATGTGCTGCGTTACATCGGCTGCAAGCGCAATGGCACATATTGTAATGTAACGAGCAAGAAGGAAGTTTACTGTTGTCGTTTAACTCGCTAGAATGGGAACAAATTCGCCGTAAGAGATTTTGCGGGAATCCGTGGCCGCCATCAGGCTCGTATTTCTCCGAGACGCGTATACAGGGTCGCTGTTGCCTTGATGTTAAATTTCATCACCTCCACCACGTTGGGAAAATCACCGTACAGGGTTGGAATCAGCGATAAGAGCCAAACGGGAACAATAGCACTGATAAGAAATTTGTATTATTTTACGGAGATATAAAAATTCTAAAATACATTGTCAATCTATAAATTACTCAAATTTTGGATTCTTATATATTTTTTTTTTTTTTTTACAAACTGTCAAGCTTCGAAATATATGCCCGTACAAAGACACTCTGATAATAACAGCCGAAGATTGGCTGTTTCGTTAAAGCTTTCAGTGGCATCCATTTTGAATTTCTTGCCAATTTTGACTCTTGCTACTCCCAGGCTACTTTCTCTCTCTCTCTCTCTCTCTCTCACTCTCATTATCTAAATATCCGCGAACACCAGCCACCACCCCCTTATCACCCTCAGCCTGCCTTAACACCCTGACGTTTTTCTGCGCCATCCAACCCCTGCCGCTACTTCTGGTTTAGTTCACTCTTCTCGGCCTGGATAAGGAATGAATAATGTACTCCTCTGCCAGCCCTGCGAATACCCGCCATGCAACCTGAATGACAAATCAGCTTCGGTTCAACTCCGAGTACCGATCGACATTCCCCGTCTAGGCTTCCACATTGTAAATTGTAAGTCGCGTAAATTCACCGTATTTTCATGAAAATCGTTAATCGACATTCTCGACTTTCCTGCCAAGAGAAATTTATTGCCAGGCGTCCCCATAACCACGCATACCCGCCACCGTAAACACCCGACACAGCCCGAGTCCCATAATAGCCAATTATCAATTATCCTTTACAGAAAGTCGGCTGCGACCTCAGAGTGGGCAGCAGCAAAAGGCTGGACGCCTGTGGCGTCTGCGGGGGAAACGGCTCGAGCTGTCAGTCAGAATATTCCTGGATCCTGGAATCGATATCCATGTGCTCGAAATCATGTGGAGGCGGTAAGCTCGTCACAGCAGTCTCGTAGAACCTCAAAGGCACAAGGGTCAAATGAATACTTGAAAAATTTACGCACCATCTTCTACATCCATTCGCTAATGAATTTTCTTCGTAGGTTTCAAAATCGCTGTCGCCATATGCAAGACCATCGGAACGGAAACAATCGTCGTCGAGGATTCGAATTGCGACCCCGACGAGAAGCCAGGGAAAACTTTATTGCCATGTAATACCCATCCATGCTCTACGAAGTGAGTACCGGCAGGCGTTGCTATTTCCGACTGCGGACAAGGTGTAAAATGTAGGGCTGGAAAGGGGGGGAAGATGACGTTAGAGAAGGCATTGGACTAGGTATTTAGGTATACATAGGCCTACGAGGCAGAAAGGTTATATATATATATATAGTTGAAAACTGTAGTCGAAGCATGAGTAGTAGCAAACACGAGCAATACAGAAGGCTTTCAACTGCCTCAACAGCCATTAGCCAAGAGAAAGGCCCACAGGCTTTTGTAGTATAGCGCAGGGCAGAAAAAAAAAAAAATGTAATAGTCAAACCGTAAAGCGACTTTATTCCACGAGGATATACGTTCCAGCTTCAAAAAGCTTGATCCGCAATAAGAGTCTTGAAATTTTGTAAACGCGACCTGAGGTCCTTTAATATCGTTGATGAAGTCGTGGCTTCCGCGTACTTTCTACATCCTCAGTCCTCTCGTCGCCTGGGACTAATATATTTATGTTACCAAGCGGCTGGAATACGCGATATAAACCTCTTTATACCTACTGACAATGTTATGTTGACGTCAAATGAAATATTCGAGGCTTTCACCAAATGGCGGCTGTGTTAACTAATCACTGTGATAACAACGACCGTCGCCGTTCAAATTCCCGTAATTACTTCGCTTTGCGATTTAGTTTAATTCGCTCGTGGCGCCGCACAGCGGAGACACTTCGATTCAAAGTTATTTTATTATCGTTGACACAACCAAACTTCGTTGAGGATCGATTAAATTTACGTCACTCGAATATTTATCGTCGTTCAGCGAGACTCTCGATTATTTCTTAGTCTTTTTCAGTGAAACAATGAAAATTCAAAAAGTAATCGTTCGCTGTTAACGAGAACGAGCGACGCACGGGTCTTGATAAATTTTAACGAAAATCAATGTGTTACGTATATTATGCGTAAAGGGTGTTTCATTTGGAATGGATCGACAGATACGTCGCTCAAGCCGGGGTGGGGGGGGGGTAACTTTTTGAAAAGCAAAATACAAGTTCGCTCGCCAGGAGAATCAGAAAGGTCCGTTTGCAATTAATTCCTGCGCAGTGAATAATGCCTGCGTTCGATACGAATTACCCTGGAGAAGTTTAACGGTTGCGTTCGCTATAGGTTATATCGAGCCAGAGTTACGTAACAGATAGATGCACACAGTACGTACATCGTAGTCAGGGTTTCAACATTCGTTGGGGAGGAAAAAAATAAACGATTTGGAACGCCGTCGCGATATCGGGTCATCGATAATGCCAATAATGTCTTTGCACAGAATCAACTCCAGGAAGCCATTGGTGCAACGGGCCGGGCTATGTGCAATATAAAACTTGACGATAAGACTTGAAAATCGAAGATATAAAAATAGAAATAGATATGCAGAAAGAATTGGTTGTACACTGCTAGTCGATAACCATACCTCCGTACGGAACAGTTATTTCAGGGAATTTAAATAAGAATTTATTACTGTCTCGATACAAATAGAGACTTACGTGTATCCTGAGGTCAATGTGACTTGTGGAAATCGCATCAGAAATCTCGGTAGAAATTTTATTCTGCGATTTAATAGGACGACGAGCAAGTGACTCGTTCGATATGCCT
>JASANN010000548.1:127071-144061 GCA_031762395.1 Calameuta pygmaea | reverse complement strand
GTTGGAATGTATTTCAAAATTGCTTGGCAAAGAATGATAAATAATATTCATCTGGATACATTATTATAATAATGGATATTGTTTTTTATGTAGACAATAGAAATAGAGACTTGCGTGTAGCCTGTGGTCAATGTGACTTGTGCGAATCGCATCAGGAATCTCGCTAGAAATTTTATTCTGCGATTTAATAGGACGACGAGCAAGTGACTCGTTCGATGTGTCTGTTGGAATGTATTTCAAAATTGCTTGGCAAAGAATGATAAATAATATTCATCTGGATACATTATTATAATAATGGATCTTGTTTTTAATGTATGTGAATTTTTATCTCCTCGCGAGATCAGGTAACAATGAGTACTAGATTTTTTTTTTCTTTTTTTTTTGGTACTTACTCTCACCGTGATTTAATTCCGTGTAGATGGGTCGCTGGCGAGTGGAGCGAATGCAGCGCCAGCTGTGGCGGTGGCTCGAGAACTAGAAACGTTTTTTGCACCGAGGACAAGGGTAACAAAACTACTGACAAGGTAAGGAAAACGTACGACTGGCGTAGCTACATGTGGACGTGGACTTGCGTGAAATTTTCCAAGCTGAAAAATCCTCGTGGCGAAAGACCATTGTGAAATGACATCTCGTTGCGCGAAATCTGGAACAATTGTGTCGACGACCGACGTCGCTACGCCGCGCCTGGCAGAGTCGGGTAAATGCTTTTACGTGATCAAAGAGACTTGAAATTCACGGGGATATATATGTATATGCATATATATGCATTTTAAATATATCTTCATATTTTACGAAACACTACCAAAACCGTTGAAAGTCGCTCGACTCGAGTTACCGATGCAACGAGTTATCTTTACGTCGTCGCGTGAACGATCGAATCGTCAACGTCTTGGTTGCTGCGTTAACCTCAAAAAAAGATTTAATTAAAATACCTAAAACCTCGAAAATAATTTTTCCAAATTCTCTTCAAGCAGTAAAACGTATTTCGATGTACAATCCCTTCTTTTTTTCCTGTCCTTATTCTCAACGGTAGAAAAACATCGTCGCCTTTACGACCGTTCACCGTCTTCTTTTATAGCTTTTTTTTATTTTCCCCTCCCAAAGCAACGTCCCTGGTCAATACGCAGGAAACTAAAGTGTTATTCCTCGAAATTGCAGCTCCCGGAGCACAAGTGCAACGGGCTGCACAGACCGAGGCACCAAGAAAGCTGCAATACAATTTCCTGCCCCATGTGGGAGACCAGTCATTGGAGCAAAGTGAGTAGCAATGAGTATCAACATTTTAAATCCGAAAAAAATCATTCTGTTAGATGAAATTTTACCTTTTTTTTTTTTCAAAATCTCATTTCCTTCCTTCCATATCTCTATCTCGCTGGGCATTAAGTAAATCCAGAATCCAAGTAGTGTCCAGCCAATTATCGCACACTGTGGCGGGAGATACAAAAAGCAAGAAGAAATAAAAGCATCGTCTCAGTCGGTAACGTAGAACGAATCGCGAAGTAATAACGTGTCTTGGATGCAGTTGCTCTTTCTTATTTTATTTAACCGTAGCGTCACGCTCGACTGGCCCACGAAAGGAACGGGCTTGCATTCGCCAAGATCAAACAAGACAATTTAGTCTTCAAATAAGTCTTTTTCAACTTCTTCAAGACCCTGTTAGGTCGCAGCATCCTTAAAACTTCAAACTCTCTCCTCGGCTTCCCCAAAACGAATAAAAGTGTCGCAAGAGAAATTACCTGGGCGTGAATATACAGCTATAATATATTATAGCAAACTATATCAGCTATAGGTAAGACTGTCTCGTCCGGTTTCCTCTTGTACCACCGCAGTTACATTATTTGACACCAAACACAATATCGGTGCCAAACTCTCTGGCACACGTTTCCTCGAAGAATTTAACGAGTTCTCTAATCTCGACGTGTGAAGTCTGTGATTCAATCTAAAAGAAAAATAAGTCCAGATACATGAACCATCGACGTGTAAGTAAATAAGTGGCATTCTGAAGCTTGAAAATTTCAGCCCTTATCAGCATCTCCACAGGAATAATGGTGGGTTAGTTGCAGTCAAATTGAAAGGTAAAAAAATAAATAATAAAAATGTAGCCAAGAATCGGAAAAGTTCACAGTGCTCGTCCCGCTGGCTAAATCTTGAAACGCCGTAATGCCTTCGGTTTAACTTTATTTCGCGACAGCCAGCGTAAATAACAAGCACCTGCCTTTGACGAGGAAAGTTTGTCACAAAAGAAAAAAAAAGGGGGGGAATAGAGAAAGAGAGAGAAAACAAGTACATAACCGAAGGAGTCACCTATACGTATAACTCATACGTAGAATCCAGCTAGCAAGAGAAGCCACGCCTAGTTTAAACTTACCACCCCCCCAAGAAGAAAAATCGTCCCTACCCCATAGAACGAACGTCTTGGTTTATTCATGAGGTCGCTAAACCCCTTCCACCAACTATTTATTTATCCTATAACCTGTCTAAGACTCGTGGCACGAAAAAACTTACGTCATCACTTCGTATACCTGTGTACAGGACGAACAGTCAATAAAAGGTTTTCGAAAATCTTAAAACATTGGAAACCGAAAATCATTGAGACTCATACAAAAAGTTTCATTGAGCGTAGAGGAAACGTTCGAGTTATTCTAAACATAACCTCAACAACGCATATTTCCCCAATAACCATACTGCAAACAGACAAACCCAATTAAGTATAGGCGAAGCGCCTCCGTTGTTCGACCTCCGTTATAACAATCTCGACGTTTCCTACCATCCGAGAACGTTTCGAATCAGCACAGCTGAACCAGCGTATATTCGAAAAACAAGCAGGTTAAAATATTTAGCTTACTATTTCAGTTTCGCCAAACAACTCTCTTCGTTTAGATGCTCCCCTGTTTATCTCATATACCAACATCCCGTGTACGTGCATGCAGAACATAAGTAAAGTCGAGTACACATAGCGCGCAGCCACCACAGCAGAATATCGGATTTTATACCTCTTATACAGAGATGCAACTGATTATGCAAATAAGTATATATAAACTGACGCGATATAACGTAGCAGAATTTTGTATGAAATGTTCGTTAAGATTTAAGAGTCAAGACTCTTGACAGTTACAGTTGATATTACACGAGTCACTGATAATTTCCAACTGAATAGAAAAAAGAAAAAAGAGTACATTAGCCTAGATCCATTCGTCACGTGGGCAGGTCACTTATATAAAGTACATTTCAGGTGAAAATTGATCGAAACTAAAACGGGCATTGAAAATAGGTCTCGGCGAGGCGTTACTTCAAGCTAGTCGCGAAACACTCGGGCAGCCAATCCACGTAGGTTAGGAACAGACAAAACGACGTTCCCAATGCTAAGAGCATAAAACAGATAGTCGACAATGCGTAATAACAGCACAGAAACTCGTCGAGCTTACGTGTATTGTGTATCCTATGCGAAAATCCATAATCAGCAAACGCGGAACGTAGCGAGGTTATGATTTACGGCGTTTCGTTCTTGATTGATATACAATGCACTCTAGCGCTCGAGAGACGTACTACCAAGCACCATAGGGTACGAGCCTCTTTTATGATAACTTCGCTGGAAGCCCCGTACCACCTCGACGGGTAGCGTCCTTCTCCGTTACTTTAGTGCGCCATGACGTGTACCCGTCTCTTTCTTTGCTGGCAGCGTACCTCCGTCGCACCAGACCACCACCCGACGCCCATCAGCCAGTCCGTCGACGGTAATGATTTCATCCGACTGAAAGCCGAATGAATGAGCATGGAAGACAGGAATTGATAGATTTCTCGCTTTTGTGAAGCGAGCCAAGCAAATATTGAGCTGAAAGCTCACGACCGCCACCACCACCACCACCACCACCACCACCACCATCACCACCACCGCCGCTCTTCTTCCTCTCACCCTTTAAGTACTTGAAGCTATTGGGTCCTCCCTCCTTTCTCTAACCCCTTCCTACCTTCTTTAGCCCAGACTGTGGGTAACGCGAGTGGGTCTCTATTTTCATGTTACGCTGGCATACAATTTACTTTCAACCTTATATCTTGCACCCTGGAACACTTATCGCCTTTCGATGAATATGTATTTGTATAGGTAGGTAGGTAGGCGTCTATAGCGCTACTCCCCTCAGTCCAAGAGTCAATTATCCTCGATCCTTTTGCTTTCAATGCTACTTCAGACAACTATCTTTTTAGGTTATGTCTCTGTACAGAATGTGAGACTGAGCTTGTTCTATATTTTTCGTACATTGTAAAAACTTCGAATTCTGACAATACCAAGCATTTTTTAATGATATAATTATTCGAGATATTCTGGCAAATTGAGTTGATATATTCACCCACTGAGGAACCTTTCGTCTACATATTTATCAATAGCTATAGGTTATCGATTAATTAAATATACAGAACTAAATTTTTATACTGGATATATAGCGACTATTGAATCCTATTGTACCAGTCGAAATTTCTTTTGAAATTCATGTACCCGTTTGGTGCTTGCTGGATGTTTTAATGTGGTACGTGTACGTATTATTTGATCAGACCCTGAAGACACGTTTTTTTTTTTTTTCTTTCTACGAAACAGTGCTCGGTGACCTGTGGCACTGGCGTCAAAACCAGGACGGTCGAATGTCGCGACGGTACCGGAAGACTCTCTACGGACTGCGACCCTGGAGAACATCCGCGCACTGAACAGGAATGCAGAACGAATAATCCCTGCACAGTCTGTAAGTTTACACGTACATAGATATAAGATTCATATTGAATCAGATGAAAAAGAGTCGAAGAAATAAAAAATAAAAATTCAGCAGTTTCATTAATGAAGCTTCGGAGTCGAAGTTAATTTTCCAGCAGTTTGAAGCTCGCGATGAAACTTTTTTAATACCCCCTGTATAGCAGTTCCGACAAAGTCAAAAATAATTATTAAATTTCAAAATTCTCTTGGCTTTGTCTCGCCATTGAAATAGTAATAATAATAATACCTGTACCTTCGTTCTCGTTTCGAATTTCCTGCAAAACTTTCATTTCGTTATAATTACCGTTAGCGATGACAAAATGAACAAATATATCTTTTCATCAGATGACACCGACGACTTCAGTCTCCCATTGATGCACCCGTATCCGGCACCGCCGGTTCCTGAGAAATTAATTGATCAGGCTGTACCATCGGACTCGACGTAAGTACGATTAAAACAATCGAATGGCAATCGATCGATGATCGATACCACTGACGTCACATTCACGGTAAGGTCCTCAGCGTACCCTAGCGTCCTGGTAGAAGCTTTTCCTTACATGCAGAACACGTAGGATACGTATCTTAGCTGACCTTTGACCCACTGAATACACTCATTTGGTTCCTGGCGTCAGTTTATCTGTTTTGACAGTTATACGGTCTACTTTGCCTGTGGCTGGTTGCATCCGAGATACCCTATTAATCTACGAGGTCTCCTTATCTTCAAACCCTTTTAAGGGACTTCCTTTTTCTTCACTCCGACTGCTCCGTCCAATGTCACCACCTGTAAAATGTACATTGATGATAAATTCGACAGCTTATACATTATAAATTATTTTACACCTGACACTGCCAAAGTTTTGGAGTTATCTGATATGAAGTATCACCGAAGCCCTTTTGACAGTCTGTCAAGTAAATTCTAATCTTTACTTTGTCTATGAATTGAACTGGACTGTTGGATCAGATTGTTTTTGTCCCACTGTGTACTCATATATATTACATACAGTATGTACCTTCAGAGTCGAAACGAAGCAAACGAAATTTTGATCAATCATCAAAGTAACTTCGGACGTTGAAAACAACCCACCTACACTGTCGTTGGATAGAAACTAGAACAATCCTATGATTCTGATCGATATTACCCGTATAGTAGGGCCTACTGTTCTCGAAGCAAATGGAACCATTGTGAAAGGACGCATCGTGAAGTAGGACAATTAATCTCCAATGATTAATTTCAATCAAAATACAAACCGGTGCCTATCCGCCCTCGTAATCGATCACGGGCAAGAAAAGAGCCGCTGGAGAGAAAAGAAAAAAAAATAAGATGTAAAAAGGATCAAGGAGAAGAGAAATCTCAAAGGTACTGACTCTTCAGATTCATCGTGGATGAGTGGTCACCGTGCAGCGTTACCTGTGGCGAGGGTATCCGTCATCGTGAGGTCCACTGTAAGATATTCCTGGAGTTCAGCCGCACCATCGTCAAGCTGCCCAATCACCAGTGCTCTGGACCAAAACCCATAGAGACAGAGAGGTGCGAGATGGAGCCTTGCAGCATCCTCGAGAACAGCCTCTCCTACAGGATGGACACCGTGGGCGACAGTGGTTATGCTGAGTCCAGCATGACGGATCCGTACAGATCAGGATCAAGGGGTTCTGGAGGTGAGAGTTATGAAGGTAGTGTCAAAATCGCTGCAGGAACTGCTACCGAGACTACCTTCTCCTGGAGGGAAGCTGGATACACTCACTGCAGTGCAACCTGCTTAGGTGGTAAGTCATCAACAGGTACAAGTCATTGTATATTCCAGACAATGATTATTTTAGATTATTAATGAAATCCAAATGATCTTACAGGTATGCAGGATCTCATAATAAATTGCGTACGCGATGACAATGGCAGACCAGTGGCGCCGTATCTTTGCAGCCAAGAAACAAGACCGGAAGCCAGAATAAAGTCGTGCAACGATCATCCCTGTCCACCCAGGTAAGTCTTTCATGACTTCTATATTTATGTACAAATGATTTTATAGTTGCTGCTGTAAACGGTCCATGATTATTCTAACGAAAGGCAGCTGCTGCTGTGCATATTGTTAATGTGCTGTTGAATGATTTAATTGTACTGATCTCCTTTTCAGGTGGAACTATAGCGAATTCTCAGCTTGCAAAAGCCCTTGTGGTATCGGGATTCAGTTACGAGACGTCAACTGCATACACGAGGTGACGCGGGGAACCGTGAATACAGTAATAGTTCCTGGCCACATGTGTCCGCAGCCTCCGCCGTCGGACCGTCAGTACTGTAACGTGTTCGACTGTCCTGTCACGTGGCACGTTGGAGAGTGGGGCAAGGTACAATGTGGTTCCTGAGACTGTCATGTCACAAACTGCCATATGGATCAATTTCAAATAGTTCCATATTATACGTCGCTGTATATATATTCATGTCATTTATATTTTTCAGTGCTCAAAAACATGCGGCGGCGGCGTGAAGTCGCGCACTGTCGCATGTCAACAGGTGATGGCGCAGGGTAGGAAGGAAACGCTGCAAGAAAGGGATTGTCTTTCGCCAAAGCCAGCCAGTGAGAAACCGTGCAACACAAAGTCATGTTACAATATGAGAACGGAAGTGGAGCCGATAATCCTTAGCGAGAACGCAACATTCGATCAGCCGGAGTCTGACAAGAAGGTGGATTTGAAGATCGGCGGAATAGCCAAAGTCTTTTACGGTACATCAGTCGTCAAGATTCGCTGTCCCGTCAAGAAGTTCGAAAAGTAATATCACACTGATGATAAAAGAAGAATATCTATCAGAGCCAGCTAACTGATATCTTGTTTCAGGAGTCAGATCATGTGGACCAAAGACGGTACGATACTGCGAAAGTCGTCCAAGCACAAGATCAGCAAGAAAGGAGTATTGAGAATTATAGACGTAAACCATGCAGATCGTGGAATTTATGCTTGCAATGGTAATTTTGGTTTTTTGTAAAGCCTAAAAAGATTTTTTATTCAATTTTGGGAAGCAGGGTTTTAAAAAAAATGGATGATCCTTTTTAGCCGACAGTACCAAAGCCGAGACTGTAATTCAGGTGAAGGTGAGGCACGGAGAGCAGATGAGCAGCGAAGAGGTTTTGCGTTCTGGAAATGCTGTGCAGCAAAGTCAAGATGCCAATTTAGAGTCAGCCATTTCCAATTCCGATGAGAATGTACCTATTGATCATGCAGGTAGCTATCGTACCAGTCCTCTTTGATCTGTAGAAAGTTCTATCGAAACTTCCAAGCGTTACTTTGTCTCTGCGTCTAGCCTCCGTCTATGTGAGGTCTTTCGCGTTTGGCAATGAAGATATCAGTCACGAGGCACGTCCGGAAGGTAGCGTTCCGGTTAAACCGACGAAGAAGCCACGACCCAAGAAACCAAGTTCAGGTCCGTCGCATCCGGACGCTACAATGGCACACGGAGAATACACAGTTACTGCTCAGAATCAGGTAAGACATGAGTAACGATTAAGAATTAGATTACTTGAAATTTAATGCTGCTTCCCTTATACTGTGTTCGCAATAATTAAATTGTAAAATTGATTTAGAGATAATGAAAAATATTATTAGGCAATAGTCGTCTACTGTTCTATATCATTAGTCACGTATTGAACACACTGAGATAACTCATTGCACTCTGAAATCAATTATTAAAAATTAATTTCTCTTCTTTTCTGTACATTGAATTCTTCTGACATACAGTCTTACAAATCTTTTCTGAATTTACTAACATTTCCTGATAACGCTATTATCTTATGCTGGCACTGAACTTGGACTATATTAACGTTGGTCCGGAATGATTATCTTTGGGATTCCAATACCAGCCTGGTTACCACGAATCCGTCGAATCTTCTGCAACTTCCGGTAGCTCTACCGTTTTGCCATATATAACTCGTCTCATTTCGAGTTTGAAGGTGAGATGGAAATTATCTCGCGAGCCAAAAAAAAAATGGCCTCACGATGATGAGATTGAGAAGAATGTCTTAGATCAATATTGAATTAAGATTAGAAAGTTTGTTTGTTCCTTTCTTCGAATAGATAAAATAGTAGTGGCTCGAGTATGACTTCAGTCTTTTGGTACAATAACCTCTGATCAAGTTTTTTTCTTTCAGTCTTCTTACGTGTCCGATAATCATTAAATAAATGTTGATCACACAGCCTGTGATATTCGAGGCTCTTAAATTTGCTTATTGTAATTTACAATAAGTTTTCCTGAGCCTATTTATTTCCATAGATCCAAATAGTATCTAACAATGTTTTATCAATGTTTAAATATTGCACGAAGCACGGTATGTACAATTTTCTAGTGACTAATTTTAACGCCGAGGAACTCTAGTTACTTAGAGAGAGCTAATATTTTTTTCTAAATGAAATATCAAAATCCAAATTTATCTTGTATCTTTGCTAGCGTCTTACTGATTATCTATTGCAGTCCTATTGGCCGTTTAACGATGGCGGAGCATCCAGCCGAGGTCACAGAATGATATCACCGATATTGTTCGATGAATTGCGGGACGAAGATAAAATGTCACCGAGCGGACGAAATCATCTGAATTATGGAAACGAGGACTACGACATCGTGCACAGAAGTGCAGCTGGGATACCAGATGAGAAATTTGGTCCAGACGAGGAGAGGATTTTCATTGACGATGATCCTTACGACATCGACGAAGCTATTTTTGCACTTCAACGTAAGGACAGCATTGGAAGTACAGCGGAGGTCGTAACGGAAAGGCGGGTATCAGCTGTGCCAACGAAATCGGCAATAGATTACATCGAGGAGTCATTGCGAAAGACGAAACGGAGGGAGCAGGAAAAAATGAAAGAGGAATCTGTGAATGATTTTATTAAAAATCATCATGATGGAATTGCTGATAATTTTAACGATGAATTACAATCAATACGAAATCCCGAACGCACTGTTATCAGTGCTTATTACCTTCGGGATCCGACAAAATTAGAAGGAAGACACGAGAAAGTGGATTCAGACTTTAATATTGCTAAAGAGACTAAATTAGAAGTACGTAAAAGGACCGATAGTCAATTAGATGCTAAACCGGATGTAGATGCAGATGAGAGTCTGCCGGAAGTCAGTGCCAACGAGACTACTGAAAGTTTGAATTCGGATGACCTGGTGCTAGCGGAAATCGCAAATGGCAAAACAAGTGGCAAAGTGGAGGAGGAAATGATGGGACCAAGTAACAGTGCCGTTATTACAGATAACAATACGAGCGTATCTCCCTTAGCTGCTGAGGCCGTACAAGAGGAAGAATCCATTTCCGGAAAGTATCAGAAGCCCGCATTGTCTTCCAAAGAGACCAATGAGTATTCGAAGAATGTCTCTGACGAAGTCCATCAGGACGATATCCTCCGTAATCCAGGAGATCAGGGAATAGATACGTATTATTCCCAGAAGATATCAAGGGACTTTGAAAGTAGTAAAACATGGGATGCCCTAACCTCTACTGCTCTTGATCATGAAGACGCTATGGACGACTCGTCCATAAGTCCAGTAATCTTGGGAAAAGGTATGAGATACAATGATAAGAAATAGATAATAATAATAAAAAAAAAAACAAATTTAACGTGCATTCTTTTCGCACCATCAGGAACAGCAGATGACTTGATTTTCGAATGGGTCACGACAGACTGGTCAAAATGTTCGCAGACTTGCGGCGGAGGTGGATTTCAGGTACCTCTAGATGCTTTATCTGAAAATTAATAAAAAATTGTTATCACAAAAATTATTTCGCACAGATGAGAGGAGCGCAATGTACAGTCCGTACGTCGAAAGTAAATTCAAGTTCCACAATAGTCTCGCCCAAGACAGTGATCGGTGCGAATTTATGCGAGGACGCCGGATATCCTGTCCCACAGAAAGTCAGACCTTGTGGTTCTGGAAGATGTCCTCAGTGGAGTATCGGGGAATGGACACCTTGTGAGACTTCACGCTGCTTCAATTGGAAAACTGGTAAGTCGTCCAATGGAAATTTTGGTTTGCTACTTCACTGAAGGATTTATAATATTTTATATATTTTAGCGATGCAGAGGCGAGACATCAGCTGTCAGTTGATCGACGAGCTTGAAGACGGTACCCAAAATGTGACAGTTTTGGATTCCAGTAAGTGTGACGACGGCATAAGGCCACCGCAGAGACAAGAGTGTTACAACGGTGCCTGTAAAGGCGTCTGGCGTGTAGGCGAATGGTCGGAGGTAAGAGACGTGAAGAAAGATGGACAAATTAATTTTTCAAATTTACATTCCTATCGTTATTTTATTTCAGTGCACTGCATCCTGCGAGGAGGACGGTATAAAATACAGGATTCTGCAGTGCGTCTGGTTCGGCACAAAAAAACCGGCAGGCAACGCATGCAGAGACATTTCACGTCCGTCTGTCATGAAGACTTGCAAGGGTCCACCGTGTCCACAATCGCCAGGTACGGTTATGGATAAATTTTTAAAAATATATCAATTAAGAAGAAAATAAGTATCTATATAAATTACACTTTGCAGGAGAGTGTAAAGATCAATCGCAGCTTTGCAGCAGAGTCAAACTGATGAATATGTGCCGCGTGCCACTTTATCAAAAGCAGTGCTGCCAATCCTGCCCTTAGGCTGATAAAATTGAAATTATAGTCGATGCAATTTTTCTTTTTTTTCTTTTTTTTTTAAAGATTAGGTAACCAGCATAACGCGACCGTAATGGGGCTGAACGCGTGTTAATAATTAGAAATGAAAAAAGAATGTCTGCAGGGGTGAAAACGTGAGAAGAATAAAAGTCCTAGCATTCCTAGTGTGACAGTGTGTAAGTCGGAGAGAATGAGAAACTAAAAAAAAAGAAAATTTAAGCCAAGTAAAACTATTGCCATCGAATGCAATTGAACTAGACTTTATTTTGCGCTCATCCAACTACCTTACGCAGTGGCTATTTCCGGTGAATAATCGAACACCGGATCACGTGTGTGTGTGTGTGTATATATATATATATATATGTACCTATATGTATATATATATATACATATATATGTATATATATAGGTTGTGAAAACTGGATAGATGTCAAAAGTGTAAATTCAACGGGAAACGTGTGAATGAATAATAATTAATTGACTCTAATTAATAGCAGTATTAATGGGAGTGCGAAGATTACATATAAGCAGCATCAACTTTTAATTTGTTCCAATCCAAGTTAAGAAAATAGGAATAAGAAAAAAAAGGTGAAAATTTGGATTTAAACCTATTTTCTTTTTTTCATTTTTAAGTGTCGTCCAGAGCTAAATCGTCAAAGAGACAAACAGATGAAGGACGGTTCAGGGCTTAGACACGGTGTCCGAAGTTAATTTAATTCTAATTAAAAAAAAAAATAATTAGTTTATCAAACGTCACGCGTAATTTGGCACAATTCCTAATGACACGTTAGCATACACAGCCACGTGTTACGTATAAATAGGACCATGCATTAATGGAAAACAGTCATACAGACACCCAGGTCCTGAAAAATAAGAATGAAGAGCCTGGCCTTTGTTCGAGAGAGTTGAAGTATATTGTTAAAGTTCAATAATTAAGAAAAAAAAAAGAAAAAGGAAAAAGTCAAGAGGAATTATTATAATCCCATGGAAAATTATTATTGCGATATGAATTTATTGACACGTCTTAAACTGTTTCAATGTTGAAAGACTTCGTTCGCAGCCATGATAACACGAGCGAAGGATCCATTTAAAGTCTAATACATAGGATAAAGAGCGACGAAGATGGTCGGGCAAAAGAAAAAAGACAAAATTGAAAAAAAAAATATTATATTGATCGAAGCTCTCTCTGTCTCCCTCTCGTCAAAAGTATATAATTTCAATTTCTTTGACATTCCACGTCCACTTTATGGTCTTTATTTTCTTTCGACTCACCCTCGATCTATGATATTCTTATTCGATGATTCTTTCTAACGAGGACACAAGAAAAAAAAAAGAAAAAGATTATTTCTTAAGACTGAAAACGTACTTCGTAAAAGGCGACTTACCGTATTGTACTGTTATTATTATTATTCATTATTCATTATTATTATAGCCTTGGGCATTAATACAATTTATCAAGAATCTTTTCGCGAATTCCAAAGAAATCAGCCGCACATTCCGCTGAAGCGTTTATAAGTAACTCCACGGGTTATCATTGTTATCGATACATTTTTTCTATTTATTGTCAGATTAACTTTTGTCAGTTGGTCTTTAAGCTTCTACGACTATCGTACCTACGCGTAAGTTACACTTACTTAATGACAGAACATAATGCGGATACGATTAACGCGAGGGACACTAAAAAGAATAAAAAAAAATATATGCCTACAAATATATAAAGAAATATATATATTATATATAATGTACGCCCCTGATTGGTCGAACATAAAAGAAAACAAAAAAAAATGAAAAAAAACCCAATAGACTAAGCAATAAAATATTTAGGTATTGTAATATAATATTTTGTTAATAAGAAATTAATCAGCGAAAATTTGTTAACAATCGAGGTTCTATTGTTAGTCGAAAGTCTCGAGTTTATTCGCTTCTCTTGATTCTCAATAATATTTATTCACTTATTTTATCGAAATTCTATATAATAACATTTTCGTTCAATTAGTCTCCTTTCTTAACTACGTTTATGCCTGACACAAAAATAAATTTTAAGATCTGATTATTCGTCTTAATATTAATAGCATGAATAATTGAATTTCCGATGCCTCTAAATATATTTGTAAAATTTCTTTTAAAATCTCTGCTGCTCCTTATCGGTTGACGCAATAAAATTTATTAGCTTATTTTGGAGTAAAGTCCATTAAAAAAAAATTGCGAATAATCTCGGGCCTTTTGTACGAATTGTAAAGAAATTTTCGCCAGCAACGAATTTGCCTCTTACACAGCTATAAAAGGCTTGCCAAAATGAGCTGACGCGCGAATTTGAAAAAAAAAACAAGAATAAAAGTGGGTAAATAAACAATAGGTACAACAGGATTACCCAAGACCATTGTAAAAAGTGAAGTTAGCCGATACATTTAATTTCTATGATAAAACCTAACTTCAGTCGATACACTGGTCTTAAATAAGCTTTTATCCCCGGATATTAAGAGTAGCAGTAGCGCCTCGCTAGAAAAAAAAAATAATAATAATAATTTCAACGCTAAAAAAGAAAGCATTTTATGCAATTTAATTTTTTTTTTATATTCGGCGCCGAGTCGCTACCGCGACTCTTTATCTTACACGATAACGTTCTTATTGGATAAGTCGCGTAGGTAATAAATCAATAATGATCGATGAAAGAATGATGCTGCAAGGAGCGCAACGACGGTGCCCGATAAGAATACTAGATTAACAATTAATAAATAAATGCGCATGCGCCGTATACCTAAAGAAACAAATGCGATAGTGAAATTAATAAAAAAAAAAAAAATTTCAAAGACGCACGACGTACTTCCGGAAATGCAGTTCTCAGCTCTTTTTTCCATTTCCTGTTACAGATACCGGAACCAGAGAGGACTGTAAAAGCTCTCTTATCGCGTGAAACATTTAATTAAAGTATTAATTCTCACGTTAAGATATACGTTCCTTGCGTGTGGCATATCGATCATTGAACATAAATTAATCATCGATCGCGAAGCAATGACCTCAGCGTTCTCTAACATTACGTTCGGGCTCGACCGTTTAATGATTAAACACTACAATGATAATATTGCTAATGATAATTATTGATTAATAAACACGGTCAGATGTACACGGAGCGAGAGACGTAACACAGCAACGTAATAAGAATGATAAAAAAAAAAACAAAAAAAAAATGTGTAATCGAAATAATTAATTTAGGCATACAATTTTTTGTATATACCATGCAGCGTAGCCATGTAAAATGATTTCACAAGATTATGTAATATGGAGAGTATTATTGTTCGGTATATATATAAATATATTATATATATGTACATATGTAACTGCCTATACATAAATTAAAGAAAGAAAGAAACAAGGGTATGTATATCAGTGCACATGTACTCACTCTCCATAAGAATCAAACGTAAAATTATCAATAAGAAAAGTCCCAAATTTCCCTTACTTCATCCTCGTTCATGTTCCACAATTTTTTTAACAACCTCCAGCCGTTCTTTTGCGTTGTCAATAGGTAATCATTCTGCGGATCGTTAAGGTACGTATAAGCACCCAGTACAAGACTCTGACAGAATCTCGCGCATATGCATACTTGGAGTATACTTTTTTCCGTTTTATTAAGATCTCGCACTTCCTGGTATCCTTTTAGAACGTGACGTCCCATTGTCAGATCCTGAGCTTGCAGCATCATGTAGCACATGGCTATAGCTAATTCGAAGAGAAGGAAGGACTTTTGAGAATCGCCAAAATCTATAACGGCGACAATGTCCTTGCCCTGCTCGTTCACGAGGATATTTTGTTCGTTTAAATCTCCGTGAATTATTCCTCTGTCAAGCTCATCTATGCGATTTAGAACGTGACTCTCAAACTTTTCAATTACCTCGTTTACCAGATGTCGATCCTCGGAATTCAAAATGGCGTAAACGAACTCGCGCAGGCGCGGTACGGCTGTCAACATCCAGAGCGTTTTATGGTCTTCGTAAGCCGGATGATGAAATTTCTTTAAAAGTTCGTCGAGATTCCCAGCAAAGCTTCCAACTTTTGTGAGTAACTCGGCAGTCATTGTCGCACGACACAATAATATGCCAGATCGATACACGAGAAGTCTCACTACGTACTTTTCTTTATCTTCTCCAAGAGTCTCTAACGAATAGTAAGCACCTTTGACATTCTTCACGGGAACCGGACAGATCAGATTGTTATCGTTGAGGAAGATCATCAGTTGATTTTGTCCTTGGACTATTTCTGTGTTTCTCGAATCCAACGAGTTCATTACCTTTAGGACGTATCCATTTTCTGCTACTTCATTGATCCATGGATTCTCATGTGTCGCTTTGCATATTACGTGAAAATTCTTATCGTCGTAGGAATTTAATTCTGTTACACTTTTTACCGTTAGGTTGTACAGTTTGTTAACGAGATTTATCGCCAAGCTGGTATCTACTGTTGGTTTTATTCTTTGACCAGGAGTCAAGAAGACTTCTTCTTTCGGCATGGCTTCAGTTCAATCGTGTTATCAGTGACGTTTGCGTTACTTCAATGTCTTCACGCTTGAACTGCTGATGAGATACTGAAGCTCAAACATGGCGGAAGTGACGATTTAACTTATTTAACTCGTCCAGTGTCGTAGATACAATCAGGCTTTATTACACTGAATTGTTAGAGTTGGAGGGGGCTAAAAATATTGAACGAATTATATTTGATGTTAAGTAATAAATTGTTTTTTTCTTTTATAGAAATTACGTGCCGTTGTTTATTTGACGATCGTGATGAAAATAGTACTATCGGTTATTGTACTGGCATTGTGGAAAAATTATGTACTAAGATTTATCAGCGCGTGATAAGGGGTATCAGGTATTATAAGACTATAAATTTCCTTTAGGAATGATTCATCTGCTTGTACAGAAATATTGAAAATTCGAACAATTGAATAAAGCTTTCCAAATACTATTAAATATTATTGAATCTTGATTCACTTTTAAAATTTATTCAAAATGTAAAATTGAGGCTAAATGAAAATTTCGCAGAAGATACGGGGTAGATAAAAAATGAATTGGAATAGTAGAATATCGAAAATGGATTACGTTCAAATTGAAGTATTAATAAATTAGGCGTTTGGAACATTAAAATAAGTAATTCAATCGATAAAGTAAAATATTAACACTTAGAAATCGGAAATTCGGGCCGAGCATATTTAGAAGTACTGGAAGTTGCCTAAAATTGTGTGCACGCAAATTCGTCGCTAAGGGCTCGACGAGTGGGGGCAGGCGGAGAGTGGGGGGAAGGCTCGAGGCCGCGCCCGGACTCGGAGCGCTCATTCTTCCTCGAGCCGGTCTCCTATACTGGTCTCTTGGAATCGACCCCTCTTATCCATTGCCAACCTTCTTCTCCTTCTATACTTACTTCTTCTTTACTTTTTTATTTCTTCTATCTCTCATACTTTACTCTTTTATTCTTTCCTTATTTCTTCTCTACTTTTATACCACTATTCCTTACTTTTCTATTTCTTAACTTCTGTATTTCTATCTTTCCTTCTCTCTTCTCGTTTTACTCTGTTCCCTCTCACTTTCCATTGTGCTTGTCG
>JASANN010000548.1:82341-106183 GCA_031762395.1 Calameuta pygmaea | reverse complement strand
AGAGAGAGAGAGAGAGAGAGAGAGAGAGAGAGAGAGAGAGAGAGAGAGAGAGAGAGAGAGAGAGAGCAAGATTCGAGGGATACCAAAATGTATACTTAAATGTTTCCTGATCACTGCCTGTGGTCAGCTTCCTTATGGATTTCCGAAAAATACCTCAAGTTGTCAAAGGGAGTCATAGATACCTGTGTGCATGCACTACGAATAGGCCTGCAGTCATGATCAGCTTAACCCGTTCCACCACGGGATTTGGCTTCTGATCTTCGTCGTACACCGTATGCATCATTAAGATTTTCTCGGCGCTCAAAGGTCCCGTGTTACAGCCGCCCCTGGACAGCTGATAAGATAAAAATTCTATCGTGAGAGATTAATTCCATGAAAAATTGGTACTAACGTTAACTCAGTTAACTACTAACTAAAGTTTAAGCATTGCCATTAAGTATAGTAGCCTAAAAGTTAAGTGGGATCGTTACCTCGCCAATGGACAATAATACACGATTACTTTTATTTACCTCCAGTATCAGTGATAAGCATGCCGGATAAAATGTCATGAAGACGATGTAATTAACAAGTACTCCAAGACAGGCATAACCGCATAGCATCTCCAGTCTGCGAACGCCTGATAACGATCCTATTCCTATGAGAAGCGTCTCCACTAAGGTGTCCAGGGTGATCGATGGTCCCAGCAAGGACATACCGCGCGCTATGTTCGCTCTGACTTCTTCCTGACTCCGTGAATTCAGAGCCAATTGCGCCAGTACAGCTGCCTTTGACAGATCGATCAGCAAGAGAAAAAAGAAGAGAGCATCTCTGTAAAAGGAAGGTTTTAGGCCGACATTAGCACTCTCTATATTTGTGCATCGACTGCTAACTGCAATCGACAGCCAAGAAGGATTTTCATTTTTGGGAAATAATTTGTAATACTTACTTCAAGTCCGAGATGTCGCTCTGGCCGAAATTTACGACACTGGAAGTGAATACGAAGCTGGAGAAGACCGTGAATAAACCAGCGATTCCTGGACAAAGTAAAATAATATTTATATTTAATATGTTCTTGCAATAGACGTGTGCTTTCTATGGTAGCAATTAAGTATAGCCGTGGATCAAAGTACGCGTTACGCTTGGGAAGATATGAAAATTATGAATACGCAGAACTTCCGGTCTTCAATAATACTTATAAAAGCACCGCCGACTCCTATTGCTATATGTCGAGAGAAACTTTGTTGCCAAAATCATTGACATTAAGGACCTAGACTCAAGAAATTTGACGTCGAATAATTTCGAACTGAAAAATATGAATTCGTTAATATCTCGATGACTCGAGGTGTAAAAGAAATCTTGACAAAAGAAATAAGAGTGACTATCCTGCCAGCTAGAAAAATAAACATATATGCTCCCAGCAGCAAAGGCACAATGTATCCTTGTGTCTGCTACCAAATGCATATTTATAGCACGGCAGAAACCCGGATCTAAGTGTTGAAAGTTCGTTTGCGTCACTAGCACGAAATATTAAAAATAATAATAGTATGTCCGATTAAAATGATCATTCTAAATAGTTTGTTAATTCCAGAGGCGCGCAAGGGCATCACGTGTGTCTCACTGGCGTCTAATGGCGTCTAATGGCGTCTAATGGCGTCTAATGGCGTCTAATGGCGTCCAGTGCCCTCCAATGAAATGCTATCGCTTTTCTCGAAACTTTCACTGAAGTCGGCGAAGGCTTTCACGTTGTAAGATCGTGGAGCGAGAGAGAGAGAGAGAGAGAGCGAGAGAGAGAGAGAGAGAGAGAGAGAGAGAGAGAGAGAGAGAGAACCGGTTTCGTCAATGAGCAGGCAGCACAAGACCGCATCAGTCTAAGGGTTGTGTAAGCGACCTCACCGAGGTCACACGGAGCTCCTACAGAATTATCAGATTGCGAGGTTGACAGATTCTAATATATGAAATGGCCATCCGATAATGATAGATTGAAATAGAGTTTAATTAGACCTATAGATAGCAGTGGCGTGCACTCTACTCACCCAATATGTACTTGGAACCCAGCTTGTGAAGTTTGCAAAATTGATAATAGCTATAGAGCACCGCAACGCATCTTATCATAGTCATTACAATGACATCCGCGACATTTGGATCCTAATAAATAAAATATTAATGTAATTCGTAGAGATATACAATATTTCACATGATATCCACAGACAGACAGAACTAACATTCAGCTAAGCTATCTTTTGACGTTACTGAATATGAATTATATTTATATATGTATAATATAATATTATGTATTCTTGTGTTTCTTATGTACTCCCGGAATAGCTATGCATACGAAGCCAATATATTAACGGGAGGCGATCAGCTTAAACAAACGCGCGTCGAAGGCGCATAAATCGAAAAAGAAAAGAAAAAACAAATTACAGGATAACGCGCCGTATAATTTGAAACACAGGTTCCGTCACATCGCCCTTGATATCCACCAAAGTTTGAACTCACGTCAGAATTGCAACGACCGTGCCAGCAATGCGCCGTCGGGACCACTGGAAGACTTGCTGATTTTGTACTTCCGGTTTCCAAATTTAGAATGCACGCAGTCAAAGCAAAGGTCGTGACGATCACTTCGAGCGGATGACCGGCGCAGAACCGGCCATGAATTTCGAACCATTTAGCGAGCATTTTCGCCGCGTCTTTCTCCACCTGAAGTGAGTCCCGGAAGTCTCTGAAATAAGAAGAAGAAAAGTAAGAAAAATGAGCTTGATTCAAAAATACATTGATACAGCATCGATTAACATTGACCACCATATAAAATAAGATGTTACGAGGTGACACCGTTAAAAGAGAAAAAGAGAAAAAGAGAAAAAGAGAAAAAAAACGATCTTTAAACTAAAATTATATGTCTGTTACGTTCTAGGAACTATCCCTACGCAAAGAGAATCTATCCCGTCGCTCTGCTGCCGCCAAGGAACATCGAAATGTCTGTCAAGGTCGTCGACTTTCCAAGAGTCTCCGCGGCCGATCTCCCCTTAGGAATTTACTTGCTGGTAGTGTTCAAGCGATAACAGATTATGTTATGTCCCACCTTAGGATACACGATTAACGACCCCGTAATGAGGACTTTCAATTAGAATTAAGGATTGTGCGGTACCCAAGGTATGGGTATATCTAACGAAACGCTAATAAAACGCTTACGGAATCGATTCTTTATACGTCAGTGGCCTAAACTGCTGGGCTACACATTAGTCCCCTCATGATTCCTTCTATGCATAATGGGGGAATACTCGGAAGTTAACGGGGACCGATTAACGTTCCATAGACTTAAAAACAGATCATGAAAGTAAGAATTATCATTTTGCTATTAATAGAAATGACGTCAACAGTGGCTAGAGTATAGAGAGGCAACGATTCCACCTGCTTGGTCTGCAGGATAAATAATGTTAATTGAGAATTTTTGAAAAACAGGCACAAGCGGATGTATCATGTATCCGTTCGCTCATTTAACGAGTCCACTTAATTCTGCGAGACTAGCCTAAAGACACTAAAAGATCCGAGACTTTTTCATTATCTCTATAAAATCAATTGAACGCTCGTTGGTCAAGCAACAACAACAACAACAACAGAACGACTCTGACTCATCCTTGTGCACTAAAATTTACGCTAGACATCGATTCAACGAATAATGCTGGGATTTCACGTCCGTAAAACAGTTCGCAGAAATTAATACAGATGCTTAGATTGTTAATCACGTAAGCGCGTATCACTACTGAGAACATCCCTCCTCCTCCTCCTCCTCCTCCTCCTCCTCCTCCTCCTCCTCATAAATACATTGTGACATATTGGCCAGATGAGAAATTGGTGGAATCCATTCGTGGATGCAGCTGTAAGCTGTGCATCTGTTACACAGATAAAGAAAATTCGCAAGAGACACAATGATTGAGAAGAAGAGAAGTTACTTTTATATAAAAGTCGAGTCAGGCACTCTTATCTCGAGAGAATTGGACGTAGCCAGGCTATCGGTAATTGCGAGGACAGGCCTCGTTTGCAATCCAGCGACAACGCCAGATGGCGAGCAAGCATATTTCATCGTTACGGTGAATCAGTGTCAAGCGACAATTTCATTGATGGGAGATGTGAATGATCCCTGAAGGTAAACCGAGCGAATTGATACTGACCAATGAGAATGCATCAGCTAAAGCCTTGACAAGTGTGTAAATTAAATTGAAACTGATACAAGAGATTCTAATTCTAATTCTAATTCTAATTCTAATACTCGAGGACAACAAACTATTCAGCCAGATCCTTCAGTCTGATATAACTAATAATTAATGTCATTGACTGAGCTTTCACCTTGGTATATGGATAAATCGGGATATACTAACTGAGAATGAGTCATTAAGTTGTTAAAATTCCTGAATTGCTTACATTTGGAAATGCAGCTATCCGAGTTAATCCTTGAAATATTTTGGAAAACTATCAAATTAACGGTACTGAATAACTGTGCTAGATAATGCGTGACTCTGTAACCCGATGCGATTAAACCGGTCGGTAATATCGAATAAGAATGTTCATAGTACTGCCTATAGTGTGCATAACAACTTGTC
Source organism: Calameuta pygmaea (assembly GCA_031762395.1). Lineage (NCBI taxonomy): Eukaryota > Metazoa > Arthropoda > Insecta > Hymenoptera > Cephidae > Calameuta > Calameuta pygmaea. The sequence continues at coordinate 101,603 of JASANN010000548.1, read as the reverse complement.
AAATCTACTAATTATAATAGCAAATTGAACAAAATAATTTGACTAACATTGCCGATTTTAATGACTGCTATAATAATACTTTTTACGGTCATCGAATACATGACTATGCGAAATAGCACCGTTCCTCTCGCTTTCTATACTTTCGTTTTTCTTTTCTTTTCTTTTTCTTTTCTTTTTCTTTTCTTTTTCTTTTCACAGCGTTACGTTGCTAAACCCACACTTTCTGTTATACAGGACCGTCCAAATGGACCAGACAGACTTGAAAGCTACGGTGGAAATACTTTGATTATGAAATTATGCTCGTTGAAATTAAATAATTGAACGACTAGTTCATCAAGTCATTGACAACGATCATTAAGAAGAATCTTTATGCATTTGATAGTAGAATAAAATCAATTGTTATCAAATCATATACTAGTATGCTTAGAGCGAACGACCCTGTACCTATTTACAATAGCAAAGCCAATCTTTCGTACCGATTCGCAGAGGCAAGTTTGCCGTAAATCAAAATAAAAAAAATATTGGCTAAGAAGATGCACGTGGAAAGTGTCGCGTACGCCATTAATTATTTACAGGAAAGTCTGCGCGTTTTGAAAAGTTACGCCCGTTGAAAGATACTGGTCACAATTGAACAAGTTACATGATGCCCTCAACAGAGAGACACACGCGAATAGCGTGTAACACGTAAAAAGGATTTTCCCTAAAAGTGGCTATTAAATTATATCCTTAAGAAAGATTACGGCATTGGAAGATCAGCATAATAGAGAACTCTGAATGTAAATGAAGCACCCTTCAAAATGTCGTAATACTAAAGACTGCCTTTGAGTGATAAAGGATGAGGCTGACAGGACGAAGCAGACGCTGGAAATATCATAATAAAACGTGGACGTGAGATCGAAGCAATAAAGAATTCAAAGAATGCAATCGACCCATTACTTCCTTGGTATAAAATTGATTTACCACAACTCCAATTTGATTATCTAACGATAAGACACATTACACTGTCACTGCGTATCTCTTGTAAACGTTAATTATTACCTTATAGGTATATTCACCTGAATTTAAGTATTACTCCACGTTCTAGATATATATCTGATAGGCCATCCCGACTACGTGATGTTCACTAATTTCGAAAACAGCCGACCCAGCCGATTCGCTTTTACTTTACTGGTAAAAGTTAAACGCGCGTCTAAGAACCATGTGAGAGTCTACTCGTCCACTCGTCCACCACTCGTCTACTCTCCGGCGGATCAGGAATGACAGCAGCCCGAAGGTTCGCTCGTACGCTCGCACGCCTCGCACGCTGGCAACGTGTCTACTGTTGCCCGCTGTTGCCCAGCGTTGCCCACTACTGCCCACTACTGCCCGTCGATCGAGCGTGCTTCGTGGACGCCGAAACCAGCACGAGGAATGGTGGTCGAAGCTGTCGCGAATACAGTCGGGATTCTCTTATTCGCACAGTCAGGAATCTGGCCCTAGTGGATGATCTTGATGACGTTCTCAAGATTTACATTGAAACCGCTAACCCATCTTTAGATGACCACAGCGATCTGAGAAATGACAAACGAATACAGAGTCTGTAGATGATATAACTTACAATTATATATATGTATATGTTTCCTATACATAAGACACAGGAAAATTGATATCTATAATGATCATTTTTTATGTGACAATTTTTATCTAATCACTGATGACAAAGGAGATCATTATTTCTTCTATTATGCTACTACTGTCAGTATTGTACGGGTCGAAGACTTTGCGAAAGATTAATGTTATTTATCTTTTGTCTTTTGTTTTTTTCTCTCTCTCTCTCTCTCTCTCGCTAAGAGACACCACTAGAAAGGTAGGTATGGAAAATACTTGATGCATGGCAATCTGTGTCAAGTTGTATGAAAAACTGATAGGCGCTTAAGTGCATTCTCAAATAAACGATTAGGAGAGAAACAAGGAAACAGCTATGTGTAAAGAACAATTACATAAAGCGCGATTAATAAAATTATAAAAATACATTATTCCTTGGAAGATTTGCAGCGTAAAATTGAATTTCATGAAATATTTCTGAGCAAGTACAGTAACGATGATTGTTTTTTAAGGAGACCGTGATCTCTATCAATGAATCGTTAAATAAATGTAGGTTACATATTAAGATCCGATTTATGAAATTACATAATTTTAATTATGCAACGATAAAGAACAGTGAAAAACAACTGTATCAAAAACTATTCGTTATCGCTCCTCCGATAAGATCATCGACGCTCTGCAATCATTAAGTTAGGAGAAATGCGTTTTTAATGGAAATACAATGGGAGCAGAAATCTTTCTATAGTTCTTGATGTCAAATCTCAAAATTACACTAGTTCCAATGATTTCGTGAAGAGTCATTGTAACCTGATTTTCTTCAAACTAAATCAATACGGAAGAGCCATTAACAGTAGACCTTTTTCAACTAATTGTAATACTCGAGCAAGGCACCGCTTATGCTTTAATTTAAGAAGCCTGCCTGCAGAGGAATAAAAAATGAAGTAAAAGATTAATAACGACGTTAGAGGCCTATCTTCACGTGTATAGTAAGTGTATCAGAAACCGCAAACGCAACCGCAACTCATCTCTTATACCCAAACAGTATACATGTAGTATAAGTAGATATAATATTATATAAATACTGGCTGTGTCTTATTCTTGATCAATCTCTTTAGATAAATATACGTAATTCCATGAAAATAAAAAAAAATTAATATGTAAATCTTAAAAAAAAAATAAAAAAAAATAAAAAAAACTTAGCTATTACAAATCTATAGAAATTTCAATGACACCAATGATCTTTCTAATTAACTTTCAATTATGAGAATATCCGTACAGTTTATTCATTCGGAATTCACTTAAAGGCATCTACCACGTGATATCGAGCCACTTTCGTAAAACGAAAATGAAATCGTCCACCGCGAAGAGAAATCTTGTACGCGAGGTCATGCTCCTTCTTCGTTCATGTAACCCATCCACACTTGTGCCAGCTGAACCCCCCCCACCCAAAAGGCCTCTTGCATAAATACCAGCCGGAGTACGTAGATAAAGTCAGTGAATATTCGAAAATGAATAAGCAGACTGTGAGACTCTGGCTTTTTAATAAATAATACGAAGCCTAAAAGAAATATAGATACATGTACAATGTATGTAGATATTTATCGAGGTAGCTAAGAATGACGTAGTCAGGAAGACTCACGCAATTCCAGTCGCCGCCGGCCCCCTAGAAACGGTATGCGGAATACCAAAAGTCATGGGAATCTGAGATTCAGGTGTGGAGACCATTATGAATAAATTTTATATATTCGCAATGAAGAACCGCTTCCTCCAGATTCATCGGGCGTCTTAAACCTTGAGGATGAGAAGATTTTCATCGTCATACGTTCGCCGATTACCGAAATAACATAACCTATTTGCAGAACTGAAGATCGTGTAGCAGCACAAAGAACTGCCATTACGAAAAGAAGCTTCCGTTCTAAAAGAAATAAAACAAATATTCCACATTATTATTTTCTTCCTTGTTCGTGTCAATATTCCACAGTTTCTAAACTAACAGAGACATGAGCTTAATAATATTTCATTAATACGACACGTAGGCGTCGCGCTTCTTCCTGGAAGGAGGAGAAGACCGCTGAATTTTCCTTAAACTTAACTGTCGCCATTTTGCCACTATCAATTATAATCATGGTCGATTTAATAGCTCGCGCGAATCGCTGCTGACGATACATAGACGCCACTAATGAGAAAACCTCTCGATTTAATGTGCGACGCGCGACGTTGACATTGTCGCTGACGTTCTGCCACGTTCTACCGTTTCTCTTAATGAACACGCGCGGAATACTTATTCAATCTTTCAAACTAAAGAGAATGATTGTTCGTTGACTGGTTGGAACAATTGTTTTTTTTTTTTTTTTTTTTTTTTTTTTTTTTTTTTTTTTTTTTTTTTTTTTTTTTTTTAATTCCTAACGGAATTACCGCATGACGATTATGACAACTATTAATTTATGTTAATGACCTTACCAGAAGAAGTCACTTTGTATTCACATTACGTAATTTGCACTACATTTTGAGTGTGTACATGCAAGAGCATATTTGCACACCTTTTTTTCTAAGAAAAAATAAATACCAAGGAAACGTATTCGACGAACGAACGTGCTCTGTGTACGCTTCTAGTTGCGCTAATATACATAGGCCTTTGTGAATAAAATTGGGTACTGTTTGGCGATGCCCAGAAATAGCGAATTGACGTCGTAACAGAAAGGGACAATGACAGGACTGCAAAAACAGTGTACAGATAATTCTTTTGTGCGAAACGAGAAAAAAGGATTTATTTTCATTCAGTCGATGCTCCGACCATATTGCGTCTTGTGCTACATGTTGGCACAGATTCCGAGTAATTGAAGTTTATATATTATATTAGAGTAGCGTCAAGACCCTGAAAATTCTATTGCGTTAAATGATTTGGAACTAGATTTTATAAATTCGTTCGCAGGGTCACTGACCTTGACCGCCTTCTTCACGAGATTTGAGTTATGTGTGATTTACTTATTATAACGGAGAATTATTATATTTAAAAAAGTACCTTATCATTGGATTGTAAATAATATGTCCTTGGATTTTCAAGGTTTTCCGACTATCACTTTCAGTGTGCAATTTTGGTAATTGATATAGTAAATTATATAATATACACGTGATTGACAATTCTTTTGTGCATCTGCAACATTTTTTCATTCAACTACTTGATGTAATAATTACAAAGAATGGTAAAGTTTTTTGCTGATGCAATTCTAGCACAACTTTAATACATCTTTAAGACTGTTCTTCACGTGCCTGTGATTTTCTAAACATAACCTCTCCCAGTCTGGATCTTATTTGAAAGCTAGACAAATTCCTATAAAACTCCATGACACACTAACGCGATGCACGCGCAAAACATTCAATTTCAAATAGTTTTTTAACGATTATATCATCTTTATTTGTAATTCATTTAACCATTCTAAATGTATAGAACACCATTGAAGAGCCAATGTACACTGTAGAGCGAGAGCTTTTCATATATCATTGTCGCTTAGCTTAAAAAAATTCGTCGAAATCATCATTCTTGAATTTTGTCGAAAATTTTTAGGAGACTCGTCTTGTAGGCACTTCCAAGGAAACGAATTCGTGTTAACCAACCATAACCTTAAAATTTGTACAAATACGATTCAGAGACTTACCATTACTAAGAGTGAACTTTGTTCATAAGTTGATCACAATTATTACATCATCTTAACGTGGTGCACTTAAAAAATATATCTTCTTCCTCAAAAAATGAAGCTCCTCACTCCCGTAGACTCTCAACGCTGACGATACCAGACGATACGATCAGATACGATTATTCAATCACAGCAGTGACATCTTTCGGAAGATTCATGAAGCAGAAATACAAAGGATTCGAATGTGATGCACTTGTTTTATTAAAAATTTTTAAATATAGTATATAATAATATATACATGTACGTACTAGATTTATTTTTCCTCCGATCAATCAAAATATTTTAACACGTTGCACGTTTCCAGTAACAATAAGAATTATTCATTTCTGTCTTCCATCACAAATATGACACAAAACAAATTATGTGCACAATATTTTAAATACCTATACATCGAGTAGTAGAGCAATACTAGAAGAGAATCATAAATTCAGTTGTGAGCGTTACTTGGCTTTTGCACTTCGCTCGAATGCCTTGCATGATTCATCATAGATTCGACCCTGTTTGCAGTTTCTCTAACAACATCGGATATCTCATCAGGGAGATGGTCAAGCGTAGGAATGTGAGCTGAAAGTCTCTTGTACACTGAATCTCTATTTCCATCTTTTTTATGCCTCCTTTGCTCCTCGTACTTTAACTGTTGCTTGAAGAATATTGCATTCTTTATGAACTCCAAAGTATTATCAAAACTTTTTGCAGCACCTTCCATTGTCTTTACTGCGCTCACAGCATATTCAACATCGTAACAGCGTCCTTGGAGCTGCTGCCTCAGAGCAAGGACTTCAACGCGTTTCTCAACCATAGGTGGTAAAGCTTTCCTAACATGTTCTTGCAAACGATAAAATGCGAGCGATGGTTCGTTCGCCACTATATGCATATTCTCTGATATTCGCTCTGTGGCTGAAAACAAAGGTTTAAAGGAAAATGTTAAACTCGTTTAAAGTATGTCAATATCTTTCCACTTGCAACTAACCTTTTTTAACCTTTGTTTCGAGTTCTTGATCTGGTTGATAGACTTTTGCAGCCATCATAAGCTCAATATGATGTTACGATCATAAATGACAAGAAAGCCCAACAGTCTAATTTTTTTTTACAGATAACGTATGAAAATGACAAGAGACAATACGTCTGACACAATGTTGTTTACTAATTACCTCTTTCGGTAAAAATCATAAAATGCAGTAGAGATCACAACCACAAAAAAAAAAAAAAAAAAACTTTAGCACAGACAACAACCAAAACCAGTATACAAGTTGATAAAATTCTATATTACAAATATTGTCACAATTATATTTAATATCCGAGATAAACTTATTTCTTTTAAGAGCATAGCAATCTTAGAAACATTGTTGATTGCAGAACAACGTAAGTTATTATCTTTTGTGTTGTTTCAACGCCAAATGGAAAATATATAATTTTGTATCTCGTAGACTAAAGATTCTTCTTCCTATAGAGTAATGTAATATACATTCGAAACATGCAAACATTAATTTTTTATTTCTTTTTTTTTTATAACGTCAGTAACAATTAATATTCCCACGTTGTCGGAAGCGGAAGTCAGGCACGGCGTTGTGTTGTGTTGTGTGTCGCGATGTTTCTCGGCATTGCTATACGGCGTCGAAACGTGGCAGCAAATACGGCGCTGTTGGCAGTTTTCTTAAGTTCGCCTACTCGACGATCTTCCAGCTCTCATTAGTTGTCTTTGTTACTGTACTTAGAGCAGGTGAGTGTTCTTCACCATATTTTTCACGGATTTTGAGTAACTTAAAGCTTAATCCCATCAGCAAGTAAAAGATTTAATAATTATTTCTGAACCTTTTTTGTATAACAGAATTTCATACATAAGACAATATTTCGTTTCGGATCGGCTTCTCTGGCTACATTGATTTCTAACATGTGACTCCAATCTTCGGCTTGTTATAAATGACAGCTTCTTCTACCTTTCTATATATTTCATTTTGAATCATTAAAGAATGCCTTAATTTTATATTTCATGACCGTTATCTATTAGGTAATGGTTACTTAGAACATTTATGGTCTGTATCTTTTTTTTTTATTGTTAAGATTTACTCATTTTAATATTTCTTTTTGCAGAATGAACTATCACTTACTCTTGGCAGCTGCAGCTGCTCTGCTGGTCAGCACTTGTGCCGACGAAGAATATGAAGCCGCACGTTTACTAGTATCTAAACAGATCCTTAACAAATATCTTGTAGAAAATATGGATATCGTTGTAAAGGTACTCCATTCATTTACTGTTATTAGCTATATTGAAATATATATATATATATATATATATATATCTTCTTAAATGAAATTAAACATATAATAAGAAGCACGTATGCACATTTCTAATCACAATTTTTTTTTTTTTTTTTTTACAGTATACAGTTCACAATATTGGTAATGCAGCAGCGCTCGAAGTTGAAATAACTGATAATTCCTTCCATCCTGATAATTTTGCTCATGTCAGTGGAGAACTCAATGCTAGAATTGATCGTGTCCCACCGTACACAAACGTCAGTCACGTAGTTGTCGTAAGGCCACGCAAATTTGGTTATTTCAACTTCACCTCTGCTGAAGTTCTATATCGTCGTAAGGAAGATGCCCCCAGGTTGCAGGTTGCAGTAAGCAGTGAACCTGGTGAAGGCTTGGTCGTATCCTTCCGCGATTATGATAAAAAGTTCTCATCCCATGTTGTAAGTAATCTTTTCTTTAAAAATAATGATATATTATCCCTCTATCAATTTAGTCCTTGCTCTAACTCCGTAATCTTCTTGCAGATTGACTGGGCAGCATTTGCAGTTATGACTCTGCCATCCCTAGCAATCCCATTCGCATTATGGTACTCGAGTAAAAGAAAGTATGAAAAATTATCGAAAAACTCTAAGAAGCATTGAAGAGATTTAGGGGAAATGTTAAGAATTATCACACATACACACACGATCTACATCTCTGGATCGTCAACAACAAATTATTTTCTCTTGCATGACTGTGAGATCGCGTGACTGTTTCATTACACATGCCGAATTTTTGTAATAAATATTATTTATGAATAACTACCAATCGATTTAACGTTAATACTCCTTTCACACTCCTAATAAAATATCCATATGTGATCATTAATTTTCACGCAGCAACATAGCTAATTGTTATTCATAAGACTCGGATTAAGAACGTTGACAAGTTCTGTTAATTTTTATTAAACAATGTACAAAGAAGAATATACTCTTTATTTACCTGAGTCCAACGAACTGACATATTTACTAAATAACATCGTACCACGTGAGACAATTATGTATGAAAGTTTCACAACCGCACATTGTCGCCTTTTTTTTGTGTGTTCCAATTAACGTCCAGTTGCTTACTAATTGTAAGTCACATTTTTAATTGTTAAGTGCTATGAACACATGGCGTAGCTGCTTGCCACTGTATGTAAACTTTACTGTATCCCATCGGCATGGTATAACAACTTAAGACCGAACATGTTTTTTAACGTTTAAGAAAGTACGAATATTAATTCACATACATCCACATGTACATCTCATTCGTCGTTTCCATCAATTATTGCAATGTTACAAAATTGCACCAAAAAACTTGAAGGTAAAGCGACAATCGTAATCCGCTCACTTACAAATTGTGATGTATTGAACATAATGATCATTGCGTAAAGAAAGGATCTAAGAATGTTTAGTAAATAAAATAATAATGATACATCACAACCGAAAATGACTTTTTTCTTTATTACTTATCCTTCATTATTGGCACTTTGAATCTCCAATTAAAAAATTCGATCGGAAGTGTGTCGAGTCAATACTTACGTAGAAAGCTCGACAGTTGTCTTTTCTGTCTTATAAATAAACAAGAATATTTAAGGATAATTGTATTTAACATGTCGCAAGGAAGAACGCATAATCTCTATGAATAATAGGAAGAAAAGGAAATTGTGATAAGTACGGAAGACTATCGATCGAGCTTTCAAAGTATTGTGAAAAAAAAAAAAAAAAAAAGAAGGATTTATCACAATTGCGATTTCCTCTAGAAGTCAAATTTGATAATATTCAATATTCTTAATGTCAATTTAATATTTGCATTTAATAACTATCTTAAATATTAGTCTTATACTACCATCTCTGTAAGTTGTCTCGCAATAGTCATACATTGTACCAGTAGATTGATGAAGTATGTATTCAAATTAAAAAAAGAAAAAACAAAAAATATTGAATAAAACTAAAACAAAGTCCAAAATAAATCTCAGTACCCGCAGTTATTAATTTGCCGGCTTTAGTCTATTATACTGTACTGCATAGTGCGATAAATTTTTAGTAGTATTATATTGTCTCAGTTACTCAATGCCTATTGTGTGTATCTAGACTTTTAATTCTGCTCAATTATTATCATTAACAATTTACAATCAACTATTCAGACTGACTGGTCCGCAATACACAAATGTGCAGAATTAAGAGCCTGTAGCTTAGCGTAACATTCGAATGAAAGACTTTCACACCTAATGATACAAGATAATTAACACTGTCAGTTAGACAATTGTTGGCAAAATTCGTATAATAATTACATTTATATATACAGAAGTATAGCAAGTGCTTAAAGATAATGAAAAATTTAAGGAGACCCTCCGAGGCAAATTAAATGATATGCTGGTCCTCTTTGATGATATAAGGATTCAAAAGGAAAAACTAATATAGATAAAGCTGTCTTAGAAATTATACAAGAAAGTACTGAAAGTAGAGTAATTAAGTGTTATAAAGTCAAGTGACCTGCTTAGGCCGTGAAGCTTAATCATGATACGTGAATACACGTATTACTTCAAGATGTTGCATGAATTCGTTTCGCGATAGAAGAGTTTACCGATTCAAAGGCACAATAAGGTCTTTCGTCGATTTTGAAGTGGATTATAAACTGGTCATCAACGTTGCTAATTTATAATTGAAGAACTGCAAGTAACTAGCTGACCATGCGCAGGGCTTAATCATTCGGAGAATAAATATTACAAAAAAGAAAGTTATGCTATGCAGATAAACACGATTTCTTTAATAATAGCAATTTACCGCGATTATTTACATTCGAATCTAACGGACTTGTCTCGTTAAACGGGTGATGAACGTTAACAACTTCCTCTCAGTCATCTCTATTAAACAGACCCTAAAAAACGGATACGTTCTTATTTAAAAAAAAAAAAAAAAAAAAAAAAAAAAAACCAGTCATTTAGTTATACAGTTTCAATTTTTGACTCAACAATGTTGGTCGATGTTCAAATTGATGCAATTCTCTTTATCCTCATAAACTTGTGCAACTGCCTCACAATATCGTTCTTAAGGATATAAGCTCTGTGCTTTCCTTATACCTCGCACTAAAATTGTGCGAATACAATAAATAAAATAGACGTGGCGTTTTAAACATTGACAACCCCCAAGCTTGAGGAAGAATGGTAACGTGTGTTCTTAATCTTAAACCGCATGTATCCTCATTCGTTATTGGTCTTAATCTACGCCTCTAAATCTCATGTTTCATACGTCAGACTCGTTAAGTATTAAATTTAACGTTATATTATTATACAATGATCTTACCAATGACGGAAATCCTAAAGGATGCACGGCTAGATGCTTTCAGCCGATCGTCTTGTTCGTTCAAGATAATATAAACTTGGTTAGTTAACCAATAATATGATACAGGGGTTTCGTTGTGGAGAACGAGAAAAAGAAAAAAATAAATTCCACAAGAACACAAGAGGAACACAGCCTTCCTTCGACTGTATATCAGTCTTGCCGAAGCAATTCTCAACTTTTAAAACCCATTACGGACTGTGTAAAGTTCTATTCCGTCTGGCAGTCGGCGTGTAAAAGCCGCGTGGATCGCCATAAACAGGCTCGAACGCTGAGAAAGGCCTTAAGGACGAATTTGGACTTCGTGAATTTGGCGTGCTCGTTGCGTTGTTAACAGTGGTAGGAGAGCACGTTACGTTTGCATTCTTTATTGGTGGAGGACATGTGTCAGCTGTAAGATGAGACGCAAGAAATTAATTTTTAAAAAATAGCAAAATGAATGGGAAATTTTCCAAATCCTTATACCCTTACCAAATACACTTTTATTCCTTACGGAGATGCACGTCACTTTGTGTTTGAATACTGTAAAATAAAAAGTAGATATATATATATATTTTTTATATTGTGTAGCAGGATGTACATCATTAATTTTATAAAAAATTAAATACTTACTGAAGAAGAACGTCACAACAAGAACCACAAGAGGCGCTAAGGTGTACCGATAATAATACATATAGTCCAGCCAGTGAATTCCAGATATTGGAACAAATTGGTCGTATTTGGAAATTCGTATTAAAAGCTAAAACGATTAAGCATCCCGAATTACTTTCTGTGTCATGCTTTGAGATATCAGCCAACAATGAAAATAGTTAAGTTACTCACAGGAACACTTTGATTCGTCAAATCGTTCGTCACAATAATTTTTTGACCCTGCATTTCCTCGCGGTTCTGTAACAATCTTATCTTGTACTGTATTAAGTGTTTTGAAACAAATTGAGGCCCATTTACGGTCAAGCCCTCAGGAGCGTTTATCTACAAAGACAAAGTAGAATAAAATAAAATTCGCATTTGCTTAATTGAAATGATCAAAATAATACCAACTAATTAAACTTACCGTAACATGATTTAGTACAGTTTTTAAACCATATATATCGACAGTAGCAGTCGACAATGTATTAGTAGAAGATAGAACAAAGACAATTTCTTTCTTGGTAACATACATCGGTGGTAGATACACTACTTCCACTGGTGTACCTTCGATGTCATTACTCTGTGCGTTTATCAAGACCGATGTCTCCATTGTACTCAATGCGATGCTTAATGGACCCATCGACGTAACATCACAGTAATAAAAACCTGTTAATTCATATGCATATTAAAGTCCTTATTTAATTTTTAATTTAGATTATTTCATTGGCATAGAAATTCGTATACTAACCAGTCACAATATCAAATCGTGGTCTAATAAGGAACATGTCGTTTATAGCAATGGTTGAAACTGGCGAAACGAATTGAATGTTACAAGTAAATGGAAACGAGATTACCGCGAAAGAGGATTGTCTACGACATCCACCTAAGCCCCGTGATAAGACGTTGTTCTCTTTTATTTTCTCATCTTTACTCTTCAGTACTAAAGGTAGACTAAACACTTCCATACCGGTAATATTTTTTCCTCTTAGTGGCACAAGTGATATCTGTTATGTATAAAGAAATAAAATAATAAAGATTGAAATGATATAAGAAAAGTAAAAGCATTGTCTAAGCCATACCTTGGAAATTGGCTTTATAGTAACTTCAATGTCTCCTTGTATCGGAGTAGCGAGACTGTGCTTTACAGTAGCATGTCCTGGACTGCGTGCTCTACCAATTCCTGTCAGAGGATCTACCGTCAAGTTCTCAGGAGCAGATGATTGCCAATATCCAGGCTCACCATCGGATGACAATAGTGGCATGGAAAAGCATACGACATCACCCACTGTCAAGGTAGTCTGCCATAAACAAAGTAAAAGATATTAAGAAACAATAAAAAAAAATATTGACAATGCATAATAAGTTAGGACTTTAAAATGCTTTTTACCTTTGTCGGAAATAATATGTCTCCAATTGCCATGTGAACATAATCAAACATTCCATTCGGATATTTTTCGTCGTATACCTTAGCAACCAATTCGCCATTCTTAAGAAACTTTGCAGCGATCACATTACCTTTTCTAGCTGCAAAGGAAACCAAATCGCCTCTATTTGCTGTCACTTGAAACTTGGTCTCAGCCGAATGAAATTTCGAGCCGACACTATCATAATATTGTAACTCATAATCCAATTCCATGCCATTGGGTAGCATATTCAATTCCTCGCCACTGCGTATACGTACATGTGATTTGAGGGACAACATTACATAGTGCACGGGTTTTACCTTAAAGAAAAAGACGTCTTTATATGTGCGCAGTAGTCAAGCAAAAATAAATGATCAAGATCTTGCAAATACTTACGTCAACGATAATTGTCAAAGTTTGCTTAAGACTGTAACCCTCTACGCTTGATATGGAAATTACTGTTCGGCCAAAATGATCTCCTGCCCTGATCACCCCATTTTTATCAACACTTATAGCTTTACTTCCGGTAGTCAATGCATTCAATTCCTCCGATTCATTCGATTGGCCGCTTGACAAAATTTTGTACGACGTGACTCCACGCTTGTCGCGATTCGTTTCCAATTTCAAGATAGAATTCGGTGCCATTAAAATGATAGATACTCCTGGTGCAGCTATAGGATTTGTCAGATATAATTCTTCGAAAATTTCAATCTTGACGAATGTCGTGAAGGTCACGTCCTTCTTGTAACCGGATAAGGTCTTCGATGGCGCAGTCACGTTCAAGTAAACTGTCACTGTTCCTGGTCTTATTGCTTTGGCATGTAAAGTTACTTCATTCTGGTATCTTACATTGATACCAGTACCTTCGTACATATTGTGTAGACTCAATGAATTTGAATCGCTTGACATCCATATAAATCTCAAAGGTTTTCGCAGTGAACCAATAATCAACGGTGTCAAGTGTTCCGGCAGACCAAATGCCCAAAGAGGAATAACAGCACCGGCTTTAACCCTACTTGTAGGTGTAACAATTTTTATTCCTTCAAGTATGATAACGTGAACTTCTGCATGATCTTGAGAGTACAGAACCCTAGTACCTTTTGTACTTAAACCGACAGCCTTTGCAATGACTTTTGTTTTTCCCGTTGTCATCCCTTCGAGGATCCCAGTACGATCAATACTAAGGACATCATCATTCTCTGCAGTGAATTCAATCTCCGCATTTGTAGGACCACCCTCAGTTTTAATCTGATAAGGTGTACCAATCAGTACAGTTAAATTACGCGGTATCACTCTCAATGGTAAAAACACTTGAATGATACACGGATCACTTTCGATTTCTTGATCACCTTCACCACTAACGAATATCAACTGAGAATCCCCTTCTTCAATTCCATGAATAACGTAGAGTATTTGTTCATAAGGTAAATTGCCTTGTTCGTTGATTGGCAATCGTTTCACTTCAATATATCCATTCTCAGTTTCTGCTCTCATATTAAGTGCATCGATAGATGGCAATTGTATGACCTGTCCATTAGTGTCAAAAAGTTTGACAGCAGCTACGATGCACTTTCCCTTCTCAACTTTATTCACAGTATCTACTTCAATTCCTCCGAGTTGCTGCACTTCGATTGTAGCTTGAGCTGGACCAGAATCGATGCACAGATCAACCAGGGCTATTTGTAGTACTCCAGACTTTTTTGGTGTTACACTGATAGATTTTGTGGGCTCTATGTATCGTACATCAGCTATGTCATCAGTGCTCAATAGAAATTCATAGTAACCAGAACCCTGACTGACTTGCAGGAAATACTTTCCATTAGGATCATTTAGTACCTTCAACATGTTTGGAGTAATGGTGGTATCGTTAACCAGAATAACATTCACAGAAGCTTCTATCGTAGGTGTAGCAACCATTCCTCTTTCATTTTCAGTAGGAAATACTGGCCATTCCGGAGTGATACCCAACTTTTTAAGAATGTTTTTCTGGTACCCTATGACTGATGCTGACACCGTCAAACTTCCAGTATGTTTCTTAGGTACGATACGTTGATAGTGCCTTTTTGGAAATTCCACATGCATATCCGTGATAGTTTCCTCCTTCGACCCAATCGGAGCATCAAGAATACCTACTCCAGTAGGTGTCAATTCCCACTCTATGTGTAAACTAGAAATGTTATCAAAACGCCGACCATCCTCGTCCTTTATCGCAACAGTAAGATCCAAGTCATTGTTATTTCGCGCCATAATCTTCTCGGAGATCTGTCCAATAGGACAGCTAGTACTGTTACCGAACTTGGGTTGCAGATAAATATATCTTGGCTTTCCACAAATCACACGAACTTTAGCAACTGCTTCGGTTTTCTGACAGTTTGGTAAGAGCGGCAAGTTTGACACTGTGTAAATCAAGTTAGCTTCACCAAGAGCTTTACAGGTGACTTCAAAAAGTGCCACATCAGAAAATCCACTGGTAGAATATGCGTATTCGTGAGATTCTATGATCATGTTATCGGAGACTCGTGCTTCTCTCGAATATCCTTGCGGCTTAACGGACCATGGATGCGGTCCACCTTTGAAAAGAATTTTTCTTGATGATCCAACGGTTAGCAGAGTTTCCATGCTTGCTGGATGTAAAGCTGTGAGTGGCTCGTAAGCTGATACTGTTATATTGTCAATTAAGTATAGTCCATTTACTTTATAAGCTACGGATATACTGGAAGTTCCAACGTCTAATCCCATGACTGCTATGGTCGTACAAGCAATGCCCACTGGTTGTACAGTTTCATTTTCATAAACTTGTTCAAAGTTGTCATCTGGTATGTCAACTTCAAAAGGTACGTCCTTACAATCATTAAACGGCATAACTATTACGTCTGTACCATCGCTCAATTCTCCGTACAGAGCAATGTGCAAGTATATCGGCTCGCCAACCGCTGCTTCCATGTTGTACCGAACAATTTCTAATTTGCACGCTGGTAAGACATGAACTTTTGTCGTATCTTTGTTATACTGATTTCGTGCCATGGAGACAGATATATCTGTAGATCCCTTTTGCAAAATCCTTACAACACCATTCTGTGTCACAGTGGCTACTGATGGCTGCCGGCTGGTCCAAACGTAAGAACCATCACCGCCAGTTGCTTTTAAGGCAATCTCAATTCTAACGGGTCAATCAAGAACATGTTAGGAATATTTATTAATCATTAATATTAGTACAAATTAAATATTTTCATACCGGGATTTTCCCCTGGGATCCCATGGCATGGCTAGAATCTTTGGATGAACAGTGACTGGCGAATGTATCGTAAGTTCTGCTCTGGTTGATAATTTTGACAAAAGTGTCACTCTTTTTCCATACTTATTGATCACTCCGTGAAGAGTAGCTTCTACTGTTGTTGTCCCAATGTTTATTGGGACACCGATGACATGAGTTCCATTTTGTGTTATCGAATGGGTATTAAAGTACTTTCCATCGATCTGCATTGTTGCTTCTATACCTTCACCAATGTGAAACCTACGATCTTTACTGCAATCATAATATAATTATTTCATTGATTACTTTTTGAGCAAAGAGTTGTTTATCAATATTGATTATTATAAAAGTCTCTACGAAATGGTATAAAAGAATATTTACTTGTCGTAAAGCTCAATAACAATTTCATGAACTTTTCCAAGTATGAGGGCCCAATTTCTATCTGGAAGAACTGTAAGTGCTATGTACGCGACGTCGTTCACGTTAACTGTCGCCGAAGGTAAAACAACACCGTATTCTTCATGAACATATTTGTCATGTAAGAAAATCTTTGTTTTTCCGTAAGAAAGTGCGTAAACGGAGCTATGCTCGTTATCTATTTCTAATATAGCTGGATTTTCTGCCTCTAAGTAATATTGACTTGATGGAAAATTTATTTCTTCTAGTCGACCCTGACGGACCTATCAGAGACACAGCAAATAAATGATTTATGAAGTAATAGAATAAAACTTGATGTATATTTGTCTTTAAAAAATTTATAAAAATCTGAATGTACTTGCCTGCATCACTTTGTACTTGAAACTATCGTGTGCCATGATTGTAACATCGGATGGTAGTATTATAAGATTTGCCACAACAATTAATTCCACTTCTATCGGGGATACATGTTTATATTCTGGATGTGGTAATCTCACTGAAACCTGAAAGTATAGTGTTTCATATACATATAGCAGTAACTGAATAGGATAAAATATTGATTAAATGATCCATATAACGTACCTTCGCTGTTCCTGTTCTAACTCCTTCCAATAGAATGATATGCCCTCTTTGACCTATCGGATCTAAGGTGCTAACTGTATGCGGTGTCTCGTATGGAGACTCTTGAAAAGTCATAAAACGCAAAACATTGTTCGGAGCTTTTTTGTCTACCGTGGTAGAATGTTTATCAATATTGCCAACTGTCCATGTAAACTCTACACCCGCCAAAGTAGTAAATTCGTTACCTATAAAGCAAAGTGAAAAAGCATTATTAGACTCAATGCCAAAGCAATCTATCCAATTACACAACTGCACATAAATGTTGTATATACTTTAATCTACCTTGTTCATCACAAGCTCGAACCTCAAATGCTTCTGGTGCTTCTTCAATAAATAATTCTCTGGTAGTAGTAACAACATGAAGGGAGGAAATTGCATCTACTATTACATCACAGCGTAAGACCAATCCTGATGCTACATCCTCCGCTAAAACAATAGCAGTGTTTCGAGTAAATTCTTTTGTAACTGTTTGGACGATTACAGCAGATGAACATGTTCTGTCTAGATTTTCATTTATGGGTACCAGTCGGATAATATCCAAACGTGATGTTGACCTGTAAACAAACGAAGGAAGTTAACAATTCATTTTATTTCAATTCATCGTGGGACGTGTTAAACTTGACTAGAAGTTAACACAAATTGTATTTAAATCACTGAACAAAGCATAAAAGGTGGAAGAAACTTAAGGAAAAGGCTATCATTGTTATATACTATACTTTTCCTGTACTAGTCTCGGAAAGAAGCTTTTGGCCGTTAAATTAGTAAAAATATATGGAAACTGAAATATGGAACATAGATCCAATTTGAGTCTTATGTACTAGCATAATAAACGTGTATAATTACCACTGATAGCAACCACCCTCAGTTACTTCAAGTGTAAAATTAACAGGGTAATCATTGAAAACTGGTAATAAAACTCTTGGTACGTTTAATCTATGCCCTTCGGCAACAATTGTCACATTAACCGCAGCAGCACATATGGTAAATACAATTATTTTCAATAATGCTTCTGACCCCGCCATAATTTTCTACATGTGTTTTGCTAGTTCTGCAAACTGTTGGCGGTCCTTTCCGGCATAAAATATGCTTTACCGCCTTGGTCATAAGTTGCTCTTGTTCAAGAGAGATCACTGTACTAAATTTTACGGAAGGCCGGTAGTGACATCTGATTTCTTACTTCCTTTCCTTATGGCTGACTCCTCAAATGAGGAGATGTGCCAGTCTGATTTCTTACTCGGTACGTCTGAACTTCTTCAGAGAGATGAGTAAGGAGATGGTCAATGCTACGGTTTTAGGCGATACCAAAAACATGGCGATAAATCGTAGCAGCCAGTCCAGGAGTAGGATTTTGTGATCATCGCCTCCGTCGACAATGCGAATTCCGTCGTAGCCGAGCGAAACGTGAACACGAACCTGTAGCTTGGCGGGCAGAGGTTCTCCGCTACCTCTCCGCTAGTTCCCAAAGCAACCCTTAGAACGAGACCAGGAACTACAGAACTTCTCCAGAACTATTGAAAAAGCCTAATGTTGAAACATTTTTGAGGCATTTTTAAGAAAGTGTGGTGCCAACTTCACATCATGTAAGACCTTAATTTTTTAAAAATTGTTTCATCGATAGACAAAAAGGAATAAGAGAAAAAGAAAAAAATTAGTTGCACAGAAATATAGAAAATTCGAAAAATTGAATAAAGCTTTCCAAATACTACTAAAAATTATTGAATCTTGATTTATTTCCACAATTTATTCAAAATATAAAATCGAGGCTAAATCGAAACCTCGCAGAATATACGTAGCAGATAAAAATTGAATTGAAATTCTAGAATATCGAAAATGAATTACATTCAAATTGAAATATTAATAAATTAGGTGTTTCGAAGATTAAAGTAATTAATTAAATCAATAAAGTAGCGTATTAACACTTAGAAATCGGAAACTTTGCGCAAGCATACTAGGGCTCGGTTAGTGGGAGCAGGCGAAGAGTGGGGGGAGCGCTTGAGGCAGCGCCCGGACTCCCAGCGCTCATTCTTCCTCGAGCCGGTCT
>JASANN010000548.1:40329-74652 GCA_031762395.1 Calameuta pygmaea | reverse complement strand
CGTAGGGCTTTAACGCACGCATTGAAACCTTTAGTTTTCAGTTTGGCTGTGTCACGCGTGAATAAATAGGGAAAATCCAACCCGGCCGGTCTTAAAGTGTCACAAACTGGACCGTTTACCCTAACTACTGTGAAAACCTTTCAGAAACTATAGAACTCCTCGAGAGAATTATTGAAAAAGCCTATTGTTGAGACAATTTTGAGAGATTTTTAAGAATGTGCTGTGCCAGCTCAATTTTTTGAAAATACAGTCTGTACATACAGTAATGCCAAGGTAGTTTTGTCACACAGGTTAATTCGAATAAGTAATGATTGTTGATAGTTTAGCTGGTTGGATGTAAAAATTTAACAGCAATTTAGCAGCCAATCCCACTCACCGAAGGCTCGTTCGAAGGTGAAGAGTCGACCAACGTGTACACGGAACACGTCCACAGGAATTGACATTGGGTTATTGGTCAAGAATCACGTATGGTAAGCGTCAGATAGAACCTAAATAAGTTCACGTTGATTGGTACAGTACAACTATTGGAAGTCGGTAGAAGCGCCATTTTAACAAGATGTGGCACATTGTTGTATTGTTGTTTATTCGAAGCAAACAAAATTTATTCTCATAAATTATAGAAAATTGGTCATATCTTCGTCATTATCGGAGACAATCTTCACATCACGCTATTGCTAATATTTATTGTAAATAATGGGTTTTCCACGATGTTCTGCTATATTTCGACTGGCTCGAAAAGCTACGTGGTGTAAAAAAGTTCAAGATGAGGTTACTTATCAACGACCTTTCTATTTTGTACAATATTCAACGCAAAGTGATGCAAAGAGATCCAGATCAGAGAATGATCTTCGATACAGTCCTTCGTTGAATACGAGAAACGAACCGTTCGTGCAGTCAACGTCTGCTGTTCAATATTCTAATAGTTCGCAAGGCGCTAAGAGTGAGGCAACACATGATTTTAAATCTAAAGATGACAATGAGATTAAGAATTCAATGTTAAACCCGCTGTATCAACATCTGGATGTTGATGAGATATTCTTGGAATATACAAAGCCAGCACATCCTTTGGATGAATGTACTGAGGATGTTTCACACGTCGCTCCATACTTAGCTCCTACATTTAACCTTGCTGCCTATGCCGATAAATCTACTATGCTCCAGGAACTTATTAAACTTGGTGTAGATTTGCATAAATTAGATGACAAACCTATGGTTCAAAAGTTTTTACTTCGGCTAGATTTTGAAAAGGACATGAAGCCGTATATACAATTTTTGCATGATTGCGGCGTATCAGCAGATACGATTGGCAAATTTTTGACAATAAATCCTATGATTTTTAAAGAAGACATGGATAATCTTCATACAAGAATAAGATACCTAAGAGCACACAATTTTAATTTGTCAAACGTACAAAGAATAGTCTCGGCTAATCCATTTTGGCTGATGTTTAATACAAAAAGAATAGACACTAGGCTTGGATTTTTTCAAACACAGTTTTCTTTAACTGGACCTGAAGTGAGAAGTTTAGCAGCGAGACAACCAAAACTAATCACTTTTAACTTGTCTTACGTAAAGGAAGCTGAGTTTGGTATTCGAGAAGAAATGGGTTTCAATAGAGATGAAACCAAATCCATAATCCTTATGAAGCCAAGACTGTTAATGATGCGTAAGTTACATAAAATGTTGAATTTCTTCAATCTGATTGTATTATTATAATACTTTATGTAAATTACAGCAAGGGAACGTACTGTTGCAAGTTTTGACTATGTACACAATGTAATGGGAATACCGCACCAAATATTGTCACAACAGCCACACATTTTATTGTGCAGAAAAAGTAGAATTGAAACGAGACACAAGTTTTTGACCAACTTAAAGAAAGCACAATACGATCCTGAAAAACCATTGTATATATCACCAAAAGCTCTGGTCACTGGAACTGATGCAGAATTTTGTCAAGAAATAGCACAAGTACCAGTTGAGATATTCAATAGATTTCAAAAGACGTTGTAAGAGACTAAGGAATTAATAAATAGGCTTCACTAAACATAATGGCTTATGTCATTATGCATATTGGCATATATATCATACAAATCTCTGTGACACGGTCACAAAATATCATGCCGCGATAATTTATCAATCAAACAATAGATATCCTGTTGTGCTAGCTTCCAAGTGGATAAATGAATTGTAAAATACACAGTACAGTCAATATTTCGAAACTTAAATATAAAAACTTACTTCAGACTATAATCAGATATGATTATTCATCTTTTCAGTTGAAACAATAAAAAACCAAGTACTGTCCAAGATTATTACAAATTAAAATTATTTCATTGATAAATACAGAGACACTGTCAAAAAATAAAAATATCGAGAAACAGGCAATAAACAGCGCGACTCCTCAGCACTTAATTACACTAACTACTAATTACTATGCCTTATATTATTATTTAATAGAATGCATTAACATTCCACGATCGTTCTTAATACTTGAAACACTCCTAGTTAAAGATCCTAACTGAATTTACCTAATTCATCTTTTCGCTGTATCGCACGAACGGATCGATATAGTATCGCGTCAATTAGTCCAGCCACAGTAAATACACCACCGATTGCCGCACACACGTTAGTTGTAAAATGTCCAAAGGATTTTTTGACTTCGGTGTACTTCACCATCAGTGGACTTAATTCGTAACTGAAGAATACTCCAGGCATTCCTGAATCGCTGGATGCCTGAGATATGCCTCGGTAGTATCGCGTTAAAGAGAATTGGTTACTAACCAGCGTAGAGCCATCCCTTCGAACGTAAGTGGTAGGTACAATCTTTATGTAGTGTTGAAACATCATAGCTCCTGTAATTAATCGAAAATATCATTTTTATTTTAAAACATTCTATAAATCTTCACTTCAGACTGCTTGCAGATTCTTCCGCAACAGCGCTAGGTATCGTCAAATACGGTTACACGTCGAATGAGCAGCCGTCTTTTTTTATCATGGCAGCCAACTAATATGGCGACTTGCTGATACGGCGAAAACTAAAGCGGGTAGATCGCGAAGAATTCTCGATAAGCTTGTGACAGCACGTTAAACAATATTTTAATACAGTGAGTATAAAGTTCTGCGGATTATCGATCAGCAAATATGTTACAGACAATCAAAGATATTACGGTGCATCTGACCAATATTGTTCGTGTTGTCCATTTCGTGCTTTTGGATTTCTCATGCAATCGACATATAGGTGTGCCGGTGGTAACACGCGGATTTTGACAAAAGAGAACTTTGTTTTGAAAGTTAGGGCTTTGGATAAATCTTATCTTTTTTTTTTTTTTTTTTTTGTACGTAGATTACAATGCCGGTAGTTCCTGGTGGAGCGTACCAGCAAGGACCGTCCTGCTGGGATAGGATGAAGATGGGATTTACTATTGGTTTCTGTGTTGGAATGGCATCCGGTGCTCTTTTTGGAGGATTCTCAGCTTTGAGGTAATGGTTGCGATAACTGTGTGAATAGTGCAGGTTCGATCTTACTGTATTGTCTAAAATTATTTTCCAATGTTTGCTGCCAGGTATGGAATGAGAGGAAGGGAATTGGTAAACAACGTTGGAAAGGTAATGCTTCAAGGTGGTGGAACGTTTGGCACTTTCATGGCAATTGGAACAGGCATACGCTGCTAACATTCAGAGATATTGTGTATAACTTTAGAATGAATTATGTTGTAATATGAAACTGTACTATTGACTTTGTAATAAAATAATGTTAAGGAAATATCATGTACCTTCGCTAGCTACGACTACCGTGCCATCCATCGGATTGGTTTTTCCTGGAATGTTCAGTCCAAAGCTCAAATGGCGGATCTTGTGTGTCATATTGAACTGAACGGACGAGTATGGCTGTACGTCATGCACTAAAAATTACATAAACACAATATTGCATATTTGAAAAACATGAATTTTAATATGGTATAATATGATCCGATAATTGACTACAAATCAATTGACTTACCATGAACATGATTAACAGAAAAACTATCTCCAGGAGCAATATGAAAACTTCCACCGACCCGATTGACCTCCATATAGCCATATATTTGACACCCTTCTAGAAATGCACGTTTCATTCTTTCTACAGACTTATCATCTCTACATTGCTTTATAGATGATGGATCTGGGAATGCCCATTTTTTCATATTATAAGCCTTCCTAACGTCTTCACATGTATTACAACATCTATAAGAATTATTTTATTAGAGTACTGTAATAAGAAATATTTATTTTTTATTGTAAAAAAAAAAACTTACAGTATTCCCATTGCTTCACTAGTAGCTCCATAGCAATCCCCACACTCATTCGCATCCTGTGTATTCTTAAATAATTAAGAGTAAAGTTAACTTTTCATAATTTAAAACTAGATTGCATTCTGAAAGATTAACTTACATTTTGGTTTGTTGTTTCCATCAACCCTTTTGTTTTTACAATATCTGCCCATTGAAAATTTCAAGATTAAACTTTACTCGATTAACAAATAAATGTGCAATGACAAAAATTTACCTGTTTTCTGAGGATCTTCAATAGGTTTACCATCAAGGTCTAATCTCCTTTTATATATATTGTGTTCTATTTGCAAATGCTGCTCCCCTGTTGCATCCATCGCGTCAAGTGACAATACTAGAGTAAAGTATAATCACATATAAATTTTGAACACTTGTGAAATGCTATATTACAGCTAGAAAGACAAAAAATGACTTACAATCACAAGATATTGTAGGTATCACAATGTCCAAGTTAATTCTCAATTTGGAACCTCTCGATGTATCTACAAACAGTTCTTCTTTCAAGTTATACTTAAGGTAATCCTCGACTTCACACAGGAAGAGTATTATCATCATCAATGCACTAATCATCGAGACTGAAACACAAATGCATTATATTACAAGCAAGCTAAATTATTATCCATCATAACTTGGTAGCTGAACATTACTAATAAGTCGAATTTTGATATACTTTAAGGTTACTCGCAGAACAGTGTACATTTAACATGATAACATTTATCTAATAATTTTTTAACAGAAAGAATACAACTTCTCACAGTAATTTCGAATGAATATTAATTCAAAATTTTATCAATGATCAGAAAATATGCTAAAAGAGAAAAATGTAAATAGCAGACGATGACGTGACTGACAGAGAGTTTCTATAAAACACAAGCAGAAATTAATATACTTGAATTAACGTACCAATACCGCCGCCGAACGTCTGGACGCGTTCTTCAAGGGTTTTAGGATATACATCGAAAAGACGAAATATTTCTAGTATTTTCATCTTTATTAAATATACTTTTTCGCAACTTCTTTAACGTCCACGAATGATTGTGATTATCGGCGTGCTGGGTACCGACGATCCCTCGGCGTTAAACGTGTACGGCAGAGAGTGTACGGTTATCAAGGGTAATGACTTCGTGTAACTTCGTAAAGCTTCGTGAATATTCGTGCGACTCCGTCTTGTGTTTTCAACCGAAATTCTACCGAACTAGTCAGGCGTTGGAGACAGTAGTAAGATGTTCTGAAAAAATTCAACAAAATTCAACGGTATATCAATGGTAATTACATTGTTTCATATAATGATTGTATTAATCATAAAAACATTCCCAAAGTAATATAACGTAATGAAAGTCCTTGCGAGAATGTCCTTTATACATTTCGAATGTATCCATTCTCTCCTAAACTACCGATTTATTGCAGCTCAGAATTTTTTCTGGGTTCTTAAACGCTAGTCTATTTAGTATATAGGATTAATTAAATACGCAGTTTGTAATTCATGTCGGGTAACAAATCTTTGATAAAATTTATTTGTCCTTTACACTTTTTGTTAATCGAGACGATCCAGGTTATCGACTCGATACGCGACGTTCGGTTTGCCCAAACATATTCGGTAGATTTACAAGTTGATTTTTCATACGGTAATCGTAGAAAATATTTCAATAATCTCGAGTCTGTTGTCTCGCGGGTCTTCGTACGTCTTGGTCCTTACATGAGTATTATAAGGACACGTATAGTTAAGGCACTGGGTGCCAGGAATACATAGAGTGCATTTAATCGAAATAATAAAACGTAAGAATAACGCTGATCAAAATGTATGATTAAAATTAAAAGAAAGATTACGTGTCTTAAAAGTAATTGGACGGCGGTCTAAAACTGGCGATTGACCCGACGATATATCTTCACGTGCATTTGTCGTGATGATCTCTATAATTTCCATATTCGACGTGATATATTTCTTTCTCTTTTTCTTCTTACTTCTTAGCAAATTGTGCACTTTTCTGGAATTCCTATTTCTTTCAGGTCAGCGTGAGTAATTGCGTGGTGCAAATATTCACGGGTCGATCGTACCTAACGAACTAACGTAAATTCTAAATAATTCTACTTGCTAGAACGACAATGATTATAAAATAAGTTGCCTGTTTCTTTCTTTTTTTTTTTTTTTTTCGACACCATCACTGAACATAAGAGTGCCGTCGTGAGTCTACAAGGGATCGTCTGATCAAAGTTTTTTATTCTAAGCTTTGTACGAAGTTAGTAGATCCAGTTGACTGGAACCCACTGGTGTTCGGTTGCCAAGGCGTCCAGGGCTGCTACCACTTGTCTGAAGGTGTTGTCAAAGTCCTCGTTAACGATTACCTGATCAATATACTTCTCGTAAGCTCTCTGCAAGGCGGCAGATTCTTCCAGAGTATTTTTCAAATCGTCTTCCTGTAAGTAAAAATGAAATGAAGTTTTTTAACAAAGTCGATACCATTGAACTTTATATGATTGTTCAACCATGCAGTTAACATTTGCATAAACTATTTAACATTTATTTACATAATTTTCATGCAATACAAACCTCGTACAAGGATGCAAGTGACTCCAATGTTCTGGCTCTCCTCGAGCTGTACCTGATGGAACTCTGGCGGTCAAACTAGCAAAGCGAACATCAAATACGTATACAATTAAATCAATTACGCATTCGAACTAATTACGATATGTAACAATTACTCGTGGGAATTATATTTACTACGACGATGCATACCTAACGTTACAAGTTAGGTCTTGGGGGAGTGGGCGAGGGGGTCCAACTACGTCATAATAATGACAATCGTTTTGAAAAATCAAACGAATCTTATTGATTGTATCAAATCGTACTCTTTTTTTTTAAATATTGAAAGAAAAAAATATTTCTAGCACTGCTATGAGGGAACATGCTAAACAATAATTGGGCTTAAACGGGAATTAAATTAATCGCACAATTTTTCTTCCAGCTGCGTCTGCGTCTTTTCACCAAGAACTATTATGGTGAGTGAGCAATTGGTGGAAAGATAACTTTGAATTCCCAAGCACTGATAAAAAGTACTGTAAACTGAGCAAGGGAATGTATTTAAATGGAGCATTTGCAGTACAATGGTAAAGAAGGTGCTCAGACCTTCTGAAGGTTTCTTGGCATATCTTTATCTAGATCTTTGTATAATGTAATGGCATTCCATAAAATATAAACTTCGACGGTATGGCTCTGAATGATCTATGGTTACCGTCAAATTTCGATTGCTGGCTCCAGTTGATCTCCCAAGATCGTAAAGAGACTTAAGCTGCTCCATACCCGGCGCAGCGATGAAGATGACGTATGGCATGAATTCTGTGCTATTGTGTAAAATCTTGAGCGCTGCTGGACTGCAGTCGAGGACGCACATTTTACCAGAACGTATTAATTCACGCACGGAATCCAATTTGGTGCCATAAAGATGTCCACCATGTTCACCATGCTCCAGATAACGATGTTCCCTTATGTCACGTTCCATGGATTCACGATCCGTGAACCAGTAGCTTTTGCCGTCCTCCTCGAGAACTCTTGGCGGCCTTGAAGTGACTGATAATAATATCGATTAAAATAATTATTTGAATGGATGATCATTTTGACTGAATCTGTTAAATCACTTACAAGGTACAATAGTACCAAATTTCTCAGGATCACTGTTGATCAATCTGTTCTTCAGAGTCCTTCGACCGACTCCTCTGGGTCCTACAAGGGCCAGAGTCTTACGTCTGAAGGGTGGCATTATCGCTACTTCCTCGTAGAGGAGTAATTCAGCACTGTCGAATTCCCCATTGGATTTTGACTCATACATCTTTCGTTTCTTTTTCTTAGAGATCCTCGTACCGCATATACTGATCTTGTGAACGAAATCTGCTTCCGGTGGCACGAATGCCTTTCTTCGTTCCTCCAATTCTAAGGATGGAACCAATCCTGGTGGTCCCAGACTCTCACCCTCCGTTCTACGTGCCTGCCACCAATTGGGATCAGCCTGGTCCACGATCAGGAGTACGTCACCTTTTTGGAATGGTAATCCTATCTCACGGCATGGTAAGAGAGTATCTTCGGATGGATCATAATCAAAGAGGGCCCTCATGTAACACTGTATTAAATTGATAAAAGCATTCTTAGTACCAGTGCAACAGGACGTTGGTCCATCGGACACTTTCGTCCTGACTTACCGTGGATTTCAGGGGTCTGGTACCATCCCCAGCTATACCTGGACCAAGTTTAAGGGAAAGATTATCCTTTGCATCGTGTATAGCACGTTGCAATTCATCAGGGGTGTGCACCTCCTGTCCATTCACTTCCATGATCACCTCGCCTATTCGTAAGAGTCCTTGACGAGCTGCTGTACTGCCACCCAGGATCCTGGCTATGATGAGATTACCGGACTCATCCACCTGCACTGTCAGACCCTAAATTCGAGGAGAAACAATTCGTTATAAATCTTTATGACGCTATACCTAAAAGCATCTATAGCACCTCCGTTAAGTATTTCGAAAGCGTGGTTAGGTAAGCTTGATTTTACAAGAATGGTAAACATTCCTTACTCTGTACCGGATGTTCAAGAATCTCTTATTTTTCACATTTAGCTACGTTCGAGTCACGCTTCCGAAAACGATCCTTATACGTACCAATGGTTCGTCAGGATTCCTCCTAAGACCAACCACCCTGACGGCGTCGGCTCTCTCGTCGGTAGGCATAGTTAAGAACAATGGATCAGGCGACGGTGTAGCGTCCCCCCGACTTGTAGCGACGGCGTCGTGCGTCTCCAAAAGAGCCTTCAGGTGCGAACCTCGAAGAAGACTGACAAGCTCACGAGCGTTTTCGTTCCGTGATAATTTGAAATCGTGAAGAATCTCGTTGACGATGTCACAAACTGGACACACTGGCTCGACCGACAGTGGAGGATCTTCCAGTCGATCCTGTACCTGGAAAAGAATACCTGGTGAGTCTAGGTTCAATCGTTTACACGGAATTTGAATTTTTTTTTTCTCAAACTATATTTAGATGTAGAGTCCCGTAAGTCGGACATGTAGCTGTGGTGGCTCATTGCTATGGTGAACCGTAATACTTGTGAAAGTTAAAACGGGTTTAAGCTACGTTCTTTTCCTCGACAGCGTTCGAGGCCCACGTTACTTCAAGAGATACAAGAAGACCTCAGGACATATCGATCTGTTGATCTATTGATCTTTTCAATTTATCTTCCCATCAGGCCTACACTTAGGAAAGCAACACCTGAATCAACATTCGAACCTCAGCCATGACTCCGAATCCAATATCTTGTTAATAAAATCAGTGATGGTTTTTTTATGGAACTGTCCTTAAATCGATGAACTTTGACCTTCGGGTATATCCCACTAACGAAATGCACGGCACTGCAGTCAATTGAGAACTGAAATGCACTGTCTTTGCTGCACCGAGTTTCCTCATGATTGTCTAAGAAAACTCCGGATGTTGCTTGGACTGGGCCTCACGAATGTTATTGAAATATTGAAAACTGTTTAAATATTAGGTATATGTTTGAGTAAACTATATATATATACACGCTATAGTATGTTTACTCAGATTTCGACTTTTCTTACTAATGTACTTTATTCTAGGCTTGACTTTCTCAACATAATAGACCAGACCCAATGGACGTTATTGATCAAGGAATTTTTCATTATTAAGATTCAAAGAGAAAACCGTTTATTAATGGGAACGAGGACGCTGTGTTTTCTTTACGTTTATTATGTTTATTATGTTTGACCTGTCTGCACAGCAAGTCTAGTGAGAATTCGAGTGTAAACCAGTGGTTGGTATTTAAAAATTTCTCGCTAAAACGTCAATTGAAATATGGTAAGTTTTTCATTGATTCTGACATTATAAATCTGATTTGAAACGCGTGTCACTTTCGGAAGAGCTATACTGTCCCATCATCGAAAGACCCGCGCGAATTTTTATCTATTTCAAGTCTCTTTGAGATCTACGATTCTTTAGATACACACTGTCCGCTCGTAGAATATAGCACATCATTGAAAGAGATACTAATGCCTATAAATTTGCAGGCATTTTATTAAAATCACAAGTAGGCTTCTCACTCGATCTCTAAATATCCATATATACTTTTGATCTTAGATGAAAAACGTGAAATGAATCTAATTTCCAAATCTGATGAATGTAAACTATAAAAATTAATCCAGTATCTTCTTTGTAAAGGTATGTCGATCCCAGTAACACAGTACACCAACCATCGTGATCTCATCGGAGGAACGTTAACCGCATTATACGTCCAGGCGGCGCATGATTCAAGAGTCGAGAAAGAATGAGATTATATTTGACACTTATGATTGACGGAATGGTAAAAAAAAATAATAATTCACTACTCAATAGTAGAAAAGAACGACGAGCCTTCTCACCTGGCAGAAAATATCCTCTTCTAGCAGAGACACGCGCTTCTACTACGTTACTACAGGAGCACAATGCGTTTGACGTTAGTCACTTGCTAATCCACGCAGTGGATTCACGAGTCGCGTAGTAAAATATCGATCGTCCCCTCGGCCGAACTGGGGAGGAAACACCAGGGCGAAATGAATGTAATCGCGAGGGTCTTCAGGAGCCTGATGTATGTATGGTAGCGTCATCAGAAAACTGCCGCGCCTACTATTTCGCCTCGTCGTAGGCAGCCCGTTCAGCCCGTTCAGCCCGTTCAGCCCGCTCAGTCCGTTCGCTTCGTTTCTGAAACAGGTGGGGGCCCCCGACTCTTTCTTCTCCTGGTATGCAACACACTCCGCTACACTATACTCAGGGCCGTAGAAAAAGAGTTGGCACCAGGACGACAAAAGTGGAACCCCGCTATCGCGGACGGTGACTAACGATAAGATTGGAACCTTAGCCGCATTTAATTCCTGATGAAATAAGTGTGACGACACTGAGATCCTATCAGAGGGCCCCGATTTGATACGGCACTGCGTCACCGCGTCACTGCATCACTGTATTCTCCTTCCTCCTTGCGCTCACTTCTTTTTAATATTCCCGCTCCTCTTTGTTGCCATTAGCTCAAGCAGCACGCCGTACTGAAATTACATAGTCGTATCCCTGCGCCGTAGCATGCATTGAATTTCATAGGAGTCATATCGCAGTTCAGACCGGCGTGCTCCCGACCCCCATCTAAATTCGTATTGTTAACGGGTTCACCAGGTCGCAGCCAATTAACTCGTACGAATGAGTCGGAGCAATGATTCGTTACAGGGTCAACGATTTAAGCACGACGTCTGCCGCCGTGCTCTTATAATTTTATCCAATTATTCGTTTGATCCAGTTTTCTACTTTTGAGGTTAGACGTTGATAATTAGACTGTTGGTGCCGGCCGCGTCATCCGGTATAGATAACAGCAGGTAATAGCTAACAAGTCATTTACTTTACAGAAACGAGAAGAACGGCGGTATCTTTGAAGTATTAAAGATTTTAACGCCCTAAAATGAACTTGGTGCTTTCCTACCTGGCTTGGCTAAGTGGAATGCGAGGTGATGTGCGAGGGCTTGGCTCGAAGAAGCCAAGAAACCAGTGAGGGAAGCGAGACAGGGAAAGGAAACAACACAGGGTGTCCAGTAAGTATGGAACAGTCGATAACCTAATGGTTATCCATATACCTTCGAATGAGGCCTATACACGCTTTAAGACTACAGATGTACATACCAGTACCGGGAGCAGCTCGTATTTTTACTTACATCTAACTGGGCCATGCCCCAAACAATAACATCGATCTGCTTCGCATTTACTTCTGCAGTCAAAACCGTTCGGATGCTACACGTATGTGATGTGCCTTGCGCAACAAAGGAAAACAAATTATTCGCTGCGTATACCAAGCTCTGTGGAATTTTGATGTAATAAGAAATTCGTTTGACTGCCACGCTTATACACTGTCTTTGCATTCACTATATGGTAGCTGCAACTATACACAGAGTAACGGTTCGTTGTGCTGCAATGGCTTTCAGTTTGTATCGCATTAAAGCGTTTCCATAATGGGGGTGAAATTCCATAAAGGATTGTTTTAATGGGAGCATCGATGCGTGTATCCAGTGTCAAAGAAAAATCGTAATACACAAACAATTTAATCGGTAATTCTCCCATCGTCCTTACGTAGTAAACATTGCATACATTGCATACATTGCGGACATTGCGTACACCAGACAACTATCGTATTGTGTATAGATATATTTATTAGCCAAGACGACGTGAAAGCCGGGCAACAGTGTTTACAACGCGCGAAAACGACACGTCACTTATATGGAAACGCGTAGAATCGATGCACAGTCGTGCTACAATACATGCGCTCTGTTTCTAAATCCCTTTAATAACGCTTGTAGTCGCGAAACGTCCTTTTCTTGGATATACGAAAAGAAATTTAATTTTGGCATGACACAGTAGTGCTCATTGAGCGAGGATATTTTTCCTAGGCAATGCGTCTATATTCAAGGTTTATTCACAGGGACAAAAATGTCAATTGTTCGGGTACGCGTCGTGCTCTTAAAATTAAATTGTTACATGGAAACTCATCTTAAAAAGCAGCACTCACCTTGACCAACGATGTCACCACAGGACTGTCTAGTAATCCCTTGAGGAAGAGCAGGTCCGTATCTTCAGCGACTTTACCCAGCTCCTCGAGATTCTCTCTGACGTGGATGAACGCAGCTGGAACATTCACGGGACACTCCTCCATAACTGGACCGGGTATCACGAATAGGGGTGGAACTGGGGTCGTGGAAATAAGGACGTGACAGTGAAGGCTAACCCGGGCGTGGCCCCATCTCTTCTGGTACGATCAATATTCTTATAGCTACAGGTGGCGGCTGACACGACGCGCGCCCCTGTGTGTCTGTATTTAGCTAGGTACATTTAACGAGCTCAATTTTTTCTTTATTTTTCAGCAGGAGAATTGTCAATTTTTTATAATTGGCGCCAAGAGTTTTTTTTTCACTCTTACGCGCTCCTTACTGTCGCCCTGATGGCAGAGTCTGCGAAATTAAACGTCTTGTGAGAAGGAGCGACGCACATTCGTATACCGAACAAACTCAAGATCATCAAGGTGCAACGATGCTAATGCACAGTCAATTCACGAGTGAACGTCAATCATTATTGTCCTATGATTTAT
This sequence comes from Calameuta pygmaea, assembly GCA_031762395.1. Lineage (NCBI taxonomy): Eukaryota > Metazoa > Arthropoda > Insecta > Hymenoptera > Cephidae > Calameuta > Calameuta pygmaea. Next base: position 61,172 of record JASANN010000548.1, on the reverse strand, counting down.
TTTCAAGGAGACAAGACTTCTGTTTGGTCAAATTCGCGTGACTGCATAATAATATTTGTGTTTCCATGACGACTTCCTTGCTTAGAAATCGTACCTTGTATCGATGGATGATCCTGTAGCTGATATGGGATTATTGGAGTATTATGAATACTAGAAAATGATACTGGTCTTCTCTTGTATATAGATCGGAGGGATACCGTTCGTGGGTATTGATAATACATAATGCTGATGCTTTCCTCTAATATTTTAAGATACTCGATACAGTCAATATCATACAGGTGAGTAACTCTTTTAATTCCTCTACTCAATTTACCGTTATCAATTTGATGGACCTTTGCGCCGTTCATCGCATCCATACTGGCTAGCAGACGACGATCGTCCGGTCTCTTCTTACGTCCAAAAAGAACCATATTGATGGGGATATAGTATTTATTAAAGATAATATATAGCACAGTATTATCCGCGTTTTATATATAACGACACTCGATGAATTTCATTAACACCCGGTATAAGAAAAAAGGCACTCTTATGGATTCCATCGAAGAACGTAAAGTAAGAAACGAATTTTGAGGAGAAAAAATTTCACAGATCACGGAAAAGATGCGGAAGAAGAATAAAAATGGGTAACGAGAGCCGTGAGGCCCACCATGCCACACGATGCTTTGGGTGCTGTCTCGCGCGGGCACCTGAACGGGGCCTTAGGCCCCAAGACACTTGGTGTTTCACCTTCGAGTAAAAGCGACACCGTACGGATGTTTTGAAGAGTAAACACGCACTATATGGTAGAGGCACAGAGGCCCGTTCTCCTGTGTGGCGTAAGGCCCCCCTCCCGTTATCTAAGCGCTTATTTTATCGAGCCCTAGAAGTATTAGCAGAAACATACTCGTACGAATGTATGTCCACTCTTGTCCCATGCAAACCATTATACATTTTTCGCTTTATAGTTCCCTCTGGCTATGTCACACGTGTCTGGTTACTCGCGTACGACGAGGTGGACGTCAGAAAATGAAAGTTTTACGTCGTGCGTGAAAGCCCTAGCCGTTAGCCACTGGCTGCCGATGAGAACTACTTGAATTTTCTTGGCTTCTCGACCAAACGATCCAGAACCGGCGTCCGGAGATGAAGCAGCTGCTCTTCAAAGCTAGGCAGACGCGTGGCAGTGGGGAGGAGAGAGGAAAAATCGCAGCGTCCCGATGCGGGGACGTCGGAGAAATACCAAAGTGAAAAGATCGAGAAGTAGTAGGGAGATTGAGGGGAGGGAGGGGAGGGGGGGGGGAGAGAGAGAGAGAGAGATAAACAGAAGAGAATGTGTATAGGAGAGTGAAGGTATTTTATATTCTTTCCAAGAACAAGGAAACTCACCAGAACCAGAATTCACTGTATTTTGTCTTCTAGGACGACGCTGCTGCTGCTGCTGCTGTTGCTGCTGCTGTTGCAACAATGCTGTAAGAACTGTACATCCACAGACACTTCCGGCCATTCTCTACTTTCTATCATCGAAAAGCCATCGTTCGTTACACCCACTTTTTTCTTTCTGTCTTCAAGATCTATTGTCCTACTTGATTTAACATGGAACCTTGAACGTTACTCTGGTCACGTTATTCCAATAAGACAAGTAAAGAACGAAACTTATAATTCTAATCGTACTTAAACATTTTCTTTAAATTAATATATTTATATGTGTATAAGCATCGTTAAACCATCGGTAGACAACTTTCTCAGTAAAATTAGTTATAGAAAAACGTTTCGAAGCATCTTTAAAAGATTTCATTGATACTTTAGCCAATCTGCCGATTCGTTGAGCATTCACTGTTTGTTCAATGAAAAAGGGGAATATCGTAACGCAACAGCGAATTCAAGGCTTTGGCAATTGCGAGTAACAGCCGACTACCTAACGGTTTTGATGGCGAATGTAAACGCTGTCAAGGGGATGACACGTGCCTTCTGCCTTCCTGCCCCACTGTACCTCCTATCACGTCCCCATCAACGGGAAGAGAGTGACGTATTCAAAGGCTCGAATGGCCCAAGTCCAACTCTACGTACGTAACAAACAGTTTCCCCGTCACTATTCATAGATCATCGTAGTGACGTATGTGTATTATCCCCATCTCGATCCCGATATCTTCGTCACTTTGTTACTTTTTCCACAGTGGTACGATTCTATCGAGCAGTTGGAGTCCACTGTTATGACTGTCGCCGAGGACTATTGGACAGTGGGGATAGTCAGCTCTACTTATACTACTCTTGGGGGGTGGTTCAACCCTCCCTGGAACCTTGCGTGACGCTCTGGCGTTTGCTTTGCTATAGACGTCTTTCTGGAATATCACTTCGATCGATCATGAGACGAACCAAGGGAAAATGTCTGTATAAAAATGTATACTTATGTGATTTAGAGATTTGAGGGTTAATTAGTAATTTGAGGTTGGTCCAGTTAAAATGGGGGAAGTGTGGAATTTGAGAAATACCTTTTTCACTGGAATTTCCTTACACACTTCCTTCTTGGAGATTATTGGCTCGTAACTTAATAAAAGTGGCTGTAAGCTGTCCGCTATATCGCTCGCTTACTCTGCTACCAGCATGTGGAACCTTCAACCCTGTACAATTCGTGTATGTTTATAGATTAAGTTTAAACTATTATAATAACCGAACGGCGCTCAATCGTAACCTACTACTGCTAGGAGGTCGCCCTCGTTGGTTTCTTAACGAGCTTGATTTTCACGTTTTAGATAAGGAAAAGAGTCGTCTTGCTTGTGTCAAGAGGAGCATCATGAATTATAAGAAATGATAAGATTACGTTACTGGTAAATGATCATTTAATTTTACTGAACATTGAAATACTCATCGCTTCAGTGTACCACTGGATTTATCAAAGAGATTCGATGATTACTTATATTACAAGAGTGATAACTACTGGAAATCTACTTGACCGACTGCCGGTAAGAGTTATGCAGGGTCGTTCATTGAGGATAAATAGGCTAGGCATTTAACATCTGTGAAAATTTCTCTCGATAGCTCCTTCTCTACCCATAGATGGCAGCGTTTTAACTATTATTCGCTCCGGTGGAAACAACCAACCAGAGCAATACGTACCAAGAAGCGCGTTACCGAACAGACGAGAATGCAGTTTCTTTAACTTCTCGGTCGATGCGTCTTTCCGGAAAAAGCTTCAAACTACTAAAAAAAACTTATTCCGAATGATTTCCCATAATCAGTATCCTTATCAAACGGTTTTATAGATTGATCATACCACAATCTATCTCTAAATCTCATAGATAATTCGGATAGGACGTTAGACATACATATCAATTCCAAAGATATTACATCCCAATGAATATCAGTTAATCGTAGCCTTATCCAGACTGACATTCGGATATTAAATCCTAAAAGAAAAAAAGAGATGCATGGAGTATAAGACAAAAGACAACCTGACAGATCTTCAAAAGAGAACGAGATAGCTGTGCAAGCCTCTCTTGAATTATCGCAACGACCTGCCTGATTGTCTTAAACGGAAGGAAGTATCGTTCAACGAGTGGCAAAAGGAGGATAAGTCGCGTCGCAAGGTTCTTTCATTGAGAACGAGCCAGTTAGGCAGTTTCGATGCGATGACCTACAGTTCCTTAAACGATTGTAATAGCCACCCACCCCGCACACGGAATACTAAAAGTCAAGCTACTCCAGTCGGTGTACAGTGCGCGAATACGAATGAGCATAACAGACGTACTCGTAACCTCAAAGGTCTTCTCGTAGCAGATCCTCGTGTGGTCGTAATAATCCCATCAGAAGTATCGGGTTTCCAGGACGTACGAAGCGGCGTCTCTAACAGAGTTTATATCGTCCCATAAGTTTGGTTAGGGTAATCGAGCTGTTTGATCGACTCGCATAAGCATAGGAACAATAACTGCTACGAAACTTATGACAAGACAATAAGACCTGCTAACTCAATATTAGACTCTCGGAAGAGTCCTCGTAAACAGGCTGGAGTGCTCCGGAGACTTATCGCAAAACGTGAAGTATAGTCGAGGAGCACGATATGAAGATATGAAAGAGTAAGAAAAGGGGGTTCCAGGTGGGAGGAAAGGAAAGTCTACATCTCTATACTTCAGAATTGTCATATCGGTTAAGAATAGTGGGCATTGATATTAAGAGGCAAGAAGGCAGTAGGTACTGCGGCCGGCCTGCCTGCCTCAGTCGATATTTCAACTTGGACCGTCAGTGTAGCCATCGTGTCACCAGGAATGGTATGTCCTTCTTTACTGGGATCACTGGGATCACTGGGATTAACATCCCACCTAATCCTGCCTTTCGGTTTGCGAGGTTTGGGATAGGCGTGGACGGTGTCAAAAATAAGTTTCGTTTCCTCTCTATAACCTATATATCCTGGTTATCTTGACTTCTTGATCTTCCGTATCCTTATTATGTATATACGTATCACGTAGATCCTCTTTCTTTATAATTTTCTCTAGTAGATCTAGCTAGCGGAGGTAGATACCTCTTAGCGGAAGTTAAAGATCTGTTGCAAGAGGATCAGGATAAAATAACAACATCTAGGTGTAGTGTAAGTGATGCGAGTGTACATAGTAAGTAATATGCTAAGTGAAGTGATTAGGAGGAGGTTATCAGGGAGGTTAGGGACGAGGGAGTGTCTGGTCGCATCGAACGATATTAAATCGATATCTCCTGAAGGATTCTCCGAAAATGACTTTTAGAAGGCCATCGATAGAAAAGTTTAAAGGGCGGGCAGATCGACCGCGCGGAAACTATCTCAATTTATCAATCACCTTCCGTGTACGGCCTTTACGTGTCGCTTCCGTCGCTCGAATTCAAGATGCTAGACTCCAGAGGAAGGTTTTTCCTGTCGGACGTACCTTGTGTCGGCTTCTATGTAAACCATTGTTCCAGGAGCATTTAACAACGATCCAGTAGTTTTTAGCAATTTTTATGTTTTAAAAAACTGGCGGAACCGATGATCTACCGAAAGTTATTAAAAATCTAGTGTAACGGCGATAAAAATAATTTTTTGTATTTTCGACAGGTCCTCAAACTACTCTTGTTAGGCGTCTGTCTCGTATCGACGCTTGCTCGGCCTTCTGAACGGGACGAAGACGACGTTATCGCAGACGATGATACCCCAGTGCCTTTTTCCTTGGAGGAGACGTATTCTCGTAGATTCTCGGCATACTCGTTCAACGGCACTTGGATCTCCTCGACGGAAATAATGTACCGGCAGAGCGGCACCGGCAACTTACTCAAATTCAATGCCAGAAGCTTAGAAACCGTGGAATTCCTCAATGCTACAGTTTTGGTAGTTATCACTGGTTTAGTTTAAGCGCAATCTAACTTAATGCGTGTGCGCGTATACGGGATTAGTAAACCGATTAACTTTTAATACATCGAATCAACGTATGGAGGATTAATTTGATAAAAAATTGAATGTACTTTTGATAACAAGTATCACGTGTGAAATAACGAAACGGTTATTCTGTCAATGCTCTGTCAAAGGTTTTATAATCTAGTCGAGCAGCTTGATGGAACAAAAATAATAATAATTGTGAACACGTATCGTTATCACAGCCATATTTCATAGAGTTTCATACTAATCTCCACTGTAGAGCCATTACAAAATGCTGTATTAAAAGTTATTGTTTTTTTAGACAAACAAACGGCTCCTACCTTTAGTCATCTTTCTTTCTCGCTATTACGCTGCAGAATTATTTTATGTTAATTATTATTTCAGACAGACGTCAACGGCACAGCTTACTCCTTATCACCTGACGGGCTCTACCTTCTTATTCGCTACGATGACGTCACGGTGAGTGGAGACAGTTTTCTTTATTTTTATTTTATTTTTTTTCATTGAGCTTTTCTTATTTCCCAAAGACAAAAAGTGGACTTTCGCGTTCTTCGCTTTGTATCTTGGCTCCTTATAGTTCTCTTTCTCTCTATCTATTTTTGTCTTTTCTTTCTTTCTTTTGTCTCTCTCTCTCTCTCTCTCTCTCTCCTTTCAGGGATTCAGACATTCGACATACAGCAAATACCTGGTATACGATATTGCGAATCAGTAAGAAAATAATATTATTATTATTGTACCGTAAAGGAGATCAAACGCGGACGCCATTGTCAGGAGTTCCTGTCGAATTTCAGAACGTACGATGAGATAGCTAATTTGGAGCATCTTCCACTGGCGTCCTGGGCGCCAACTGGTAACGGGCTTGTCTACGTGCTGGACAACGACGTCTACTACAGGAGGATCTCTGGTAAGTCTGTCACGGTGAGAAGAGTGACGAGCGACGGGAAGACTGGTGTCCTTTACAATGGGGTGCCTGACTGGGTTTACGAAGGTAAATTCGGAGTCTCCACATTTTTACTTTCCTTCTTATAGTGTCTTATTTATCCCCTTAGCTAGCTACTCTTTCTATTGACTTGTTATCTTATAGAGGAAATACTCGGTACCGGAAGTGCAGTCTGGTTTTCGCCCGATGGAAATCATTTGGCGTTTGCCACTTTTGATGATACCGATGTTAAGGAAGCGAGTTATTATTATTATGGAGAGCCTGGTGACACGGAGTATCAGTATCCTACTGATGTACGGATTAAATATCCCAAGGTAAAGATGGTTGTTAAAGGAATTTTTTAAAATTGTACGTCCTACTTTTTCAGCTTTTATCATGGATCGTTGGAATCTTCGTTGTTACCTGTTATCTTTGAGATAATGTTTCTTGAGGCAGTTTAGCTCCTGCCTTATCTATCTGCATGTAAGACGCTAATTGATAAGAGTCTTATCGATCGTGACATCGTTTATTTCGTAAAGTGACAATTACTATTGCAGAAGTGGATGCGCGAAATAGAGTCGCTTGTAAAGCTGCACGGCTTTATCTAGATTCTTCTGTAAGACCGGCGACACTGATTTTCACAGGACGATAAAGTTTCGCGTTAACGGGGCAAAGCGCTAGCAGGGCCTTTGCTCCCGCGTCCCTCGATTCGATTGAATTCAAAATAAAAGAAATGAAAATAAGCGAGGAGGAAAAAAAATATTTTGTTGCCATTGATAACAAGATAACGACTTGACCTGAAATCCTCTCTGTCCTAAATGCACATAGAGAAGTAACTGTAGCGATATCAGAGTTTTCATGTTGCTTTAAAACGACAAGTTAAATAATGGCGGCGATGGTACTGATTCCACCTGAGTCGACTCCCACCGATACGTCTATTTTACAGGCTGGCAGCACAAATCCACTGGTGCACTTGACTCTGGTGGATCTATCCAGTGGATCCAGTCCATTGATAAGACTTAACGCTCCAGTAGACATTGTAGGCTCGTGAGTATATTAAAAAATGTTAAGAATTTATTATCCAATCGATTAAAATTATTCCATTAAAAGTTTAACGCTTGTATATCGGAATAATCGATTTATACTATTTGTAACTGTTACGCCGACTGGACTATAGATAAAATTTGATAATCTCTATTAAAAGACGTATATTTGTGTGGAATTAAAAAAGTCTATACGATAATTGGTATTTGCGCGATTAAACGTTGGCGACACCATTTGAAATGTCGTTTAGGCGAAAGTAACCATTTGGATAAATTGACGATCGGTCGTTAACGTTTATGCCTGTAGAACATAAAAATTCAAATCTTTGAACGTGATTTAATCTATTGGATATATGGATAAGGGTATTTCATTATTATCAGTCTCAAGATGCAACGATGCTGACTCTTCTTCATTTTTTTTCTTTAAGGGATCATATTTTATACACCGTTTCCTGGCTGAACGACGAAACTGTCGCTGTTACCTGGACGAATCGCGTTCAAAATGTCGGGCAGATAGTCGCTTACGACCTTTCCGGAAAGTCGACGTATCTGTTAACGTTAAACGAGACAGAAGGATGGTTGGAGGTTCCCACTCCTATATTACATTACGATTATTTGATCCTGTTAAGTTATCGGGAGTCGGGCACGGCTGCAGGACGCTTTAATCACGTGACAAGATATCAATTGTCCAATGGTGTCCTGAGCAACGAGACTGACATGAGTCCTGGCACTGTTGCCGTTACTTCCCTGCTTGGCACTGATAAAATCAACCAGCGAATATATTACTTGGCCACAGGATCCGGCGAGCCGTCTCAGAGAAATTTATATTCGGTGCCAATAAATGGTGAGGACGGAGCTACCTGCATCTCTTGTAATTACCTGACACCCGAAGGTATGTGGATTACGATTAAATAAATAATTTTTAATTATATATCAGATTGAAATGAAATGAATTCTAATTGCAGGTAACAATTGCAGTTACGCAACGGTCCGGTTTTCCACTGACATGTCCTTCTACGCGTTGACCTGCAGTGGTCCAGATCCCACGACAGTCAGGATTTATAACTCTAACCACCGGCAGGTATATTCCTGGCAGGAGAATGAATCACTGCGAGCGAGACTTAGGGCCAAGCTGCAGCCAAGGCCGTTTAATTTAATCGTCAGTGCAAATGGGTACCGCAGTAAAGTTCGTTTGCTTCTACCACCCCAGTTCGATGAGAAAGATTCGTACCCCATGATGGTTTACGTGTAAGTAGACTGACTGCTGGCACAGTGACGACCAGTATGTGCTGAACTGTTGTTCGCGCCCGTCCTGAACTCTCAAGCGGCTGAAATCGTTCCTATTTTCTAGGTACGCCGGACCAAACACGGCCAGGATCACCGACGCGGCCTCCTATGGTTTCCATTCGTTTATGACAACAAACAGAAGCGTCATTTACGCCTGGATCGATGGCAGAGGAAGTGCCTACAAGGGTAGCGCCATGCTTTACGAGATATACAGAGCATTAGGGACTGTTGAGATTGAGGATCAAATAGCTGTTACCAAGTAACTAAAGAATCCTATCGGATAAACTAATTGCGCGATACAAGCGCACACATATATATATATATATATATATATATGTGTGTAATGCTTTTTGACCATTGACACTTTTTAATTATTTCTTAGAATTCTTCAAAACAAATATTCCTGGATAGACTCGAAGAGGACTGCTATATGGGGTTGGAGTTACGGTGGCTACGCCACTGCCATGGTTCTGGCTACCGATACGGAATCTGTCTTCAAATGTGGAATATCCGTTGCGCCAGTCTCTTCCTGGATTTACTATGGTGATTTATAATTAAAATTATCTCAAGTCAGTTAATCACGAACGCGAGGTATCAATCTTAATTTTGTTATTCCTCAGACACCATGTATACAGAAAGGTATATGGGGTTGCCTACGGAGGAGGATAATCTCTACGGTTATAACGCGAGTGACGTTACCAGATTGGTTGACGGTATACGTGGAAAGAAATACATGCTGATTCATGGGACTGGCGACGATAACGTTCACTATCAGCAAGCAATGGCATTGGCTAAGGCTCTTTATGCGGCGGATATATTATTCGAGCAGGTCTCCTATACGGACGAAGCACACGGCCTTACCAGCGTTTATCCTCATCTTTATCACACGATGGACAAATTCTGGGGCGATTGCCTGGATTTGAGTTACGTTAACTGAAAGGATCAAGTACAGATTCCTTTGTACATGTGCACAGTCAAAGAAACCTTCATAAGTACAAGTGTACATAAGTAGATGGTCCAGCTAGCAAAACAAACGATGGTAGAACGAAAGAATAACGCAAATTATCATTCAACGGATCGTTATCGTTACAATACAACAAACTTTTCCTTTTCTTTATTTTATTCACTTCTGTTCTTCTTGTTGTTGTCGTTGTTGTTGTCGTCGTTGTTGTCGTCGACGCGTTCCTTCGTGACTCTTCCTTCTAGAAATACTGCATTGTCCTGAATACTGGATAGCGAGGGAATGAGTACTACCTGCGCAAACGGCTCTAAAGGTATTTCCCAGGACACCTGGGGGAAATAAGTGGAGGCAAACACGGAAGCGATGACAGGCTGTTCTTATTGGACTTTGTAAATATCTAGTAGCGTGGAAATTGGGTTTAAGGCTCGTCCTCGAAAATCTGTACCGTGTACCGAGATATAGTGTATGATTAGAGAAGAGAGGAAGACAGCGCAAACTCTAAACGACGCTTAAATAGCTGGCGCACACCGCAAGGTCTTCTTGGCACGCGAGTTCTTCCTGCGGAAGCCACTCTGGGAGATTTACCGGGAAGATTATGAGCGCAGTCCACCTCCTCCTCCTCCTCCTCCTGGTCTTCTTTGGCGTCCTGCGTATTTCTTTACCGTTCGCGTTTCGAACGATCAGCAATTCTTCACGCTACGAATAACGACACGATTGTAACCCCAAAATTCACTCTCCAGAACTGGCAAGAGGGTCGAGCCATTTTTACACGGCCTGGGTTTCGCGTGCCGCCAGGAACTTTCTGGACGTGAAAATTAATCGAGATACTTAATTACGAGCAAATAAGATGTTCCCAGTTCAGATTGAATCTTTCCGAAGATTCGATAAGGCCTTTTTCTAAGCTAAAAGAAAGTCTTTGTATACTGTGCACTATGAGACTGAAGTCTCCTTCGTGGCTGAGTTAAGGGCTGCCGCGTTAATTTACGTAGAGTGTAAACTAAAGTAATCGGTAGTATAAGGTTAAATGTCATTGGAGGAACATGCTTTTATAATTAGATTGTACAAGTGAATAGAGAATTGAACGTCAACACGATTTCTCGTTGCATCGTGCAGGAAGAATGAAATAAATCAAAGAGAGCAGCCTATGAACGACGAGCAAAGAAGGAGACCTCCAGCTGGTGAATATAATTACTAGTCCCGTATGATAGCGTGTCCTGGAGACATCAGTCAACTCGGCACCCACCTACGGCAATGACGGCGCTGCCGGGCAGCGACTTTTCAAATGGAAACGTAGGAAACGTGAAACTATCGCGGCCTCATTAGGTAGATTTGGCAAAACTTCGATCATTACTTTGACTATGATAGAAGCTGATAAACATAGATACCAATTAAGACCGTAGGAAAACAACCCTAAAGAGAAAAAAGAAAAAAGAAAAGCCTCAAGTCGATTTGCCTCGTAAAGAGATCTGGCAAACTTTGACATTCTCTAGTCTTGGTAGGCCTGCCTCTTACTCGTAATTATTTAATTCACCAATTTTTGTACGTTTGACAGCATCCAGGTGTCCAGTCTTTTTTTTTTCAACGCTACCAAATGTCATTGCCGGCAGTAAGCTGCACACTCATCTACACCAAGAGAATACTTTTCATTGCTGTCGAGAGAGGGAGGGAGAGCATTTCGCTGGTGTAATGCACTCCACGCCGACTACGTAGTCAGTCCAAGGGCTAGACAAAAGCGGCCAAAGTCTATTTCCCGCACGAGCGAGCGGTTCGTGTTCCCATTGTCAGCGACACCCGAGAGCGGTTACAATAGGGCCTGGTCTCTCTGACTGTCTCTCCTCTCTTTCGATCCTTTTGCAACTGCCTCTACCGTTTCTCTCTTGCTCCGTGACGTTAGTTCCTTCGTTCCATCGAACGTCATCCGATCGCACATCAGCCCGGACGACTAGTTCAGGTATCATTGGAATTTTTATAATCAATACGCAAACACGCGTCTCGCTATAAGTAAAAAATAAAATTAAAAACTTATTTAATCTTCCAGAATTGTAAAGCCAGCTGGACGCAGTCCAGAAGAGTGAAGAGACGCACCAACCAGCAGGAAACTAGCCTGGATCCCAAAGGTCGAAATGCACGCGTACGTGGACGCAGGTGAGTTTCGACTGTACTTTTAGCACAAGTGAAGTCTTGAGCCGTTCGTAGGTCGATTGGGCTGCGTGTAAAAGGGGAGCGAATGCGGCACTACAGAAATGAGTAGTGTGTCTTTACCTAGACAGGAGGCAGCCAGAGGAAGGGACGCTTCTACGAGTCACGCATCATACATCACAGACTAGGAGCCTCGTTGACTACTCGAAAGGATTCAGGATTCGATGAGTGATTGATGCCCTGCCTTGGATATAGCCGATATAGAAGCAAAGAAAGAAGCCCCCAGCAGGAGTCTCTTCGGAAGGAATAATTCATCCCCAGGTTGCTGCGTCTCTTCGAAGATCCTCCAAAGGGTGCAGCTATGCTATTACCCCAAAAGGCCTCTAAACGTCTATCTGGTAAAGCCACGTGATTCCTACAGGATATTCTAAAGGATAGCAAGGTGGGGGGTGTTTCTCTCGAGTGTATTGCGCAGAAGGTGGCAAAGTCAACACGCACCTCCCAAGGTGTTTATGCTAACGTAGTTGACGTCGGCGTCGCGGTCGGATGTGCGTGACGCGGTGACGTCCGACGTCGCGGAAAGAACGGATCCGTTAGGCGACAGGTATCGCGATAACGTCCTGCCAGAAAGAATCGTTTTTATGAATACTTGTATGTACTAATAGTAAGTGGGTTAGAAGGATGGCTGATGGTAAACAATGATGGCTGAACGGGTGGAAGGTGGGAGGTGGGAGGTATGTCGCGATAGAAGGCGAAAACGATCTTGGCCTGTCCGTAGTCTGGTTTACGCCTAGACGGAACACGTGCTGGCGGTTCCACTGAGAAATGGCGTCTATCTAAATCCGTAATGTAAGCCGGCTGGGATATGGATAACGTCCTCTGCACTCGGCACTGGCTTACCTAGAATTTACATTTGGTCGATTAATAGTTACACTCTGTAGTCTGGACCGTGGAACAAGCATGTAGGTATAACTATATACACAATCTATATCTATAGATACATACTCTAAATTGCTATAGTAATCAAACGAAAACCGTTTAACTCTATCTGAGCTAGTATACATAGAATCAAAGTGATAAAAATTCATAGATTTAAAAAAAAATAATTAGTTATATCTATATATATATATATATATTAGCTGTATCGTTTTTTTCTTGGTACTTTCGATAAAGGAGAACAGTCGAGGCTGATAGTTTTTGTGTCAGGCAGCAGTCCAACTGCGATTTCTCGCAAATGACGTTTCTTAGCTCTTCTTTCTTAATTATACAGTTGGACGAGTGCACAGAAGGTTCGGACTCAGCACGGAAATGGCTCGATTAATTTTAAATGGCTCCGTCGCGGCTAGAATGGCTACCCCGTGTCTCTGTATGTCTATACATATCGTACATATACGTAGATATGTGATAAAGCATTTTATGACTTTACCGTTCCACTGATTCTGAGTAACAATGACAATGATCCTGTGCACGTGTGAATGTCTACGTAAAGATTCTAGAGCGTTCCTTGATTTATCGATCATCCAAACTTATTTAAGAATCATTTATTTATTTATTCTAGAAAGGAATCGTCTTTCATTCGGAGATACGTATAGTTGTATTTTTTTGTACCGCAGGAATAGCTTGTATGTCCATCGGTTTTACGACTATTAGCCAGCAGCTATTAGCAGCTATTAGCAGCTATTAGCAGCCGTGGTTATATTTACAAGGGATAAACCACAGGGCAATGGATCACTCAGGAGATTGGATAGGTTAAAAATTCCAAGAGCAAGGACCAACTTTCGTGAAAACCGATCGACCCTGATGGAAACCCTTGCCCAATAATATCCTCGTTAGCAGCTTCGCCTTTCTCGCTGGCTTCCTGTTTCTTTCTCTTTTTTTCTTCCAACTCCTTCCTTCACTTCACTTTACTCTCTCTCTCTCTCTGATCTTGATAGCCGGGCCAGATACCGATCTTTCAAATTCTCGTGCTCGACATCCCCTTTGAAAATTACTCAACGCCATCCGCGGTACCACTATAATAATTCATGGCTGAGATTCTATGCTCTGGTGCGGCTTCCGCCCTCATCTAATTTCATTTAGTATAACGTAGGTTAATTCCGCAAAGAGCCACTTAGCCAACTCGAATGGTCGGCGAGCATGGTGATTCGCGTGGAATTTGATAGTTCGACTCCTTCTTTTTTTTTTATCATCTTTTATCAAGGGCATGAAGTAACGTTACATGGAGTCCGTAGATATAATACATATATTTGTTTGCTTTAAGAACGTCTTATATAATATTTAAAATTTAGCCTGGCAACAATCATTAGTAGCTGCATGCACATAAATCGATAGTCTGATGATCGATAGATAGATGTCGTAGATGTCAATATTCATTTCGAGGTTGTAAAGAAACCGACTGTAGAACGAGATGATGATTAATTGTAAAAAAAAACTAAAATGACGTCCACCGTTTGAGTATTCTTTGAGCCTCGTATCGAGTTTCCCTAATATTTAGTGGAAATGATGTGTGTACACAGCGTGCTTGTTCGACGATCATGCGGTTAACGAGGCAGCCCTGATTTATGTCCATGTAAATTGCAGCGCTCGCTGATTCGCTAAGCTAAGAGACTAGAAGCGTCTATTTCCCTAGGAATTATATGCAGGAGGGAAGGATTGATAAACAAATGAGGCATAACAATATAGGATTAAACGGACCGTCAGAAGTTAAGGGAATCGAATAAATTCCCTCAGACGTTAGTTCAACTAGAATTTCGCTTTTTCCGCTTTTTCATAGCGAGCCGTAAGTGCGACGTTTTCTCAATTGTTTCCTGCCGATTTAGAGCAAAGAAGCCAAGCAGAGAAATAACGGGACGCAAGATGATATCGACGCTGGACGTTCGAAGATTGATCGAGCGTCTCGCAGGCCATTCGACCCTTGCCAAGAGGATCTGTTCATCCATTTTCACTCGTGACGCTTCGTACTTACAAGGAATATTTTATCCAACTGCCAAGTGACACGCGAGCTATCCGAATTATTTTCCGATGCAGATACGCAGCTTTGTCTATACTCACGGAGGTTATGTTCACGGTGCTCAGCCGTAGTTGATAGTAATAAAACAGACAGGTACGTAATAACGCTAGTAAATGGTACTCGTGATGTCTTGCTGAAACGAATACGACATATTTTCCAGAGTGGCAGATGCATCGGCGGATGCTGGATAGAAGCCAGAGTACATTGGAGGCTGGGCAAGAGATGGCTCGATGGTACGTTTCAGCATTTAAGGGTCACAGAGAGAAAGAGAGAGAGAGAGAGAGAGAGAGAGAGAGAGAGGAGTATTCCCTGGCGATGTCTTAGCAGGGTCCTCGTCTTCTTGGTCGTTAATCCCCTCCTGGGTTGTCGAGGGCGATTAATCTCCTGAGCAGCACACCTGATGTCCTTGACCCTCGGGATAGAAAGGTCGCGGAGGCGTCAAGGACATGCATGCAACGGCGTAGGATCGATGCCGCAGTAAACGCCATACTTTCCATAGAAGAGGATCGTTTAAACGCGAGGATAAACGCATCTTCAAGGTGTGTACATAAAGTAGGGGAAGTTAAGGCCCTCGTAGTTGCACCTCAGGGTCGTGGATATGCATGGATCGCACAACCGTGAACCCGGGACTTTTAGTTAACATCTATTATCCAGGACTCACGGACTCTCACGGCTGCACGTATCCTGCTCGGAGGAATAGTGAACAGCGGCACGCACGGTATTTACGTTTCTGATAGCGCACCCACTTTTTTGTGCGGGGGGGGGGGGGGGGGGGGGCGCCCCAAATTTTTTCGCCCCCCCCCCCCCCCCCCCTCCCTCCGTACCTATATCCCGTACCCTGCTATGTGCGACTGATGCGCGCATGCGCGAGCATATCGCTGGGAGCAGGGGATCCACTGTTTTTGCCTGTCGAATTTACGAACGGCACGCGAGCAAACACTTCGTACTGAAGAGGGATGATGATGGTGCACATAATCGGCCTTGCTCTTTGCGACTAGATGGACTTGGGTATGTATACATACAATAGATACTGCTTACATGCACTTCGAAGATAGAGAAGATGGGCAATATACGTCGGCCATGGTACCGACCTTAGGACGTTGGTGAGGTGAGTTACATAGGACTGATTTCGTAGGGGGACGAAGAAAAGAGATAGATAGATGACAGAGAAACAGAGTGGATGAGTCTGGAGCAAGATGAGGATTCTGAGGGATGGAGCGCGGTTTGAGGAACAGTTGAAGAGCGAGCGAGAGAAAGAGGGATGAACAGGACCAGGGTGAGCAGGAGCAATGCAAAATTTGGTGGAGAGGGCAAGCAGAAGAGAACAGAAGAGGAGAGCGAAGAGAGGCGGTAGAGAAAGAGGACGTAAAGGGAATGGTAGGGGAACTCTCGGAGGAGAGGGCGTAGTGATTCTGAGGGACGCAGAGCAGGCAGAGAGAGAGAGAGAGAGAGAGAGAGAGAGAGAGAGAGAGAGAGAGAGAGAGAGAGGAGAGTGGTAGAATCCAGGAGCGTAGGAGAGGACGCTGAGGTGGTACTAGCAGCAGGAATGGAGGGGTCTGGTGGGGAAGCACCAGGAGGCCGAGGCTGCGGCGTAGCCTCAGTGCCGGCGCAGTGGCCGGGCCATCATGTCCTGCGCTGAGGTCCTCTCGTAGTTTCCGGCAGCCTCCTCTCTCTCTCTTCTCGCGAGGTTTCCTTTATTCCTGGTCTCTTTCGTTCTTCATCCACGTATAACGCAACTGATAATGAGCCAGGACGCGCGCTGACGATATACCTCACGGCGATAACGTGACAGACGTAGTGTGAGACGGTGCGGGCACGGATCTTCACGAACTAGGGAGGATTTGCAAGTTCACGTCGTTTTCCTGGTTTACCCTCTTTGCGTTCGTCTCTGTATTTAACGTTCGGAAGAACGAGGCATCGCGAAGGATACGCAGCACGCGAGGGAGTAGGGAGCAAGGTGGGAGCCATGCCGCCCGGGCGAGCTTGCCTCGAGCCCCCCAGGATCCTTGCGCTACCCCCGTGCCCTCGTTGCCGGCAAATACTAACCTATCACCTATAAAGGTAAGATCTCTGCTCCAATGAAATCTTAGTATCCATTAGATTTTTCTGTACGATCGCTCATGCCTCATATACCTACATGACAGGTACCATACTAATCATTATGTCTCCTCTTGAAGATATCTTCAGGCACTTACGCACCTACGGGAATACCTAATATCATGAGTACGACGCCCACTCTGGTTCCTGTCAGTCTTCCTCCTGGTTTGGCCGCCATCCCCTCTTTCATTGCTACTCTTACCCTGTGCCGTTAGTTCCCTCCTCGGTCCCTCTGCCGCCGCGTCATGGACCCACCTTTCGACACCACCGCCATTCCCAGAACTAGTAGGGGCTACTAGTAGTTCTATCTGGAACCCATCGTATGCTCTCTGTATCCTGGAAAGACATTCGGTACACGCTGATTGGAAGGCGCTTCCTGATGCTGTGGCTTATCAACCCTTGCGAATGATATTTAACATAGAGATCTAACGAGGCGCCAGTCTCGTGCCGTTCGGTACCTACACAAGTATATCAAGTACCTACCTATAGTTATCTAAATTTGCCCACAACTTACGAACTCTGCTATATTCATTGCCAAAAGTCACCTTATATCACCATCGGTTATTTATACCTGATGAACTGTCAGTTTCTCACTTCAATCCGAAAGTCCTTCTATCTTATTACCTCAGGACACATTTCCGGTTCTGCACGCGAACAACATTCAAGAGCTTTCTAAGAGTTCGAGGACGTTTCGAAAGGCGTCGCGACGCCTCGCCGTCGTCTCGTGCCTCACGAACGGTGCACGTAACATCCTTCAGCCACTTTGCGAGATGCCGTCAAATTAGACATTTCAACGTTCGTGATTTTCATCGAGACACATTGGAAATTCATGATACATATTAATTGTATATAACGGGTAACCTCTTAAAAATCAATTTTAAACCGTCATAATATTCTTAAGATAATTTTTTAATTATTTTTACATCAGCCACTGACTGACACACATTGCGAACGCGACTTTAGGCTATGTGTGACTTTTCTTTTTAATTTATCTTGTTTTTGTTTTTGGTCAGTCAAAGTCATAAGTCTCCGTATATATCTGATGGAAAGACTTTTGCTCTCTTCTTCCTTTTATTCTCTCTCCACTTCTATTATCTATCTTTCCGTCTGTCTGAGTTTTCACTTCTTTTTCCTATCTTCCAGCAAGATACGTATTTATAGGAGCATCGACTACGAAGCTCCTTTTGCCTCCCTTTAACTCTTCGAGCTTCTCATTCAATATCTTCGATCAGCGAGTGTCGCTCGATCAAAGTTTTCAAAAGGTCGATTATCAATATCTTCGCAGATGCGACTCTATACATTCGCGATAGAGTCCATGCTAAGGATATCGTTTGTACGTAACGAGAGACCCTCTAGGAGCAAGGATATGTGTATCTTGCTGTAATACGATATTGCGTAAAGGTTGATAATACACGTTCTACGCGAACCCAGCCGAGACACCTTGAGCTTACATCCGTTATCCGGTTCAAAAGTTTTATTTATCGTTCATCAATAAATCTTACAATTAATAGTACTTAGGTATATGTAAATAGAAGAAGAAAACATTGTAATCAAGAAAATCGAATTTATTCGAAATCTCGTATTTCCGGTTGCTAAGTAACAGATGAACAACAGCTCTCACCGTCTCGCGTTGGTTATTTCCGATCTTGGTTACTCTATGGTAGTTATAGTAGCAGTGTCACTGTGAGCTGTGGTAACCTGCCGTTGTCCAGACAACATAACATGGACAGGAGAAATAATGACAGGGTTCCTGAGGTATGTGAACAGAGGAACGGAGCAGGAAATGGAGGTAAAGGCTGAAGAACATTTTCCACCTCTTGAAGACCCAGTCTGCCTCGCGATGATAACCAACTTAGAAGTTCTTCCGACAGGGAGAGATTTTCCGGCCGTATTGTCTCCGTAGGTTCCGCTTCGTTCTCCTATCAGCAGCAGCATTATTATTATAAGTAAGTAATGGACCAGCTAGTCAGCCACGTTAGCTAGTGACGGTAGAGCACCAGTATAATCAGAAGTTTCATACAGTCTCTGGCTATTTACGTGAACGCTGTACAGACATATGTAGGATACTGTATATCTTGTGTATAAGGTACGTTACATCAAGAATTCTTTAGGGTTGATTCTTTTTTTTTGTAAAAACAAAGAATTTGTTGCCTTGTGACGTTTCACTTTATCTTGAAAATCCAGATAATATTTCTTGACTCCGGTGCATCCTTGGACATTGAAGTGGATCGAGCTTGGAGCGTTTCTTACTCGAGGAAACGAATCTTCCTGAAGATTTGTCTGGGAGTCGTGGAAAGCGTTTTAAGACAGGATAGGAACAGTAAAGCGATTTACGACTTATCGATATCTCAGGCTTTGCATTTAGGAGTTTAAAAGGAGCTGATGAGCTGATGAGCTGATGATCCATTTTAAAGGTGTCATCCGCTAACGAAAATCTGTGATTTTTTGACAGACTGTTAGGAGTTGGAGTCCTGAAGTCGGTTCTGGATATTGTTCAAACTTCTTCTGGACCTGTTCATGCGGATTAGTAAATAGGCGATGTATGTAAAAGATATATTCTGGTACGAGATAACTGAGAGAGAGAGAGAGAGAGAGAGAGAGAAAAGTACTCGAAAATGGAGTCAGGGGGTGGCAGAAAAAGTTCTAGGAGAACCTAGCAGCAGGATCGATAACTCTGTCATAACCCGATAGGAACAACAAAACCGCACGTGTCAGACTTGGCAGGTTGCAGCAGCCCCACCCCCCACTCCTTGAGCCGATTCAATTTTTGCGCGTCGTGGATAAACCACCCTTGGCCATAATTTGAATATCATATAAGATCCTCCAAGTTTCTATGATCTTATAATCTTTCTCTTTTTTTTTTCCTTTCTTTATCTCTCCCCTTTTCATTCTACTTGCAAAATAACACCAGTCTCCTCTGTTGATTGATCGGTATTATTCTCAATAATAGGCTGATCCCCCAGGAGTCAGTTGTCTCTGCTAGTCGAAAAATAGTTAGGGATGAAACTCCTCCTCCGGAACTGTGACATATCTATGAATCAGTGGCCTGACTCTCTCCTAGCGTAAGTAGCATCGTTGGTCTGGAAGAAAGGAGATCCTAGGGGATGTTTCAGGTTCGGTGGTAGCTCGCAATGGGAGCAGCGTACGCATCTTCCACAGGAAGATCCTGACCGCAGGAACATCTTGAAGCTTCTAACGTTCCTAGCCATAGGAAATGCATCCCCTTCGATGGTAATTTTTATATTTTGATTATTTCATTCCCATGCGTTCGTTATACGAGGAAGAATGAAATTCTGCAAAATAAGGTAAACTCGTCTGTTGATAGAACTAAAAATATCTTCCATAACGAGAGGGGCTTTATGGCTTTATATAATCTTATTAAATGCTCCTCCCCACGGAGGGCAGTCATCTTCACTTTTCATCATCCCTCTTGGACTCTAAGGCCCTCGTCGTCGTTACAAAAGCTTTAAGATATTCTATCGATCAACTTTCTTAACGAAAGAGAAAATCATTTTGAAAATTCACAATACTATAGTCTGTGTATTCTTTATGGTCCAACAGTCGAGAATCTATAGTAACTTGGTATGACCCCTGATATATATTTATTATGACCTGACTTTTCAACTATTTTCAAAGCCAGTCTGTCTTGGGACACCGATCGGGGTGCCTCGAGCTGCCTCGAGCTGCCTCGCGCTCCAGGGCTATTTCTTTATAGTTTTTTTCATTTGTGTCTCCTATGCGGTATAAAGAGTTCTAGCTTGTCTGGTTATCGCTTTGCTCTCGCGATATCCCGAAAATTCTACCGATTTTCTCAGTGTGTTTCGGAAGTGCAGTGTAGTGCTATAGTGCAGTGACCCACCTGAGTGTCCCCTGGATGCAGTTCTCCGCCTTCACGGATCAGCTGAACCAGCTCCGGTGAGGGTCTCCCAATTAATTAATTGGTGGAGGGATTACGATTTTATAGCTCTGTCTCTCTCTCTCTCTCTCTCTCTCTCTCTCTCTCTCTCTCTCTCTCTCTCTCTCTCTCTATCTCTCTC
>JASANN010000548.1:24072-40229 GCA_031762395.1 Calameuta pygmaea | reverse complement strand
TATACTTACGGAGTCCATGACTCTAGTATAATAAATACTGTTCTCTCTCTCTCTCTCTCTCTCTCTCTCTCTCTCTCTCTCTCTCTCTCTCTCCCTGTCACCTTCTCGATCAATTGCTCTCTGTAGTCCGGCATTATTTACCTGACGCATACTCGGATCCTCTCTTCCTTATACGAGCAGCCTGAGCGGCCTGCATTTCCGTCACCGTTCGTACATCCAGTTGCGTTTCTCGATTTTGTGCGTCCCCAAAAATTGATAGGATCCGTTAAGCTATCGTCTCTTTTGATAGTTTCCGTCAGAACTCTCGTTTTGGCAGCGTCGAGACTGTTCCACCTCAACTCCCAGGTCATATCGGCTGGTCGGTTAGCGGTTTAAAAAAATTGGCTGGATGCATGGACGAAGGGCGGACGGCCGAAGGTGACGTAGGTTAGCTCTCGGATATTTACCTTATGGATGTCGAGTACGGTTAAGAAAATAAGGTACAATGATTATGACCTTTGACCTGGTACGGTACTAGGAGTAACTTTAGACATCCAAAAAGATCTTTGGCAAAGAGGCCATTTCCATTGGTTCATCGTTTGAAGAAAGTCGTAGGAGGAATGTTCCAAATGCGGAAGGGTTGCGTTGTAGCTGAAAAGAAAAAAATTGAATAAAATTTAAAGTAGACTATATCTGTCTGAGCTCTGCGCGAGGGCGAATCTCTATTTGATCTCGACCAATGGTTATAGGTATATTAATATATATGTGAAAACGTCGAACAACCCGGTGGACCATTCTCATCGGTGCAATTTAATCTTTCGACAAATAACCATGCCAGAGAATCAGGTTGCGTGCAATAAATTCCGCGTTTGTTGTCTCTCTAAATCGAAATGCAGTGGGGCCGAAGCGTCGGGACGCCCGGAAATGCAAGTGGTGCATCAGAACGTGCAACGTTGAGCCTTGATAATTGTCCTTCAAATGACTCGCACTACAGTTCCTTTCGTTCTGCTGCAACAGCACCGCCAGGATAGCCTTGTAGAAATAGAAATTTGGAGAAATTAATGTCAAAGTCAAAAAATGTCGACTGATAAAAATATTTTGAGGCGATTCAATCGTTTGGAAAGTTATTCTTGATACTTATCAATATTGTATTTCTTATCAGTGTCTCCATTGTATGTGCTATGTTCTTTGTAAGCGATATGTCCTCGCAGCCAGGTACTCCAGATACGTAGTTGAGATAGGTTCGCTTAGGAGGCGCCATAAACCGGGTATTCCCCCCGCGCACCCCGAGGATCCCCCTTGCGATACTACATATATCTTGCCAATTAGAAGCTGATATCAGTGAGCCCTCCACTGGCTCCACCCACGTCTTCAATTTTAGATTAGAGATCACTGAGCGCCGCCTTTGATCCGATCAGATGGTGATACCACATGGGGATTATTTGAGTCCAGGGATGGTCCACGTGTCATCCATGACAGTTATGGCTCGAAGATTCTCTTCGTACGTCATTGCTCGGTTTAATGATTTAACATTTGCTTGCGAGATACCCTGACCTTGACAAAGATCACTCCGCTCCTCAGCATCCGAGGAGAATCCTTCGAAAACTGTACGTTGGATGGATACGTTTAGTGCGATATCAGCGTCTTTTCCTCTAGAAGCAAAGGACATAGGGAAAGCTGTATAGATTTTTGCGAGAATACGAAGGGAGGCTTGGAGGGTTTATAAGAGAGTGAAAGAGAGAGAGAGAGAGAGAGAGAGAGAGAGAATGAGGGGGGAGGGGGTGGAGATGGGATAGGAACATTTGCCGATGGGCAAACAAAAGAGAGGGAAGGGGAAGAGAAGAGTGTACGTAGTTTGGCTGGGTTTCAGAAATGAAAGGGAAATATTGAGAGGGGTTAACAGAGAAAGAGGGAGAGACTATGGGTTCTCCTGCTATGTATTCGCAAAGAGGAAAGAAAGAGACTCGGTCACTTTCAGTCTCCTGAAATACTCTAATTAAAAGAGAGAGAGAGAGAGAGAGAGAGAGAGGGGGGAGGAGGGGGGAGAGACAGAAAGAGCTTTACGTAAATCATGTGAAAATTCCGAAGACCGCAGTTTAATTCTACACGTACAATAGGGTGGTTTCCAACAGCACTTAAAGTATGGTAGGACAATAAGACTGCGGAAAAGCAAGAGAGAGTGAGAAAGAAAGAGGAATCCAATAGAGTCTAATGATACTAGCGACTTTCATCTGTACTATATAAGAAAAGAAAGTTACTTAAAAAAAAAAGGTACAAGAAGTGATTACTCCCTGGAACATTTTTAACAGTCTCCAATACCACCCTTGGAATTCCCAAGACCGCCATTCCTCTGCCACGTTTGGACAAAGCCACCCCCTTTCCTCCCTTGATAGATCCACACAGTAGAGCTTAGGAATCTTTGAGACTAAACTTTGCCTAGTTTTAGTCAAGTCAAAAAAAATCAAACACATTCCTATATGTCTATCCAGGCAAAGTTAGCTATCCAAAAAGTGAAGCAAAGTTTTTGTATTTCGAGGGTTTTATGTAAATAAGGTAAAGCACTGTGGCTCCTAATGAGTACCGGAATGAAGGCAGTGGACTTGGGCAGACGTTAAATATTTCAAGCCTAGTCAGTATTTGCGCTACTTACTAAAAACGCTTACGTTTATGTAGCAGGTTATTCGGGCCAAACGCACCAGCTGAATATGGTTTTATCATAGGGCAACCAACCAACTACTGAACAATCCTGTCTACACATACACAAGATAGGATCTTGCGACCTAAGGATTTCTGAATCCAGCATCCCTTCTTAGTTCAAATAATAATAACGTTGACGAGCCACGAGCATACGTGAAAATTATACGGTCCAAATTTCACGAGGTTAAGTTCCCACGGACACCGTTTCCACAACGTGTCCCAAATGGTCGACCTTAGTAATTCCTGTGGGAAATACCTTTCAAAGGAATCGCAGTAGAGAACCTATCCTCTTTTGTATACCAGGCGTAGTTCCTAAGAGCCGGACGCCGAGTCCTTATGTGCTAT
Organism: Calameuta pygmaea; assembly: GCA_031762395.1. Lineage (NCBI taxonomy): Eukaryota > Metazoa > Arthropoda > Insecta > Hymenoptera > Cephidae > Calameuta > Calameuta pygmaea. The sequence goes on along the minus strand of JASANN010000548.1, from coordinate 37,208 downwards.
ACAGTATCCTGGATGCCTTGCAGCTTGTTTTGTTACCTCGACCGGGAAGGCTCTTTCCGTTCCTTTGGGAGCCTGGATGTTTGATCCTGTAAAATATCAGTCTGAATATATTCACAAATTACTACTGTTACTTTCCATGGGTCGTCTGATGGGACGATGGCATGTTCTACTGTCTTTCCTTCTAATTTCTTCTATACGTATAGGAAATCAAAAGAGTCAGTAGACCATCTTTACAGGACATACATATGTATATGTATATAGTTGTGTGCGCCTAGATCGTGTAACAGTTATTACCTAGAGTCAGGACTTCCTTCCGGCAATTAGTCGGTCTTAACGCTTAAAATACTATCGTGTATTAGTAGCAGTTTCCTGCCGTTGTAGTTTTCGGTCCAGGGTGGCCACAAGCTGACCAGAGGAACCTCAAATCCCATTATATCCTTCTCTTCTCGGGGAAATGCTCTTAGAATCCCTAGTGTGAAACAATTCGAAACATTAGAACAACATTTATACCTACATCTAGAGTCCGAGAAATCGATTCTTTATAATGATAGGAAAAGTATTTAAATGCTGCATGAGACTTTTTCTTTTTTTTTCCTCTTCGTTATATTGTACTATAAGTTTCTTACTGTGTTTTTATCTTGCGTCACGAATTTTCACCAAGATTTTACCAGTTAGGCGTTTTCTGAGTTTTCCTGCGAACCAGGAATTTCTTTATTCTGGTCACGATTTCGCGTCTCATCTTCGAGGTCCAACCGTGCTGAATCCTAGGATGCATAAATTATAAGACACAGTGGAAAGCTAGAACCACTAGTGATTGTAACGTAATAATGTCAGTCCCATTTGAAGTTGGCTCCAAGGCGTCGACCAAGCTGAATACAGTTGAACGCGAGTACGGAAGATCGCACGATTTTTAGGACATCGGGACGGCCCCGATTTACGGGGGGAAGCCTGAACGTAGACTACGTAAAAGCAGAATAGTCTTACACCTGGGGGGGGGGGGGGGATCCTGTCCCTTGGTAGGATTTAAATTAATTTGGCTCCTGGGCCACCCTTTGCTACCGTTGACATGTTACATGTCTATATAAGGCATATCTATATGCTCACTGGTGTCTTATCAGGGTTGCAGCTGGGCTTCTAAATAAATCCTAGAAACAGGTGCCTGACTCCTGGTGCTCATCGTGATTCGCGGCTCCACAGGTTGTGAGATATTAACGTTGGCACTGTTCCTATTGTAGGTCGAGTATAGTTGGAGTACTCAGAGCTTAGGTATCCTGGTTCATTTATGTCCTTCATAAATATTGAAGATCTTTGCTCAGGATGCAAAGCAAGGATGTACGTCATAGTAGAACTAAAAGCCGGAGATTGTTAGTACGATGATACTTCTTGTTTATAGAAATCTTGCCGAGATCCGGAGCGACGGGAGATATTATTTTAACATATCATATTACCAAACGACCTGATACTCCAGCACTTTCGCGTCTAGAGATGAGTCGAAATAATGCAGGACGTTAATTTTAAAATGCGTACAACGACGCCCGAAAGACTTTGAAATATTCACAGCTGCACTGAGCCTCAGGAAGGGCAAGTCCCTGTCATACCTCCGATTCTCTAGGGACGAGGGTGTATTCCGTAAATCTTCTCGCAGAGGGATGAACAGTTTTCGAAGTTTCGTTAGCTACACCCTCCCCCCCCCCCCCCCCCTCCGCCAGTAACGTTTCTCTAAACGCTCCGAAGTCCTTGAGACTCGTGACGAGAATGAGAGAAAGAGAGTCACGTGCCTGGAGGTTAGGGTGTTCGTCATGAGCAAGCTTGGCCAGGAACCAGGAAGTAACGGTGAAGTGTAGGCATTTAATGACAAAGCCAGCCAAGTAGTCGAAAGAAGCAGCGAAGAAGGCAGCCAAGGAGGCACCCAAGGAGGCAGAAGAACTCTTAGAGATTCGTTTGGACGAGGATCTGGAAAAGACAGCGACGCGCCTCTCGTCACTTTCGGCACATTGCGACGCGGCTGCTTTTTTAATTCCCAAATCTCCCGTCGTCCGCAGCGCCATCTCTCGGCGTCTCCTCGATACTACATGAACATGTATATTTTTAGTACGTCAATCGGACGGTATACAAAGTACGCGTGCCCAACGCACTATATTTTACTTGAACCCGTTCGTCGTCAACCCCTGCCAACCCCTTGAACAGGGTGGGGTGCCTCCTCCCTTGTTGCTTCTTTCCTCTTTCAACCTTGTCAGCCGCAACACATCGGACGAAGAGGAAGGAGACCGCCGGAGAGCTAATTACAGGCGAGGCTTGTTTTAACGCTCCTCATTTGAATAAGAGCCGACGTGACCCGTATGGCTCGCCTGTGCATGTCTCTCGACCGCCTCTCGGCAGTCTCAGCCTTACCAGCCTTACCAGCCCATATTCGTAACATATAGGTACGAAGCTTCAAAGTATAATATAACTATAGTTAAAATTCACGTCCCCTATTTAGTAAAACTTACTGTGTACCTGCGACGTACCTTTTTAACTGTCGTTACAGCCACTGTGCTATTATTTCAACGTCTTGCTACGTGACACGGTATCCTTTTTTTTTCCTTTTTAAGGTTATACTTTTGATTTTTCTTTCTCCTACTTCCTATGTTTCATCTACTGCGATCATTCGGCTTTTAAGAGCGATGGACAAGCGTCTTCTTTTCTTTTTTCTAGTGCATAACATTTAAATACGTTTGATCTGCTTTTTTGCGTTTGAATAATGTTTCTACAACGTATCTCAATCTTTTATACTGTATGGAAAATCTCATCTGGGATATTCAACTTGTTCTGTATAGCAAAGGGATGCTTCTCAACGTACTTATCACGCACCTAATATTCCTTATAAGCCACAGTCGTAATCTTCGGTTTTATTGGATCCTCTATACGTTTTCATGAAGTTCGATAAGCAATTGATTTAATAAAATTTGATATCCTCGTTAAATTAATAATTGGACATAACTTTTTTTCTTGTACAGTCTTTATAATTAGATGGCTTATACGCTCGATGGTGTGGTTGAACGTTGAACGTTTGAATCGCCATACATCGATAAATGATCGCGTGATGAAAACCCATCGGGGATTTCGCCATTTCCGTATTACCTCGCAAATTTAGACATTCATACAGAATCGAATCCTACTGGCAATTTTAGACTAACCAGAAATATCCCGCAGTTACGTTCCATCGATTTTACGGATCTCCACGGTACTTAGAATTAGGTAGACGACACAGGTATGTATATATGTATCTAGGTACCCCCGTTAACATTCGCGGTAATACGTATTTCTTGCGTGAGAGAATTTAATGAGAATCAAATTAATCCTATGCTATTTCAGATAAGCTAAGAGAACCTAAGAACTTTGTAAATGGATTTGAAAGACGGTCCCGTTTGGATATCTTCTTGGATGCTTCTTCAATGAATGGGTTGATAGCTCCTCTGTGTGTGTGTGTATATATATATATATATATATATATATATATATATATACATATATACATATATATACAAAGCGTTTTCATAGTCCACTAGCAGATAGTGCGATCCTCCCTTGCTGTACAGCGGGGGTGGAACGTTGTTCCGACGTCGTAAAGTCCGTCAAGGCATCGCCTCATAGTTTATACGAAATAGCCAGGGACGGCTTGGAGGTCCGCAAAGGGCACTGAAAACTGTTGCGGGGTAGCTGGGGGGTCAAGCAGAGTAGGAATTGTTGCGGGTGGTTGAAATTCTATAGAACTTGGAGAAGGCTCCAACCCTGGGAAATCCAGACTTGGAGGATCTGAGAATAATCTTGCACCAGATACCGAACCATGAAAGGTATCCTGATGTAGATGTGTAACTGGAAAATCGAGCTGCCAGAAACGTTTATTTGTATGTGCAAGGTATGAGAATTTTCATTTAAAATTTACCGAGAAAGTTATTTAGTTTTTATTAACTTTTATAATTTACCATAATTCATGACTAATGAGGTTTTACTTCATAACCTGTGTCGGTACTATGAACTGCTGGACATGTTTCTGTATGTTAAATCATCGTAATGGTTTGTAAGAGTTTAAGTAGGGCAATTTAGACCTAAGAACGTAAGGTGCACGGATAAGAGTGGAGTGAAGACAAGTGGCTGATTCGGTACTAAAAAGGCCAAGTTCGAGCCGTCCGACGAATCGCCAGGGAAAATGCACGTCGCCGTAGATCAAAGAGAGCCTGGGGTGCCACTAATTGCAACCAAGTTAACAGAAAAATTTGTCTGCGATCCAATATCCTTCGTTAGTTATGAATTTTTTTATTCTTTTGCATCTTCACCCTCTGCCTTGCTAATTTTTTACTTTCCATCGTCATTCCGCACCGTTTGTATTTCCCGCTTTGCTCTTCCACTGCGACAGGGGATTCTGGGACTTTTTTTTTTAAAAAGGATACGGGGATTCACCTAATTGCATGAACGAAGGCGGAGACCACGTTAATCCCTCAGGATATAATTTATCGAATCTACGAGAAGAGGACACGGCTTTCGTAGGTGTACCTAGTATATTAGACTTGCGGATGTTACACAGGGAACGAGATGAATGTGGAGGCTGGATGAAAGATCGAGGGATGAAGAGAAAGGAAAAAGCAGCGTAAAGAGGGATGAGAAGAAACGTTTCGAAAGAAAGAAAATATTCTTCGGTTTGGTTGGTTGCGAAATGAATAGTATGAAGGGGGAGGGGCTGTAAAAGGAATGGAGAAGAATTAAGGGAAGAAAGGGAGCAGGAAAATAGTGGTGAAATAATATAAGGGCGGGGGGGGGGGGGCGATAAATAATGATGCACGCTTTAAAGTGTATCGTTTATTGGGAAATCTTTAATGAGGGATGACGCCATTGCTCGACAGAGACTGGATTCGTGATGATGAGCCCGGATGACTAAAGTGGATTAATGTAATTGATATAAAAAATATATTTAAAAATCCGAAAACCAGGTAAACGATTATCAGTTTCTAATTTGACTTCAACTCTAATGAAAAATCATCTACTGGGACTATATTATATTTTATTGTCAGGTTTTTGTTTTTTAATGGGTTTACCCTGAACAGACTGGCTGTCTTAAAAGGATGCAACCGAATCCTCAAATATATTCTAGCAAGGACTATTTCCCATGGCTAATGCAGAGCTGCTAGAATTGAGATAGGGAAACCATTATCCAGTTTACGAGCCCTTCTTCAGGATTAATAGAGACACGCAGGTTTCTCATCAAACTCCAATTTAATGTAACGAGACATCGACTAGCAATAAGGATCAATTACAAGATTGAAATTAAAGAGATGGGGTAGAGATAATTATATATGAAAATATAGGGAGAAATCTTATGCATAAAAGAAGTAGAGAAAAAGCCGTACCACTCGAATCGCACCTTTAAGATAAAAAGATGAACGAGTCGGAATGAAGAATCGAGCCACGAGTGCACTCTGCATTTATTTTCTTTTGGTGTACTGAGCAACGTTAAGGGAAGGGCGGGGGGGGGGGGGGTGGTGGTGGTGGTAAGAGGAGACTTTTATTATATCAAGGGTGCACTCAGTTGGTAGTCGATGTGTTCCCGATCTTGGGGGTGAAACCAGCCATAGAGAAACCATATTGTTTCTATGTCGAAGGCTCCAGTCTCACGAAACTTTACGCTCACATTGTCAAAGCAAACATGCTGCTGGGAGTGTAGAGTTTTATTGGTGTTCTTAGGGAAGCAGCCAGTGAAACAGAAATAGGATAAATATATCAAAATAGAGGAAATATATATATATATATATTCTTTATAGAGAATGTGTATGTACATGCAATATATCTGATACAGGGTGATTCAAAGTGTTTGAAAATTTAAAAGACTAGAGTAACCGACTAGGTCATTCAGCGGCAAATGATATTCGCGTAGGGATAATTGGCGATAAGGGTTTTCTTTCCATTTGACAATTTTTTCCCTAAATTCTCTGTTTAATCCTTTTGCTTCTCGAGATGCTTTAATATCTTTTGATATTTTCGTCGTTGCTCGCTCTACTGACAATGAGGTAAGATGGAGAGATTTGAGTCTGAACCTCGTTTACTAGAATACAGTTTTTATATTCTTTCTTGCTTTTAATCTTCTCCTTTAAGGTTGATCTTCAACCGAGAAGACGGAGACTACGTGAGAAGTCTCGACTGTCGTGCCTGCGTACGAATTACATGCGGGACTCGTCAAGCATTTGTAATTGGAATTCGCGAGAAAAGTGTGAAATTAAAAAATAAAAAGTACAAGTCACGGGGAAAAGCAAACTCTAGGTTTTAGTTCAGGGTCTTGCATTAAACTCTATGGTTGAGTCAGACAATTCACATTTGACTGAAGGACCGAGAGAAAGGGTAATTGAATATTCCAAGGGTTTGAATCAAGTCGAGAAATTCGGATTGGTCGGAGGTCCTAGCTTGAAAATTCACTCAGCGTCATCTGCATATATCGAGAGTTCCGTTCGTTCTGGATATTCATCTAGGCAGTGGAGCGTCGAGAGGCGAAACCCTTTTTTCTGGACCATATCAGGCTTTTTCCTGACGGCTTTACATGGCCGTCCTATTAAATGTGCAGCACCTCTTGCAATTCCATCTCGTCGACAGAGTCTAAGGATTTTCAGAAAGCTAGCAATTATATAAATACGTATCCCACCTTGTACCAACCTTTTACATAGGATAAAGTACGGAGAGCGTCGAAGGTCCCGGGACGCAACTTGGACCGTTCACATTTGAGCAGAGCAAGAAAGACTCGAAGAGATGAAGAAAGAGAAAGATGGTTGATAGACGTGGAAAGAAAGACGAGAGAGAACGAAGGAGCAGAGGGGCTGCGTAAGGGTAGCTACGTTATCGATCCCCCAGCGCGGCACGCATCTCACTTGGGAGTTAAACCTACCGGCGGTCCTTTTCCTTGAACGTTTTCAACCCCTAAGATCAAGTAGAGATGCTGAAACAAAGAAAATCAGATTTTCTAACCACTCATCCGATTGCATCTGGATCCTGCATTACCTGTGTATCCTGAACCTCAGGTTATCCATCCTTAGTAAGAAAATCAGCAGACAGGTGTGAAGTCCTTTGGAAAGTGTTCCTGGTGAGGGATTCCAATAGAGAGAATTTATTATGCCCTAGGGATGTTAAAAAGTATAGTAAGAGTTCAGCTGTACGCTGCCACAGAAAGAAGAAACATAAGGACCAAGTAAGTCTGCGAAGGACTGGGAACTGAAAGAGGGGGGAGAGAGAGAGAGAGAGAGATGGAGTAAATAAGAGATACAAGGATGCATGTAGTATAGTAAATAGAAGACACACCTGTTATAAGCTATTGCACATGAGGGTAAAGAGTATGGGGCAGTGGCCCTGACCTAGGAGCCAGGGCACCAAGCTTGGTTACCATGGAAACTCAACCCTCACCTGGAAGACACCTCATACACTCTGTATCGCACACCCTGACACCACCAGGCATCGATCTTTGACCCGGGGATGCGTTTCTCGGCTGAATGGTACACATGGACCATTCATGATACCTGACGATACCGTTTGGCCAAAGTCAGTGCTCAGTACCCAGGACCACTTCCGAGACGTTTGGCTGACCTTCCTCAGGAAGCTCTGGAAATTTGGAATAGTGCATATTAAACCAGACACAACGAGTGCTGTCAAAACAATCTACTAGGTAAAAATCTATGCACTCATACCTATTCAGCCACTGTGCCGCCATGGTTTTAAAGTCAAATAAATATCGGCACACATCCGGGATCGATCTTAGTAGGTATCTCTGCCAAATATTTGTGATCCGTTTCTAACCATCTTTTGATACGCAATGATAGTTTCCAGCTAGTCCATTACAAATGCCATCTTAGCCACGAAACGTGTGTTTTTATATCAGCAGCCATTAGCCCCATTTCCACCATCCTAGTACCGTACACACGTGCTGAATATATCTTAACCCCATTAAATATATTTCCACAAATAATTCAACAGATCGATTTAAGAATCTCGTTAACCTCGTACTTGTCTACGAATAACCAGGCTCCACTAGCTTTATTTTACATACCAAAAGAAAACAACAAATATTAAAGAAGCATCTATAGGTAGAAAATGGTCTGTTCACTGTCTTTCGTAAATCTCGGTACACAGCACGAATGAGAATGAATAAAGGGCAAGGAACGCAACGTAACTTAAGGTTCTATTTTCGTAACGCAATGTTCCGGAGCCGGACGCGGACTTCTTCGAAAGACGGCGACTCCACGATGACCAGAAATAATTTTCCACCGCTATGCTAATTCGCTACTACACACCGTCGTACTTCATTATATTTATATACACGGAAGATGCTGCGAAACTGAATCTGAGACGGCTGGGAAATATCTTAGGTAGGTCCCGTCTTACTCTACGATGAGTCTCCCTATAGATTTTAGTGTTTATTCGTTTGGGAGCCTGCGAGCCTGCGAGCTTCTTTCTTACCTTTCCGACAGCAGCTGTCACTTCGTCTCGTGTTTTCTTATCCTCGGTTTATCTTTCTCTGCCATAACCTATTCTTCCATTAATCTTATTAAGGAGAACATCAGCTTAGCCACTTGCACAATTGGAAAAAGGATTTTCTCTCTTACACAACGCAACTGACGTCTGGTTATTGTTTCTTGTGTGTCGTTTTCAACTAACGATTTAACGTGCACTGTGAACAAGTTTTATTGAGTGTGTGATCACCGGATACGTCGTTGAAATTTAGTGATAACTGCTTGTCGATCCATTGGAGGTTAGGTACGTATACGAATATGATTGCCACTTTGCTAAGTAATATCATGTCAAAATTATAGGTTAGGTTTTCTTTTGCCTTTTAGTTTTCTTTCTTCTCTGAGTCATGGAGATTCTGTCTGAAATGAAATTACTCCGACGTTTTTACTGGATTAGAAGAGTCACTATGATTACACGAAATTGTTTAACTTTCGAGACAACACGCGAGCACGTTTTTGGATGATGTAAATTCGGGACATTTCTAAGTTATAATGTATCATCCAGGGTTGCCCGAGGGTTTCTAGGTTACTTTTTAAACAACTTGAGATGCTGAGACGACGTCGACGCACGTAAAGTCTTACATAACTGGCGACTAGGCTATTCGTCCCATTTCCGATAGTCGTTTCGCCAAACGAGTCTCTACTATTTTAGCTGATTCGCATTTCGCACACGTCGAACAGGTGTCCGCGGACGCATGCGTGCAGAATCCTAAGAGCAGGACGCATCCGTTGATGGGAAACAAATTATCCGTGCAGTGTATCTTTAAAAATAAAACTACCTAGGAGAAGTGAAAATCTAATTATATGAGAATTTTTCTAATTTTGCACGGATAAGAGCACATGAATAATAAAATTGAATGTTCAAACCGCTTGAACTATGAATTCATTAGAATGTGTGGCACCTAGTTGAGAAAGAGAAAATTGACTTTTCTTTTCGTTCCTTCTACTTGGTGTCTCTCTCTTTTTTCCCCTAAACCCACGATTTTTGCTTTCGAACTTTACGGTGTAGGTGGGAGGTCGATCCATTTTTTCTTCTCTCTTTTTTTTTATTTTGCGAGCTCATTCTTTTCCAAGTTTACTTCCGTCCATTGCCGTCACGTCACGGCACGAGAGTTCTGCTCTCCCGGTAAGACAATGGAATGCCGGGAGTCTGTTGCGTGCCTACTTTTTTTTGTCCCTTTTTTAATATCTCCAGGCTGATCCTCATTTCACAGCGAGTCTCGATAATACCTCGCCCTATCGCTAGGTGAGACTGAAGGAGCCCTTGGCGGCTGCAGAGTTACTCCTTTTATAAAAAATGTATTATATAATTATTTCTTCGTAGTTTTGGTAGGTTCCCGTGAAAATACTTCGTCCCGACTGAACGCTCGAGCCTCTCGAGGCCAAACCGAGCGGGTTAATAAGAACATGCGAGACTGAGGACTCCTCATAGAATATTTCCTGCACTCCTATACTTTTATTTCTTTTCGCTTTCCAGCAAGAAAGGCAAAGCTGCAACATATATTTAAATATAGATCAAGATACAGATTGCTAGACGCAGATTTATGTTGATATATATATATGTGCAAATGCTCCTTTTACACAGACAGTGACAATGAATTAAAATATTTCTATTCGCATTTGGCGAATCAGCCAATCAGCCAATCAGCAAGCAAGTAAGGGCCTGGTGATTCAGAAGAGTGTGAAGTGTAAAATAGAAGCGGAGAAAGGGGGAAACGGAAGTGACTGTGAAGATCCTTTCAGAGCTCCCGTGGGAGCAGTCGATCGGGCATACCGGGTCAAGAGCGATTTAGACTCCGGCGGAAATGAATTTTCGACAGTGGCTCACGAGGATGTTTCCGCTACTGGAGTAAGAAAGGCAAAATAAAGTACAGAAATTGGACAAAAATAACCTAAAGTAAAGCAAGGATTTAGCAGAATCTTCTGGACTACCTCTCACCAGCAGTTGATTATTAATCTAAGGTTCGTCGGCGTACCGAGCCAGGTACATGGGAAGGGAGTTTAGTCAGCATTTCGGTAAAATCGAGTAATTAATCACGCCCCTGTTATTATCCAGGGTGCATCGTTCGTCTTCCGTCACCGATGCCACTTTATTATTATAAAGAATGTCCCGCGTCAATCTCCCTGACGTAAGTAGGGAATATGAAGGTAGTCAGTCAGCAATTCGCCATCTCTTCTCCTCTCTCTCTCTCTCTCTCTCTCTCTCTCTCTCTCATTCTCCTTCTCCGTTGCCCGATACTCATTTCTCTTTATCGATGTATTGCAGCTGTCGACCACGCCGGTAAAACTGTCCGTATGACGTGTTTGACGATTTTTGATTTGACGATATACGCGACTCACGAAGTACGGCACGCGATCTTGTGTCTACCGAAAATCTGGGATATCGTTGCAACGCTGCACGCTCTGTTAATAAATCCAGAACGGGTATCGGATACGAGAACGAAATTGGCGTTGGATAATAAATCTTATAAATCGGCAAGAGACTCGGCCAAGAACGCGCTGGGTTTCGTAATAGTCTTCGAGCAAGGAATTGAGTAGTATAGAGAAGATGAAGTAGCGGAGGAGAGTGTCGCCATCTATCGGGCAGGTAGCTCAGCTATGTATCTAATTGTAAGTAAGGCTGGGTGCACACGAGCGGCAATTGGACGCGAGGACGCGGCGTTCACAGATTCTTTTGGGATGATAAGGTTTCCGTACCACGTGGCAGAATGTGTAAGATAAATTGCGGGGTTAGGTCAGCATGCGCGCGTTTCTATGTTCGCGGCTAGGAATCCGAATCTCGTGTATTCTTGGCTCGGCCGTAGATGGTCTCTGCACGTAGATACGTTCAGCTGCGACGTCGTTAGAGGGTTCACGTTTGTAGGGCCGAGTGGTTGACAGGATGTCAAAAGGACATCGCAAAAAGATCTTACAAGTCGAGCGTAATGAATTTTCGGGGAGACACTGTGCTGAATAATTAAGGTAGGTTAGGTGAAACTGGAAGAGTCAGACGTGATTTTAGTTCTATCGCTTTTTTTTTTATTTGTCCGAAAGCGTAACGTGCCAAGTGTGGACAGCGCCAAGCCGAAGCGCGATAGCATTTTGGTCTCTGAGAATAAGACGAAGAAGAAAGAGAATATATATATATATATATATATATATATATATATAAAAGAAAGAATCAGTCTTGGCAAGGAATTTCTCGAGTGGCATTGTGGAGTCGCAGAAAGCGCCGTGAATCCAGCAAATCTCTATTATCGCACGGAACGTGGCTGGATGGGAATTGTCCAAGAGGGTGGTTAGTTAATTTTTTTTCTTTATTTTTTTTTCCTCACAGTTCCCTCTCATAAAAATTCTGGAAATATTCCGAGTCTGCTCTGAATACGGGTGAGTCGGGCTACGTTGCAGTCGAAATTCGTAGGATTCTAACGTTGAATATTACAGCCAGAACTTTTGTGCCTTTCATGTCGTGACTTTGGTATACAATTTTATTCACATATATACATATATATTATTACTATTGTCCTACAAAAAATGCCGTGTATAGGATGGAATGAAGAAGGAAAAAGAATTCTTCTTGTTTTTTTTTTAATAGAAGAACACATGTTTCTTCTGTTGGCGTCCCTATTTACCCCTATCCTCTTCACACATCCCGTCTTGTATTTCATCCCTCCGAGAACCGACCGCGATAAGCCATTTTCTACTCTATTCCTTTTTCTCTCTTTTCACTAACCAATTTACTCTTTTTCTCTTTTCGATTTTTCTTTTACCCCTCGTGCCGTCTCAAAAGAAAAACAGCAGATTATTGGAAACCATCCCTCATAGAATTGTGCATGTTCCAAGCGTTGATTATCTGAAGCACCTTCGTCAAAGACCAAATAAAACTTTGTAATCTGATGACACGGACGGCTAATTAGTTTTTCGAAATGGCATCAATAATCATTCTAGCCTTTTCCATAATTAGTGACGTGACCTTCTGAGTCAAGGTTCAGATGTCACGGGTGGGTAGTAGGAATATTTTCTTGATTGCTCCGTCTGGCCCACTCGAATCCGTCTCTCTACTTAGCAGTCGAGCAAAAGACGCATACGCGGGCTCAAGAACTTTCAGCCGTTTTAAAGTTTTCGAGTGGCACGACTCACTCCGAGAGGTGGTCCTTCAGAGATCCTTGACGACTTCACTGGTTCACCGGTGCACTGCTGGAATCCTCAGGAATGAGAGGCAGTCTTTCTAACGCTGCTGATATATCTACATACATACATACATATAACTGCATACAGATGCATTACGTAGATACTCAAGTGGAAACTTGAGGAAGTAGCCATGTTTGTGGAACACTTTTTAGAAGGTAATTCGAGACACTGCAGCCGACTGACTAGCAGCAGCACCAGCAGACACCTTTCCACGTGACAGATATCCACCAATAAATTTCGAATATTTATCTACGTGTGAACGTAGCTTTAATCTCTGGGGATGATCGAGACTCGAAAGTTCTAAAGGAATTGACTCTGCATTGAGAACTGCCCATGAGGTATACTTAACGGCATCCTTTACTTTTTCTCTTCCTGGCTCTCCTGGCTCTCCTGGCTCTCCTGGCTCTCCTGGCTCTCCTGGCTCTCCTGGCTCTCCTGGCTCTCCTG
>JASANN010000548.1:5138-23972 GCA_031762395.1 Calameuta pygmaea | reverse complement strand
TCCTGGCTCTCCTGGCTCTCCTGGCTCTCCTGGCTCTCCTGGCTCTCCTGGCTCTCCTGGCTCTCCTGGCTCTCCTGACCTATTGGCTATAAAGTGTAATGGACCGTTGTCTTGTAATACTATAGATTTTACTAGAGTCGAAGGACAAACTTGTCGATCACCGCGAGATAGCCACCTTGCTAGATTTCAATGAAATCCCACAATTTTTTTGAGAATTATTAAACGTGCAGTTTTTGGCTTACATAGACGTGTTATAAATATAACGAGGCCACATGGAATCAAAGTAAAATTATTTCACAACGTGAAATGATTCGTTTACGAGCAGAGTCGTAAAGCTTTAATAACACTGCAGGCATTTTTGGACGGAGTGAAAGAAAGAAAAGAGGAATTAGATTTTCTCGTGAATTTGTTTCGATGCTTTAAAGAGAACCAGAGCATTCCTTTTTTTCACTTGAACACTCCCTCGAATGCATAAATGACATGATGCTGCTCAATTGTACTTTGTCCTCGATTTCGAAATTTTTATAGGTTATGGACGACGAGTCTAGAAAATTGGAGCTCATCAGTTTATGCGCTCGTAAAATAATTTCACTTTCTTAATCGATAGATATATGTGTAAGTCAGAAAGTCACGAGGTACGTTGTGGTGGACAACGTGGTAGAACGAAGAATCCTCGGCCGTCCAAGGAGGATGGGGCTAACTTAATTCATAAGCGTAACCGGAAAATTGTAGAATATTCCACCCGAAGTTGGCCACGGGCATGGAAAATAAGCTGGGCCAATTTTACAAATGATCTCACTTTCTATTAGACTTGAACTAATTTAACTTTGAGCTCCGCGGTGATATCCCAGTCCTGGGGAATCTCGGCTTCCCATACCCTTGCCGTCCCCCATTTCGATCCTGGCGAACCAAAGTCAACGTAGAAAGCAGGAAATGTCCTGTGTGCCGCCTCGCGCTTCCTAGGTAGAAGGAGTATAGATCCTTGAGCATCAGTGGTTATCAACCCTACAATTTTGATAGCTACAGTACACTATCCCTATACTATACACACACACACACACACACACACACTTGCAGAACTCTTCTTTTATTCATTCCTCCTCTTCCCTCGTTCCTCAAATTCTTCCCATTTCGAAAACCACCCACAAGAGTCCACTGACGTCACGTACCCGAAAAAGGTAGCTGGCTAGCAGCACTATCAGCCCTATCACCGCCAGCACCACTATCAGCCTCTCCCTCTGTAGCCTCTTCTTCGAAGGATAAATATGCGGGGGAGGGGGACGGGGAGGGATATATATGGATCTCGAAGCGTCTTGGCACCGGGCCATCCCTTTAACTGGGGAACCAGTTCCCTACCTCAGGATCTTACCCAGTCTAAAGGAAACGCAAACACTGTAGATGACTGTACATATACATTGCGTATTCCCCCCAGGACCCCAGGAGTCTGCCAGTCCTCGAGCACGCTCTACGAGTTCCAGTCGCTCGGAAGAATATATAAGGCGATATCCTGTAACAAGCTGTAAATTAAAATTGGCAGGATCTCTTATCAGCAGTTCGCCTTCGTTCTTATATCGTGATTGCACTGGCAATGAGTTCAGGCTACTTTGATTTTGTACTATCCATAGACTTAATCTTTTTGACCTGTGACTTCAGGAAATCTCAGTTCCTCGAGTGAGAATTCACGCTGGTTGCTTGTAAAGGAACTCTCGGAGAGTTGGGCAACTTCCTGTACCTGGAGGTGGAAACTCGTCAGCGGATCAAGTTTCGAGTGACTCGTGAAACTGGAGGTTGATCCTGGCGCTGCTGTTTCCTCTTAATAAGCTTATTATTTTTCTGAGAAAACTTTGACTTTCTTCAATATTTCTTTTAGTACCGGCGCATAGCTGCGTTGGGCCTCCTTCAATCTAGAGGGACGACGACCTGCTGTCGGGAAAATTTATAATAAATCAATATTGAGGCTAATTTGGCTTCAGAATAATTACAAGGAAATTTAGATACTTTGGGATTTCTGTGAAACTCATAACCTGGAACCTCAATAAGTGGAGGATTGCTGCTGGTTTCCTTAAAGAAATCCTTAAAATAATAACAGAGAGCTTTGTATATCTATAGTTAACTGTATAATCTCTGCATGTTATACCAGTGAAATGAAAAGCCTTTGACTTTGGGTATTTGTCATGAGAAAAACAATGGCGTCGAGGACAGATGTCTTGATCCTTTCTTTGTAGATCCAGGTCTTGTGTCTTTCTCTACTTTTGTAAGGTGCATCCATTCTTCCCTTCGCGCCAGATTTACTGCATTTATATATGTGTGTGTATATATATATATATATATAGATGCCATGTTCTTTATTCTTCTAGGAGTTGCCATACTTTCTCTCGAGTTCTGCATTTTTGGATTAAACTCTGCACCCCCTGACGCGCCGTAATTGCAGGCAGACATCCAACCTTTGTACAGTGCAATTTTATCCTTTATCCAAAAACCTGATTCCACCAGATGGCATTATTGGGATTCGTCGAGAATTCTAAAACAGATAAATGCATCAAGAGAAATATGGATGATGCTGCATTGGACAGGAAGATTATAGAGAAGAAAAAAAAGATTGAGAGAAAAATGCGAAAATCAATTTACAATGAAATGTAAAATACAAAGTGGACTCTGTATAATAATTATTATCTCTTGGTTAGAAGCCAGTTCGTTACACGTATGCAATTTCTCTCTTTGTGCATACTTTATACATATATATACACACACACACACATATATATCACTGCATTACTCACAATCAGTATTCTGGTTCAGTATTTCGGTACGTCTGCTCCCTGTCTCCATGCAAAATAGAAGCAAGAAAATGTGATTCAAAGGAACCTAATTACGATAAAACCCAGAGAGAACGAAAGGAAAGATTTATTTTATGTAAAAGTCTATAGTGGATGCAGACCTCAAAAAAGAGAGACAAGCCACAAAACTAATATTCATAGCGAGCGATGGATTTTTGCTTTAGAAAAATAATGATATGATTGTCCCTGCGTTAAAGAGCACGAGAATATGTTTACTATGGTAATAGGAAGAAAATTTTTGTAATTTTCTCCGTGATACAGAGCATTCAAACCCAAGTGCATCCTATGCATCGTGTTTGCTGAACGCGGCTAAATTTTGTGCACCGTCGTCGGAATTTCCACTTAACTCTCTGTAAGGTTATAACGACCACACGGTAAATACGCAACTGGCAAACCTACTGAATTCTCTATTTATTTAATTGTTATTCATAAAAGTAACATTAACATTGTGCACACATCTATTTTACTGATCCGAAAAGGGGCTCGAGAAGGCAACGCCTCTCCCGGTCGTTCCTGGTAGCCACGTCGGATTTACGAACGCACTGATAAATGGGCTTGTTTTCATTGTCTTGCCAGTTTATTATTATACGTTTCCCGCTATACACATATATATATATATATATATATATTGCCGTGGACAGTTCGCACTTTTGGAAATAGACCCTAAAGAAGCATGTGGTATATATGTACAAATACATTTAATTTCATCAAATTTAATCGACCTGTTTTGGTGTTTCACTCGAGCATAAAGGCAGATGGATAAGTGCGTGGGAGGGAAGGAAGGGAAGGAAGGAAGGAAGGAAGGAAATAGGTTTTTGGTCGACATAGGAATCCTGAAGGTAGAAGGTAGAAGGTAGAAAATGCATTTCCTTTGAGGGAGACGTAACTGTACATTTATGTATGACCTATATGGATATGTTTCTGATACCGTGAGTAAATCCATTTTTATGATGCTTTTAATGTAAAGCCCGGGATGTGGCGAGCTGTTACGTTACCGGGCGAAGGTTGCATTACGTGCTGTTGGGATAAGTGGATGGCTGTGGGGCATCTTTAAATATAAAATAAGGGTTACACGGTTATTGGGTGATCGCAGGGGGGAAAGGAAGAGAAGAGAAGAGAAGAGAAGAGAAGAGAAGAGAAATAAAGTGAAGGGAATTGATATGTCCAGTAGCAATGTATGTACTTGATGTATCCTCTATTGGCACGTAGCGAAGCCATTTCTGTAGCTAAGATACGTTGGCGGACGTTTTATGATGAATATATTGAAATCCAGAACTAATATATCGTGTTCAATATGCGTGGCTGGCAGATCCTTAAACTTATCCTTTTTTTGCTACAGCTCCCTTGACCTATCCCACTGGAGGATCTGCTCCTTCGTCAGGAATCGACGTCTGCACTACGTGCTAACCTAGAAAGTTTCTGCACCGTCAATGGGACTAGTTGGAATATGCATAGTATATAGGTATACGAATTTTGGTATATATTCGAGCGCTCTTACAATCCGAAATAATATAACAGTCACGATAGAGATTATTTATTTTATATGTTTCTTGTAGTAGATTTAGGCTTTTTGTCGTGGATTTTGAGGGGGCGTCCTTACGTCTGCCATGGAAGATACGTCACGTCGTCACGAGTGCTAAGACGTGAATTTTGGTCTCTTTGGTATATTTGACGGTATCGTTAACTTGAGGTACTTTTACGGAGCAACATCCTCCCGAGAGGATGCAGCGAGGCGACCCTCCTTTGTCGAAAAGTGATTCCTGCGAATGCGCTGCTCAGGAATAAGTCAAGGATGACATCGTTGAGGATTTTGAATTTTTTTATACAGTTTATCGTATCCGTGACGTCCTGATGATAACGAGAGGGAAAGTATTAGAGGACAGGGAGTAGAATAAAAGAAGAAGAGACTGGATCAGAGGAGCATAAAACGAGCAATAAAATGGGACTACGGCTAGGGGTGAGACGGAGAAGAGAGAGAGAGAGAGAGAGGAGAGAGAGAGAGAGAGAGAGAGAATACGAGCTGCGTGGTGGTTATTGATTGTCGGGAACACGCCGGGTCTCCTCCCAGAGACGCGCTGTCTGCCGTTCGCCTTGCCAAGGAGATCCTGAGATCCTCCGAGGGTCGAACTCCTCGCCTCCGGATGGAAAAAACGTTCGGTGCGATACAAGCGTCAAAACTTAAACAAGATATTCCAGGAAATGCAACTACAAATTCATCACTCATAGATCAGTCATTCAGGGATCTCATCTCATCTCATCTCATCTCATCGAACGTACCGTATACGTATTTAACATCTCAAAAGTTCAAGAAGAATAGAAACAAAGGAAGTCCGATCAGTCGCGGATGGTAAAGCGCGCGAAATTTGAACGAGCCAATTTAGCCCCGGATGACGAGTGAGTGGTGGAGAATCGTTAGGAGGGATGAAAAAGCCCACCAAGTGGTGAGGTATTCGATTACCGGTCTCAAGGCAGAAAAGACCCCAGGACACAGGGAGACACTGATTCGAATGTCAGCGACGTAGGGGTAGGTCATAGTAGTCATCCTCAGGGGTTGGTCCCAGCTAAAGATATAGGATCCTCTTGAACATTCCATGACGCTTCCCACCATTCGATACACTGCAGGGACTAATGTAGCTAGAAGAAGTTGTCGCTGACTGTGACTGATGAATGTGAATGGATACCGTGTCGTACTCTACACAGTAGTTACGCAAGGGGTGCTCGAACCTATTTTCCCTCCTCCACATCTAACCACAACCTCCCTTACCTCTCTTTGCCCACCTCCACCTCTTTTCTCTCTTTCTTCTCTACCAACTGTTACCAAAATACCAACCCTCGGATTTACCGTTTTCATCTGTTTTCATCCTTTAGTCCTCCTCTCTACCCACCAGTTCTCCTTCAGCCAACCCTACACCCTACCGCCATCCGGCCCATACAGTCTGCCGCACTGCTGACGTAATACACCCTTCTGACGTCACACGTAGGGGGCTAACCTCCCGGTAGCCCCAGCCCCAGCCCCAACCCTCAACCTCTTACTCCTTCTCTAGCCTCGACGGCAAGACCACATCGTGTATTGGTATTATCTAACTTTCTAACCAACGGATGCGTCATGCTCGACCGGACCACAAGCGAAGCCGACCGAATAGGATCTACTTATCGTTAGGATCTTGTTACGCGTAACTGGACTGGTTGCCTGCTGGCTACAAGGATCTTGTATTATGACAAAGGAGGACGTCCTCAGAAAATCCTCTTAATTGTCAGGATTTAGAACTCTTGTATATACTATAGTATGTATGTATGTATGTATGTATGTAATAATAACTGAATTATCGTATAGTCTTTAGTTAGGGATATCTTCTTCAAGCGGGGGGGGGGGTTAACAAAAGAACGTCTGGAGCCAGGCTGGAGAAAATAGGAGATAGCTGGATGGAGTTTTTTGAAGAAGAGACAAAGTTTTCGGGTCTTAGGATCAATAAGAATGTACAGAGTATATGTTTTTAGGGTATGCCGTGATGTGATAAAAATCGTCAAACGATTTTTCTGATAATTATTCCTGTATTTTCTTAAGGCAAAAGGATAGGCTGGGTTTGTGACATTTTTATTTTTAACGCTATTGAGTCTCGTATTTTTATACAGTTCTTTATCTATCTTGGGGAAAATCATTGGGAATTTTCATGAATGCTTACCAAACTTTTTCTCCATGGTTGGATAATGGGGGTTCGGCTTTAATGGTAACAGGGGATGCTGCTGCGAAGAAAAACTATTATTTCCTTCCTCAAGTTGAGCATTACTTTATATTCCTGAAACTCTCTGATTCTGTGCTCTTGATTTTTCTCTATGTGATTTCCATTTTATCAGACTGACCTATGACTGAGTTTCTATGAACGTTCAGAATTCTATCGCATAAATAAATCTGACGTAATTTCTTTTATTTTGCAAATTCAATTGAAAATCTTGACTATCGGTAGGATTGATTGAAAAAAGCTCACCTGTTCCTGTTCTAATTAATTGTGTCAAAGCCATCGTGCGAACCGAATGCGAGAAATTAACAGATTCAAGAAGAAGGTTATTAATCAGTTATGATTAAGAAAGAAGAAGATTCGTGTAGATGAAAAATTGTATTTCTTGCAATGATAGCTGTGGTGCTATTATGTATATACACATATAATATCAGTGAATCTGTATAATTGATTGGCAAAATGTATCTGCATCCTGAGAAGTTCAGAGGTGAAGACGACGCCGCGATGGCGGATGGGAAGAAGAGGAGTAGAAAAATGAAAGAAAAATCAAGGCGAGAGTGTCTGGACCGTAAGGCGGAAAGTGAGAAAAGAAATGAGAAAGTAAGAAAAAAGTCTCCAAGGAATAGGATGCAGAAGAATAGAGTGAGCCGGTGTCAAATAAAACAGCCCACAGAATTCGGCAATTCGGCAGCCATAGTTACAGGATAGCAGAGAAGCTCAAATTTATAAAAGAAGATCGTTACTTGCTTTGGTATGGATAGGATTGAATATTCAAGTTAATAAATATTAAATAGAAGAGTAACGTGTTTACTGATTTTCTTTTGAGGCAAACATTTATGATTGGCAATGATATTTTATGATTTCTAATAGAAATCAATACGAAGACGCAGAGACTATTGATTGGAGCCTATTCTCGGCATATATTTATTTCAATCGCAGTATAATTTATAAAGCATACAGTCTGTCCAAGAAATTTCTGAATAAACTACAATGCCAATAATAATAGGAAGAGAATCTTGGGCACGTGATAAAGAGATGATATAGAGAAAAGTGGAAGACTCCCACGGGACAAACGTTATAGATAGATAGTAGCTACCATAGGTGGCCATAACTTTTTGACCTTTTTCTAGAAAATCGCCCGGTATACATATATTTAGCAGGAAAATATATTCATAAAGGAGTGTGCTGTGTTCGTAGAGGCGGGCATTATAGCACGGAGCCATCATGCGCTCATTTTACTATGCACTTTGCTGCCACTTTAATCCCCATCAAGTCCATATCCTGGTGCTCGGGAACTTCCGGTTTTTCCGAAAGAATCCATAAATCAAGTGCACACTCTGTATCATCCGCCGTTTCTTGAAATCGCCTTCTATTACTTGAGAAACATCATTTTCTCATATTTCTTATGTGTTTTCAGGTGAGACACTGTGGATTGGAGGTTTCGATCTCGGCCCCAGGAGTGGCCCAGGAGTGGCCCAGGGGTTACCCTGGGGACCTGGAAGTGGCTGGACAGGACGAGGTGGCTAGAAGTAGGACTAGAAGGCGGAGGCGGCCGCTATGAACGCCAGCGTCAATGTCGAGAGGAACTCCTGGCGGCTACCTCCCGACGAGACCGTCCAGGTCGCCGATCCCAGATCAAAGTCTGCCCAGGTAAAAGAGGTAATCGTTGGCCAGCTTCATCTTCTCGATGTCGTCCCATATGTCGTGGTGTCTATGGTGTTGCATAGGGCATGCCTCTTGGCAGGGAACTTCAGAGAGTGAGCACCAGGTATTCATCGATAAATGACCACTTTCTCATCCTGGACAGTGTACTCGTCGTCCAGTCCTATTACCTCGAATACTCCACTACGAGTATCTCTCTTCTAGAGTACCCATGAGCAACGCGTTCTAGTACGTTCGTCTACCAGCAAGCTGAAACCATCCTTGAAACCATCTTCCAGCCTCTTTACTCGCAGCGCATCAGAACCACCCTGGAACTTACCTGCTCTCCGACTTTATTCAGGAGTTGCACCATGTTGATCAACCTCTAGGAAAACTCTTAGTCTACCCTTGCATGACTCTAGATCAAGTTAGCAAGTGCCGGAGCACGTTCATCAGCTCGTCCTCTCTTCACTCAAGAATTTTTATATTAATTAGATGCACCGGATTACTGCCTCCGGAAGACGATGTTCCTGTCCCTCTAGAACACTCTGATAATTATTTCTTCATGAAAAGCCGAATGGAGTTGATATTACTGGAAATACATACCCCAGGTGACATCCTCGACATAATATTCCTGATTTCATCTCTACCTAGAGAAACTTCTCCAGGGACTTTAATCGACTACTCCGCACTCTGGCTTTGTTAGGATTAACGTATACCCATCAACCTCTTGCGACTGCAAGCACTTCATTTTAAATTACTCAAACTGCAAGTTCAAAGCATCATCCTCCATTTGTGTGCCAGGTGAAACACTTCTCTTTCTCTCATTCACTCCGTAGACTCTAATTATCCAGACAGCACCGTTGCACTTTGGTGGCCTCTTGATTTATTCAATCGGAAACAAATCTCATCTTCTTTGACCTCTCACCCTTCTCTTCACACCCTCTCATACTTTCCCACAGTGTTACTGTCAGTCTTCCCATTGAAGGGAGTCCCAGGGCGAAGACCTTTTGCACCGGAACCACAAGAACGCCGAATCGCTCGAGAATTGAGGTCGATTCTTCGCCGCCCACTGCCGCCCACTGCCGCCCACTGCCGCCCCATCGACCCACCGATTACCCATCGCCAGCCTTATACTAATTGATCCTCGTCCTGTGCTCATTACTATTCTCGGTCCAGTGTGACTCCCGCTGGACTGAAGTCAAGGGCATCGCAATACTTTACCTCATTTGACAATCAGAGTAAAGACCCCATAATAATTTCAGGTCGATACTTGCGAATGGGACGTTAAAGGATTTGAACCCTTAGTTCCTGACAGGGATTTTAGTATCGGCCTTAAGCTTTAAGAAATACCATCTAGTTATATTGAGGTATCCAGTATCCGGTACGTGCATGGCACTTGTATAGGCTTCCACAGGAATAGGTACGAGCGATCGGAATTCTCAAAGGGAATTTCGTCGAGTCGTCCTGGCGACCATTTGCGGGTGAATTTGTCGCGAGCGACGAAACTACCTATTCGTTTATATATATATATATATGTATGGCAACCAAGCCCGAGGTACGAAGGTGGTAGCTACCCCAAACGATTTTGGCGTGAGATTTGCGAATGGAAACTCGCGAAAAGCGTGAAATAATTCGATTATCGCGAACGGGGTTGAATTCCAAACCATCTATCGCTTATGTGTTTCTCCTTCTGTTCCCGGCTGGTGGAAAATAGGTGGACGAGCGCTTTACATTGTTCCAGATATCTTCAACCCCTTTGACTTTGAACGTTCGACGGCTATTGGCAAGATTCTGCAACGATCCTGACACTCTTTTATTCTTTTTTAGATTTTCTTTATCTCTTCTTCTTTTACGGTACAGTAACCATTATTTCAGCATTGTCCTATTTGCACTGCAACGACGTGTATCGATATCCCAGAAAATATCTCCAAAAAAATTACAACATCCAACACCCTTACAGATATTCTCAACGCTTCGAATCACTACTAGTACACTACTTTTAGTGTGAAATTATTAAATCTGATAATAACAAGAACAATAATACCCTGCCAGCTTGCAGATATCTGTCATACTTGCCTATGGACTTAAAAAAAAAACCTTCCTGGTCTTCCTCCCTACTCTGGACAGTTCCATACCAGAACCCTCTATAAATTCAATGATATCAAAGAAGATGAATAAGTATCAGGATACGCATTCTTGAAGTCATTGATCTACGGCGAATCCAGTAGAATAACACAGTGAGAGCAGGTCTTCCTTCTCCACTATTCCACTAGGTCCAGAGCACCAAAGTCCCACAGTATCCAGCTGACGTGAGAGACCTCGGCGCATACGTCGACGTCAAACAGTCGCCATTACCGAATATCCTCAGCATCCCCGTTGCAGATAACACGGCGCAATATTCATCGTGATGAACAAGTCGTCGAAAAGCGATTACAGCCTGATGTCAGCCAATCGACGCTCAACTCGGCCCAAGTTCTCACGGAGGAAGTCAATCGTTTATCAATCCACAATCCATTCGAGTGCTAACGATCCTCCCCATTGGATTGTTCAACCGAGAAAAAGAGGATGTGTCGTCCTCTGATGTCTAGATTACCAAATTGCAACCTGGTCTCCCCTAATAGTCGATTCTACCTATGCGGGACGCATGGACCACTCATCCAAATGACAGTGGTCATCATGTAGATTTATGGGAGGTCATCAGAGATCCTGTTTAATTGGTCAAAATTCCAAGAGTCAGGTACAGCCCCACAGTTGGTCCAGTAGTCCTGTATTTTCAATTCTGACTGTACGAAGGCGTCGTGATGTCTAACTCCCTCGCTATGTGTACCAGCTCATGTAGTTACATAACCATGTGTTTGGTCACACGTTCACCAAAGTCCCATGGCAACACGAGCATTAACCAAGAGCCAAGCGTGTTTCATAGTTGGTTGAATGTTACCAAGTCGACTTGAATACTGCAGCGTGAATCCCAGAGTGTTACCATGCACGTGGATGCAGTTTCGGGTAGACCTGATATTACTGTACCGTGCGTCAAATAGATCAGGGCAGTTTTATTAGGCTGGTCAAAGGTCATAATGTCCTAGTACAATAACGCGTTAATGGATAGTATCAAGGGATGAACTTCATCAATGCAATTTAGCTAAGCTGCTTGGATCCCACGAGAATTGATTTTGGTATCGGTCCTCTTGCTGATTCAGACATATCCAAATGATCCAGGGACTCTGGTTCTATCTGGACCAAGTGTGCCTCTAAAAGATTTAATCTTTGATGTCAATTAAGAACAATAGGAATTCAGAGGATTTCATCCTGTATTATATTAGGGTTCTTCGTTTTCCGTCTACACTCTGCATGCTCGTTGCAAATGAGAAGCTTTTAATGTACTTCTTGACAATGGATAAGTGTCTTCATCCAGTATGGTTACTAATTTCAGGACTTGACGTACGCCGAGGGTGGTCACAATTGGAGGAGCATAGTTTTCTCTCTACTGGTTATTGGACTCGTTATAGCCGGAATTGTCACAGCCATCTACCTCCTTGGGTAAGTGTTCATCCAGTTTAAACTTGGATCCACCTATAGAAAAATATGAGAAATGGTTTAGTTGGAAGGTGAAAATGATTTTCTTTTTTAAATCCACATATCTTATCGGTTCCTAACGAACGATCCTGAACTCCTAGTTACGTCGACGAGCTCCTCTACTGGAGCGGAAGGAGACTGAGCTTGGAAGAGTGCCTTCGCGGAGACCTGACGCCCCATCGGTTACCACCAGCCTGGATTTCTCACGAAAAGTTTGTCTACCAAGCGGACGATGGCTCCCTGGCTCTCCTGGACACCTCCAACAATTCAGTTTCTCTTCTCGTTTCGAATCACACCCTTGTACGTATCATCATCGATGTCATCCCCTGCAAAAAAAGGACCCAATTAAAACGTCCCAGGACGTTATTGCAGTCGCGTACAACTTCACCTCACGTGGGTAATCATATTATGGGAAAAAAAAAGTTATTCAAGCTGTCCCTTTTTCTTCCACCCTGTGACCCAAACACGAGGCCAACCCAGAAGTACCCGAACGTCATGTGACCTTTGCGACTGGTTTCGGCTACCGTGTTTTTAGAACATTCGAGTTGAGCAAATAACGTGCTGACAGTGAGAAAATAAAACTAACCATACAGACTGTACACGAGTAATTGTTTAACTCCCCATTGTGGACAGTGGTAGTATCAGAGTTTGATAATTTCAAAAAAAAAAACTTAATGATTTTTTGCTCACGATAACATTGCACAGCTTGTATTGTTTTTTTGTTTTCATCGTTAAAACCCACAATGATACTACAATATATCTGCGTACAGTGGCTATAGTGCATTCGTGTATATTACTTTATTGATAAGTGATAAGATATATGGCGTGAGCAGTCCTTCTTAGACGCGCAGACAGACACTGTTCCTGATTAATCTGATTAGGGTAAGTTATGATAAGCGATGTCACTAGTTTATAAATTACTGCATCTCCGAAGCGCCTGTGTAACGTGACAAAACGTAGCTCTGTTCATAGATCTAGATATAGTTAGAGTCTGCAACCATGTTTATAGAATTAACTGTGCCGATTCTTGACTATATTTGAAAATTATTCGGATTGTCTCTTTAGGTGGTTATTTTGCAAAGAGATGGCACTAAAATAATTCTGAGCCTCGGCTAGCAACGCTAGGGTTTTTCCATCTCGCTATGGAGGATCGACAATTTTGGTACATGCGATTTCCAGCCCTTCTCGTAAAGCAAGCTCATAACAGGAGGAGGAGGAGTGTGAGACTAGCGAGCATTGTCTAAGGGGTTGCCAGAGAATAGCCAAGGGCATGCAAAGCGTTTTCGTAGTTTTCGCTTACGTCTAGTGGTGAGGGTAGTTTTCTAGGGATTGACCGGGACTTGGTATATTGCACTTGCTAGCAATATCTATGTATCTCTCTATACAGTCTGACATTGTTGTGTGTATATATATATATATATATATATATGTAGAAAAGTGGAAAGCACACTGAGCACGGATACGGAAACACAAGGGTGATTGATCTCGACGGTGTAAGAGGGTGAGAGGGCGAGAGGGTGAGAGTCAGTTTGCTACCCTTGTACCAAGAGAGGAAGGGAGAAACGACTGGAATCGGATAGGAGAGAAAGAGAAAATGCCGATAGGGGGGGGGGGGGGGGATGGGGGATGGGACGGTAGACGTAGCCAGTCAGTATAGCAAAGGGTAGCTACTGGCTCGATGGACGGGTTCCAAATCCTCATCCCTTACGGGCAGGACTCGCTCTCGGCTCGGGACACCAGAACAAGCGAAAACCGTGGGGCGGCATTGATCCGACGCGATCTGGCGTCCACCAGGAAGCCGCGCCCGCGTCACCGATCCGCACTACTACCACCCTTGGCACAGCAACCTTAGGTTCGCCACCCACGTACGCACGCACACACACGCGCACACGCGCACACACACGTTCTTACTGTCCCGCACCAACAACCCTCTTTCACCCACCGACAGCACAAACCCCGACACGAAAAGTCACGCGGCTCTCGCGAGACCCTCGTAAACCTTCTCGCACTCCACGACTGCCTGGAGACGCAGACTCCACGTCGTCGTCGTCGTCGTCGTCGTCGTCGTCTTCGTCGTCGTCGTCGTCGTCGTCGTCGTCGTCGTCTACCGAACTTATCCGCCTTTTCTTTTATACCAGGAAGGACTATCGTCCCTCCAGGGTCTATCGTGGCCAGACACTCGTAAATCCTGGTGAACCGTGTCCACCTCTTTGCTTCACCCTCGCCATCCACATAAGGATACCACGTGTCTTCGGATGAGTAACCCCTAAATGATTTCATTTTCAGAGGCAACTCAACGTCCAGGGTTATCAGTGCAGCTCTGATCTACGCTACGTACTCTTCAAGCACAATGTTAAACCAGTAAGTCAATTTTCGTATTTTAAACTTGATACCTTTGGTCATTGGATTGATGCTGCATCAGGTAGAGGCTGATAGTAGAACAAATAATAGGGTTGGCACCATCTACCCTGGATAACGTTCAGCTCATCCTACTTGAGACTTGGGGTATCGCCCGTGGCTCTTCTACGAGTTCAAGCTGTGTAACGAGATTCCTTGCACCAAATGCTGTTGGCAATGTATTTCGTTTGCATATGTAGTTCAGAATCCTCATAGCTCTATTTTATTTCTTTGACTTGAGTACCTTCAGTACCTTCAGTACCTTCACTACCTTCGCTAGCCTCGATATCTATGCTCCTGGATCTCGTGCTTCGGTGCTTTTAATCCTGAACGAAGGATAAACGGGCGACCCGATTAGAAGGCTTTTAAGAATTGCTTGGAATCTACCGTTAAAACGTTATGTGTTTAGTGGCTTGTTTGTTTTTTCACTTGGTTTTACCCTTTTTTTATGGGCCGTGCTTGTTGTCGTTGAGCCAAGCAGTCTCTAGAGCGACACTATGGCCAGCGCCGACATTGCCATTCAAGCTGGAAAATTACCTCGTTCATCTCGTTGTCCTTTACTTCCTCTATGCTTTTACCAGGGCGAATAACAACTTCTATGGCTGATGAAGATCCTAGTGTGAACTTGCCTTGAACTTCTGTGAAGTAATTGATGGTGCTTTACTTTTAAATTGATCAGGCTACCTCGTAGTCTGAATATACGTACATTACTTGACTGTATCATCTAGATCGCTCATTTGTATAGTTTTCGACAATTTTAGAGAGCGTGAGTGAATTAGGCGCAATGGAAAGTTTACTAAGCTACTTTTTCTTTTAGGTATTCCGTCACACTTTTACGGCCCACTATACGGTCTATGATGTTACCAACGAGTGAGTATTATTTTTTAGTTGAAATTGACTTTTTTTAAGCCTCTTTTTTCAACAATCAATAGTATTGGTGGTCTCTTATTAAGAATTTTTGATAATGACCAATTTTGTTTTCTTCCTTTTAGTCACCATACTCCACTCAGATTACATGCTTCGTCGAGGATTCAGCAGAGTCGACTCCAGCACGCGGCCTGGCTCGGCAATACCACGGCACTCCTGATGATATCCGATAATGATATTTATCTGAGGATAACACCCTCAGCACCAGAAGACACGCGCATCACAGACACCGGTGTGCCAGGGGTCATTTACAACGGGGTGCCCGATTGGCTGTACCAGGAGGAGGTGTTGCCACGTCCGGAAGCAATCTGGCCAAGTCCAGACGGATCACATATCCTGTTCGCCAGCTTCAATGATACCAGAGTCACCGCTCTGGAGTTCCCTTGGTTTGGTGCTCAAATAGGCCAAGATGGAGCTAGTTCCAGTCCACTTAGTTCACCTAGAAAAGGCTTCTTTCCGCCGTCTAGATCGGTCAGGTATCCGACGCCAGGTTCACCCAATCCTGAAGTGGAATTGTGGATGTTTGATCTGAGCAACGCCAGTGCTACCAATACGACAAATGCCACTCTAGCTAAGGTGAAATTAAAGCCACCAGCTGCTTTGGATGGACAGTGAGTATTTAATCAGTGACTTACGTTATTATATCGGTGATAAATAATTACCTTGTGCAAGCTCGGATGATTTTCTTTCAGAGAATACTATCTGATCTCTGCCGGTTGGGTAGGCGATGATTCTGCTCAGATAGCCGTAGTCTGGATGACGAGATCTCAGAATCTATCAATAGTCTCAGGCTGCCGTACGCCGACCTGGGAGTGCGAGGAGACGCACTCGGAAAGGGCGCCGGAAGGACAGTGGCTCGATGCTCAGCCACATCCGGTTTTCGCGCCAGACGGTGACAGCTTCCTGCTCCTGGCGGCTGTACAGGAAGGTGGTCAGGAGCACTTTACTCATATTAAGCACGTAACGCTTACTCAGCAAAGGATAGCTGTACTTTCGCATGGGCGCTACGAGGTAAGATATTTAATATGACATTTATCATTTTTATTGATAAAACAATAATATTTTGTAAGATCAATCGTTAAAATGTTCGTGAAATGGTCGCAGGTGAGTGAGATCCTTGCTTGGGACACTCAGGCCCATTCAGTTTACTACTTAGCCACCAGGGAGAAACGACCTGGACAGAGGCATCTTTACATGGTGCGCGATCCAACCACGGACGATCCTCGACGGTTGGAACCCCTCTGCGTCACGTGCGACTTGGGGGAGGTTCTCTGGAGTAGTCGGTAAATCGCTAGGCTTCCAAGCAAATGGATATTAAATAGACAAAGAAATAACCGACGTGGTCCGATTAATGTTTTAGGTTTTACTACACTAATTGCACGCACTTTAGCGCCTCCGTTAGTCCTCCCTCGGATAACGGTGGTCAGGGTTATTATGTACTTCACTGTGAAGGTCCTGGACTTCCACTAGCCGGCGTTCATTCAATGACCACCCATAAAATGGTTAGGCTTCTCTATGACACCAGGATACAGAGGGCGGATAGACTCTCACAGTTGGCACTTCCAACTAGAAGAAGCTTCGAGGTTGGTTTAACCTGTACGATTAAAAACATAAAAATGGATGAATAAGGATCTGCTAAATCGATTACTATTCCAGTTATCGTTGCCCCAGGGTTGGAGAGCACACGTACAACTTCTGTTGCCTCCATCCTGGCGCGAGGAGCTCAGGGATGCGGCGTTTCCCGTTCTGGTCGAGGTGAACGGTCGGCCAGGAAGCGAAGCGGTTACTGACAAGTTCAGAATAGACTGGGGGACCTACATGTCCAGTCACAATGACGTCGTCTACGTGAGACTGGATGTACGCGGAGCCCGGGGTCAGGGTAAACGAGCTCTGTTCCGAAGAATCGGAGGCGTGGAGGTTCAGGATCAGTTGACCGTCCTGAGGCATCTTCTGGACACGCTTAAATACCTGGACGAATCCAGGGTAGGAGTCTGGGGCTGGGGATACGGTGGCTACGTCACAGCCATGGTCCTTGGGAGTCAACAAAATGTCTTCAAGTGCGGCGTGGCCGTCAACCCCATCGCAGACTGGTTGTACTACAGTAAGTACATGGAGAAACCAATGAAGTCCCTTGATGGCCGTATTTTATTTTGTCCTATGTCATCAGATTCTGCCTTCACGGAACGAGTTCTTGGTGCTCCGACAGAGAATTACAAGGGTTACGTGGAAGCTGACCTGACGCAAAGAGCGAGATTAGTACCGAGTCACAGCCTCTACCTTCTTCATGGTCTAGCAGACCTCACAGCGCCTTACACCCATGGCGTAGCTTTCGCCAAGTCTCTAGCGGAAGCGGGTGTCATCTTCAGATACCAGGTAAGCGTCAATAGGTACACTGAACCCTATCATAAATTCAAGTGACGTCCATCAGGATGACCAGCTCTGATCACAACCTAGTCCTTGATAGCCAATTAACCAAATTCATGTCCATCATTCCTCTCAGAGCTACGCGGACGAAGATCACGCCCTATCAGGAGTGCTCGAGCACGCCTATCGTTCCATGGAGGACTTCCTCGCCGAGTGCCTCGCCCTGGACGCCTCCTAGTGCCTCAAATCGATTTATTCCTCGTTACCGATACTACATCTACTTGCTGACCTTAGGAAGGTCACGTGAGAGATCGGCCGAGCTCGCAAAAGCACGTCGTCCGAACGTAGGTACTATAGTGAATCGACGATAAGAAAAGAAACTCACTTTCCGGAAAAGAAAAACTAAAATTCCTCCCCCCCCCCCCACCCCCGAACAGCCAGCCCACCCTCCATCCCTCGTGAGTTTTACGAACCCTCGCTAAGTTAGGCATAAATATTGAGCGGGAAGCTTGGAAGCTTCGAGCCTAAAGTCTGGAAGCCTCAAAGAAAATGAAAAAGAATGCATGAGACTGTATGTGTGTGTACGTACGAAAATCTAAAAAAAAACTAAGAAAGAGTACCAGACAGGCAGAATGCGGAGAAAGTGAGAGAGTGCGAATACCAGCGTATTTACAATTAGTGATGGATTCATTGATACGAACACCGATCCCCCACCCTACTTCCCTCGCCTTCCCACCGTTAGATATGGCAAATAATTCTTATTGATAGTGAGGAAATGACGAAAAAGAATCTTAAGAAAAATTCCATCATGTTTGTATGAGTAATATTGTTATAGCGTTGTGTATATCTGCCTTATGCGTCACTATAATTCTTTCCTAATAGCTAATATCACTGTAGTACGATCCAAGTCAGCACTGGATCTCTCTGGCGAAACGTGACATTTTGAGATACCTGTCTTAATGATAACGTTCACGAATGATCGCACGTAGGAGTCTGATAATAAGGCACTAAATACTCCAAAGGATAATTCTCATATTTCACGTTATCACGTCTCTCCATAATCTGATTACCGTGTCACCCCTCCCCCCCTTCGCCCCCTCGCTCCCCGCGATTACCGTATGATAAATGCCTGTACACCAAAAAAAAACTCGTTAAATTTATGTTGTACAGCTCGCTGCCTAGTCTATGTATAATAATGTTACATATATTATATATAGGGTGAGAAAGTTGATGAGCGAGAGAGAGAGAGAGAGAG
This sequence comes from Calameuta pygmaea, assembly GCA_031762395.1. Taxonomy (NCBI): domain Eukaryota; kingdom Metazoa; phylum Arthropoda; class Insecta; order Hymenoptera; family Cephidae; genus Calameuta; species Calameuta pygmaea. Next base: position 5,238 of record JASANN010000548.1, on the reverse strand, counting down.
AGAGAGAGAGAGAGAGAGAGAGAATGTCCTCTTCCTTTAAGAAGCCTCATAAACTCATCCCAAAGTCCTTCTTCGGGGTTTGGGGGGGGGGGGGGGGGGG
>JASANN010000547.1:9051-22288 GCA_031762395.1 Calameuta pygmaea | reverse complement strand
GACGCGTGTGTTCGTATGCACGCGCGAGCGATCGATGGTACCTGGGCACCTCCAAAACTATTCGTTCAACCGAACAGGCTCCCCCGTTGCGAGGAAAATGAGCAACCCTGGATCTTATTTCTTAGAATTGTATATTCTGCAACATGTTAGTGTATTACGTGCTGATACATATGTGTATTGTTACATTTTTTCTGGTAACGGACACAGTTGAGTACAATTTCGTTTGTATTCTCCTTGCATAGTCTTGACGCTAGCGACTCTAACGACCCCGTCGTCCCCAGGATGAACCTCGCGGATTATCCCTAACGGCCACCGCATACATGGTTGATTCCTTTCGATCAGGATTACTACCGCTCCAGGACGGAGTTGGCCTGTTGTTTTTTGCCACTTTTGCCGCTTCTGGAACTCACTCAAGTATTCGAGGTACCATCGGCGCCAAAAATCCTGACGAGCCTTGGAAATAAAATTCCAGACTGTTAACCGGTTGGTTGGAACATCGGTCAGATCGGCCTCCGGCAACCTTGTGAGTGGACGTCCTATGAGTATATGAGCCGGCGTAAGAGCTACTGGATCATTCGGATCGGAGGAGAGCGAACAAAGAGGCCGTGAATTTAAAACCGCTTCGATCTCTATCGCCAGCGTGCTGAATTCCTCGATGGTAAAAGCACGGTCTCGTACGACCCTTACGAAGTGGTGTTTGAAGGACTTCACTGCGGCCTCCCACAAACCTCCAAAGTGCGGTGACAACGGAGGGTTGAATTGCCACGTGATGTTCCTCTGAGTCGCGTATGTAGCGACGGTTTTCTGTAGTTCTTCAGTCTCGAGTAATGCGTAGAGCTCACGCAGCTGTTTGTTTGCCCCGACGAAATTTGTCCCGTTGTCCGAGAACACGTGGCTGGGAACTCCACGACGTCCGATAAAACGGCGAAACGCCGCGAGAAACGCTTCAGTGCTGAGATCGCTTACAATCTCAAGGTGAACGGCCTTTGTGGCCATGCAAACAAACACGCAACCGTATGATTTGATGAGTTTTTGGTTCCGGAATTTCCTTTCCTTTACCAGCACCGGGCCAAAATAGTCTACACCCACGTGCGAAAACGCCGCCGTACCGTTCACACGTGCCTGGGGTAAATCAGCCATTTGACTTTCCAACTGGACGGGCCGATGTCTGAGACAGCGGACGCATTTCCGGATGATCTTTCGTACCTGGTTCCTTCCATCGAGTAGCCATAGTCCTCTCTGTCTTATGGTGCATAGCGTGGTCTGAATTCCGGCATGATATGCACGTTCGTGTGTTTCCTTGATAATCAAGTCAGTGACGGGATGATGCGTCGGCAAGAAGATTGGATGTTTCTGTTCGTAGGGAATCGCCGCCTTTCTCAGACGTCCTCCGACGCGAAGAAGCCCATACTCGTCGACGAACGGATTCAGCGAGGCAAGTTTGTAGTCCTTGACGTTTTCCTTGTTCATGATCCTGTCAATATCCTTCGAAAATCGATTTCTCTGGATCAGTTGCAAAATTTTAATTTCCGCTGCAATTTTTTCTGCTGTCCCGATTTCTCGTCCTGTATACTTCTTGGGTGTTCGTATACGCAAACAATATGCAACTACCTTTGTTAATTTCGAATAAGAAGAAAATCGGGTGAGTATGTCGCAGGTCTCTGGTTGCGAAACGAAGCATAAATTCTTCTTAAATCCGATGTTGCTGGTGACTGTGATCTCGATGTTCGTTGGCCATTCTTTCTCAGTTTGATTGAGCCAAATCGGCCCTGTGAACCATGAGCAGTTTCGTAAAAAATCCTTAGGAAGCTGGCCGCGCGATATTGCGTCCGCGGGATTTTCCTTGCCCTTCACATGTCGCCAATTCACGCTGTGGTCGAGAGTCTGAATTTCGGCAATGCGGTTTGACTCGAAGACCCTTAGAACCTCCGGGGGTTTTTTGAGCCAGTTAAGCACGATGCTCGAGTCCGACCACAAGACAACGCGGTCCACCTTGAAATCGCAGACTGATCGCACTTCCTTGTATAACCGAGATAAAATTAACGCACCGCACAATTCGAGACGAGGGATGGTATGTATCTCCCTTTCTTTCTCCTCCGTCGGAGTTCCCTTTCGCGATATATGCCTTGATTTCAATGGCGCGACGCGAGATTTGGCGCAGGCTAAAGCCGTAGAAACTTGGTCGTTTGAGCCGACCGATCGCACATAGATGCAAGCGCCATATCCATCCTTGCTAGCGTCGCAGAATCCGTGTATTTCGATGGTTTCCGGATTTTTCAATAACAAGTGACGCTTCGCCGACACGTCGCGCAAGAGCCCGAGTTGGTTCGAAAACGCAATCCAATCCGCGTGCAAGTTTTGCGGTAAGGATTCATCCCAATTGACCTCCGCTCGCCAACATTTTTGAAGGATGATCTTTGCGAACATGACCGTTGGACCGAGTAAACCTAACGGATCAAAGATTTTTGCGATTTCAGACATCACATTACGCTTCGTTATCGTACCCGGGCACGCGATCGGTTTGACTGTAAACCCGTATTCGTCGCGTTGCGAATCCCAAACGACGCCGAGTGTTTTTATAACGGGGTTTGGCTCTATCGCCCGGTCGAGGTCGTGAAATCTTCCTTCCAAATTATCGAGCGCGTGTCGATGATTTGAGGCCCATTGCCGGATGTTGAACCCTCCACGCCTCAACAGTTCGATTACCTCGTCGCGTATTCGCATAATCTCCTCGAGCGAGTCTGCGCCCGTTAAAAGATCATCGACATACATGTCGCGCTTTAAAACTTCCGACGCTCGGGGGAAGTTGTCGTTCTCATCGTCCGCGAGCCGGTGAATCGTGCGTATCGCGAGATAAGGCGCAGCCGACACTCCGAAGGTTACCGTATTCAGCTCGTACGTCGTAATCTCACTGCCGCGATACCAAAAAATTCGCTGAAATCTCCGGTCGCTAGGATGCACGAGCACCTGCCGGTACATTTTCTCAATATCAGCGGTGATGACGTACTTATGGATCCGAAAACGTAACAAATGCCCGAATAATTTATCTTGTATGACCGGACCGACCATCAATGCGTCGTTTAACGAAAAACCCTTGCCGGTTTTCGCGGAGGCGTCGAACACCACGCGGACTCTGGTCGTGTTGCTGGAGGCCTTTACCACCGCGTGATGTGGCATATAGTATCCGTTGGTCGAATCGTCGTGACACACAGACATGTGTCCGAGATCCGCATATTCCTTCATGACCTTGGCGTATTCTTCCTTGAGGACCGGATCTGATTTCAATCTCTTCTGGAGAGAGTAAAATCTTCGCAACGCTTGAGACCGTGAATCGCCGAAATTCGTGTTTGCATGTCGAAACGGTAAACGCACGGTATACCGCCCCGTGCTGTCACGCGTCGTATTTTCGACGTAATGTTTTTCGCACAACGTGTCCTCGGACGAGAAGGATGCCCTGGCGTTGACCTCTTCGATCTCCCAAAACTTGTTGATCAACTTCGACAGGTTGGTCAGGTTGCAGGAGATTCCATGATCCTCGCGTTCTCTCTTCACCCCTCCGGCGATTACCCAACCAAGGCGCGTTTTCTGTAGAATCAAGTCAACTCCGTTTTTTGACAAATTTATTTGTCCGACGGACAACATGGACAACGTAGCACCGGACCCAATTAGTATGTCCACTGGTCGAGGTAAATGGAATTGCGGGTCCGCCAATCGCAAATTTGCTGGGATCTTGATCAATTCGCGTGGAAATACCGTGTCTGGAACTGAACTCGCGATTTCATCGATCGTTAGACAATTCACAGATTTTGTGAATCTGTTGTTTCTTGATTGAAATTGTATCTTGACACAACCTTTCGTTTGCGCTTGGGTTCCGTTGATCGCGTTGACCGGCGTTGCGAACGAATACGCGTGAAGTCGCAATTTTCGCGCAAAATCCTCTGTAATAAAATGCGCAGTCGAACAAGTGTCCAACAAGGCACGGGCCTCGAACAACCTGTTCTCGACGTCCCGAACGTTTATAATGGCACTCATCATCAATTGTGAGCTGGACGCGCGCGAGACCGAGCTGAATACGTCTACGCCTAGTCATGCCAACGACGCCTTGGCTCCCATTGATTTGCTGTTGTCTGAACCCTTCGGCGCGACCCGTGATACCGACGATTTGTACATCTCTGAGTGAAGGAGGGTGTGATGATACTTCCGGCATTGTTTGCATCGTCTGGCGGTGGGACATTCACCGGCGTGAGAGCGCAAGCAGTTACGACACAGACGCTTGGCCTTGACGAAGTCCCAACGCTGTTGTGTCGTCATTTTCTCGAACGTTGGGCACTTGTAGATGATGTGCTTACCGTTGCACTGCACACAGTTCGCGGGTGGGGTCGTCACGAATGTTCGCGCGCCGAAGTCGCCCCTTCGCGTTTTTGCCGTCTGCGATTCCCTTTCATTCGGCCGCTTCTCCCCCTTCGTGCGCGCGTTGTCCTGTTCCAGGGCCGATAGTCGATGAGACGTTTCACTAATGAATTTGCAGAATTGATCGAAGCTCGGCAGTGAATCCAGGTTAAGAGATTCCTCCCATCTCTCTCTTATGTCCCTCGGAAGAGCCCTTTCGAGGATTCTTACGATAATCCGCTCGTCGGGCGTCACGTCTAAGGATTTTAGCATGCTGAGGTGTTGGCGAACCTCGTCGATTATTTTCGTCAGCCCCTTCGATGTTCCCTTCTTCAACGACTCGATGTCGAGAATCGCGTCTAAGTGCCGAGACACGAGGACGCGTTGTCTCTCGTATGCATCAGTAAGTAGGACCCAGGCAGTTCTGTAGCCTTCTGCACTAGCGTCGAATAAAGAAAGTTTGTTCGCCGCCTCCCCCTCCAGTGAGTTTCTCAGGTAGAGGAACTTTGTCAATTCATCGATGTCCGATCTTCCGTCCACCATGCTCATGAAGGTATTTTTAAACGTCAGCCATTTACTGTTGTCTCCGTCAAATTTTGGTAACTCTGCGACCGGAAGCTTGAGCAATCGCTGTCTTTCTATCATGGTGGTGGTGTCGCCATTTGACTCCGCCAGCCGAGTCACACCCATAATATTCTCCACTGTTGTGGCGAGTTCGTAGTAATCGTTTTGAATCCCGGTTAATTGCTCTAACCCTTCGCTCGTCGCGTCCAAAATGGCAAGCTCGTCGTGCAACTCCTCATACGCGTGAAACAAACAGGTCACTCGCGTCAGACGTAACTTCATGTTCATCTTGTCGATTTTTCCTTGAGCCACGGCATTGCGCAGTGTCGTTATTTGCATTTTCAACGTTGTCCGCTTCTGGGAGATATGCGCGATACGCGTCGCCATATTGCGAAGACGTTAGAATTGCTCTTGTACACTTCAACACGAGTTATTCACTGTCACCTTTACACTGTGTTCGACGAACTCCGGGATTGTTCACGCGAACTCACGAATAGTTTATGTCCGAGAAAATTTCTTTCGAAAAAAAAGAACGATGAGAAAACTTGAACGGAACGACTGTATAGTACGACGGACGCGAACCAAGACTCAAGACTGCTAGGCCGACGCGGCGTCAACAACGCCGTAAGTGTTCTTGGTGGGGAGAGTAAGGAGGAGCATCCAGGGACCAATGCCGTGCGGCCCCGGTCCCAACGGTTTTGAACCTTTGTTCTTCAGCGTATTGGGTTTTCTCCGTTACACGTACCATTTCATCGAACCAGTATGAGTAATTTGCATGCATCATAAGACAAACGAGTAAAAAATTAGATGCAGAAGCAAGACGAACATTCCAAGTATATTTTACCTCAAATCATGCAAGAAAGAGGGGAAACATATCCAAAGAAGGGATCGTGTAGATTTCACCTCACAGGAGGCACCATGTTTTGTGGGGCGCTTCCTCCTTAACGAAAAGGAGGCCGCGTACTTATTCTCAAAAAAAATATTGGAATTGAAATAAATTTTGGTTCAATTACCAATGATTAAAGGGTAAGGAAAATTAAACTAAACACGTTTTGAGCCATACAGATGTATGTTTATTTATGGGTCTGAGAGCAAGGTCTCCGACGCGTGAACCTCAGAGAAAAAAAATACTCGTAAATAATGAATATACGATAGCTCCAGTCCTTCAGTTGTTTCAAATATATTTCGCGTGTTAGTTATTGTGAAGATGAAATCTACAGTAGGATAGGGGTTATGTATGAAACCGTATTCTATGCTTACTTATGTCGTGCAATATGATTATTGTGAGTATACGTCATTGGAGACCCCATAAGCATTGCGCTTGTATTTTGGTATCACTGTCTGATTCGGCGTACTTGACAGCTTGTGTAATATGAATATGTGATGCGTAAATAAGTCGGCAGACGACATGTGGTCAAGCGTTGCGCTTGCTTTTTGGTACAACCGGCTGTGTCGGTGTGCCTGGCGGGACGTACCGCCCTTGATAGTGTACTTGAAGGCTAATGTTCAACTCACCAGTATGTTTGTCCCGGGAACGGCAAGGAAAAGGATGCTTGCTCACGAGTCCCACAACCACTACTACTGCCTCCCCTTTGGGCCTTGTTAATGTCATCCCCTCGACCTTGACACTCATCCGTAACACATGCAAGAAAATACAGGCAGCCGCGCGACGCGTGTGTTCGTATGCACGCGCGAGCGATCGATGGTACCTGGGCACCTCCAAAACTATTCGTTCAACCGAACAGAAATCGTCCGGGACCTCGCGAAAATAGACGCAGCGCGTAAACGCAGGGGATTGATCGACGGGCTTGGATCAATTATAAAATCCATCACCGGGAATATGGACGCCGCGGATGCGGAAAGGATCCGCCACGAAATCTCCGCTATACGCTCCAATCAGCGAACGCTGAAGGATAGCATGAAGGACCAGTTACAGGTCGTCGAGTCCACGTTGCACATCTTCAACGACACCTTCACAAACGTTCAGAGCAACGAACTGGCTCTGCAGGAACTCATTGCCCAGGTAAACCTTACGCTGACGGCAGACATGAGTATTCTGATGAAGGAACAAAGGCTAGACGAGGGCCTCACCGCCCTAAGTGTGATAGTCGAGGCGCTGCAGGACGCTGTGAAAGAACTAGTTTGGCTACTAGTTGGAATGGCGAGCGGCAAAGTAAGGGCGGCGGTGCTACCACCGAGGAAACTCATAGAGTACCTCACTGACGTATTGCCACACCTGCCAACGGGAACTGGATTCCCAGTGCCAGTAGAACGCAATGAAGCGTCTACTCTCATGAGGCTAGCCGATACAAAGGCTTTTAGCCAAGGAAACGCCGTCGCCCTCATCCTCGACTTTCCCTTAATAGGTCAGAAGAGGTACAGCGTAAGCAAGGTATGGATTGGCAACCGCCAAAACCAACTGCAAATAAAGCAGAACCACGAAAAACCACGGCGCGAGAAGAACTTGTAGAATTATCATCAAATCCAGAAGACTCGGATTCAGACGGAGAAGAAACGGTTTTGGAAGGACCCTCGGAAGTAGAAATACCGGCCAACAACGAAACCTCGAAACAACGAAATCAACCTTCAATCTACAAGAGGAGAGGTTCAATGTTGCCCAGAGTACTCGAAACCGAAATGGATGAATATTGGAAGCAGAATGAGGATGCAACACCACCACCGAGAAGTGCATCTCCAAGGTCCGACAACCTTTTAGTCTTGGGAGAAGAGAACACCGACGAACAGATTGCCAAAATCGACTCTGAAATCCAAGCTCTACACGAGTTTTGGAAACAGGGGCAAGCCAGTCAGATTCCCTCACGAGGACCAGCACGAAGGTAGGAATCTAGCAACGATATCCTCCAGGACCTTGATAACTTCTGCATGGAACAAAACCAGCAGATTAACGAAGCGGAGCAAAGTCTCCATAAGATTCGGGAAAATCTAATAAAAATGGGGATAGTCTCAGACGAAAGCTCTGAAGACGATGGGCCTAATGAAAGAAACGGGACCGAGATAGGCAACAGGACGGACTTGCATAAGTCCTACTTACCTACACCACTCCCGACCTTTCCACCAAAAGCACGATCGACTCCCCGAGTTGGAGCCGAGAACACCACTAAGAAACGGGACGAACAGCTACACCCTGAAAAAACGAGCTCAAACACCGAGGAAACCGAAAGAAATTCGAAGAGAAACGTAACCACACATTCTGAGAGACCCGACAGCTCTATAGAATTGGGAGTCGATATAGATTGGCCTTCAGAAAAGGATTGGGATAAGACCATTCGTATGATTAACATTAAGAGCAGTCGCGAATGCCTCACGTTCGAGAAAGATAACTACGCGCATTTCATCTCAGCAGACTGCGAATTAACAACACCGATAGGGAAACTAATGGTAGATTTGGGAATTATAGACCTAGAAGATTTTAGAGACCGAAACCCCCAAAAGGGACAAGTCCTGATCAGTAAAAGAGGAAAATACCGGATCTTCAGCATAGTTTGCAAAGTATATAATTTCGACCGCATTACGGTAGAAGACATACGCGTAGGGTTGAATAACCTGCATTTGGCCTTGCTAGAAACCAACACCGAGACCTTGCGCGTGTCGCGTGTGGGAGACGAGCCTAGCACCTTACCTCTTAACACACTGCGCGAATTGCTGCATAAGGCATTCCCTGACAGTGGCGTCACTATCACGCTCTGTTACGGCCGAGTGCAGTTACCTCCGGAAGAGCTAAGGAGGGAGATAATCCAAGAATATCACGATAGCCTGGTAGAAGGCCACAAAGGCGTAACTAAAACATATAAACGAATACGCGAACGATATTACTGGCCAGAGCTAAAACACGATGTGCAAGAATATGTTAGGGTATGTAAAAGTTGCCAAGAACAAAAATTGATTAGAGTAAAAACGAGAGAGCCAATGGTCATAACCGACACGCCTCTGGACGCTTTCGACAAAAAATCCATTGACACCGTAGGACCCCTTCCCATTACACCTAACGGCAATCATCACATACTAACAATCCAGGATAACCTTACAAAGTACTGCATAGCTGTCCCTATACGAAACGTCAGCCCTATTACCGTGGCCGACGCCTTTGCAAGACATGTAATCGCGAACTTCGGCGGATCCAAAATTATTCTTACAGATCGTGGAGGGTGTTTTGTTAGCAAGTTGCTTCGCAAATTAGCTAAAATATTTAAAATCAAACATGTGACTACATCAGGGTACCATCCCCAAACTAATGGATCACTAGAGCGAAGTCATCACGTGCTAACAGAATACCTGAAACACTATCTACACAAATATGACGACTGGGACCAGCTGATCTCCTTCGCGATGTTCTCGTATAACATCTCCATACACGAAGGCACTAACTTCACAACATACGAACTAGTATTCGGGAGACTAGCGAGGTCACCTACATCGTTACCATCGGACGAAAAGCTCGAGACATACGGAACTTTCCTGACGGAACTCATTACTAAATTGAACGACCGCAGACAGATAGCCGGTCAAAATCTGGTGCACGCTAAATTTCAGTCGAAAGAACGATATGACAAAAAGGTTAACCCCCGCAGATACCAAATAGACGATATGGCGTACATACTAAAGGAACCTCGAACAAGCAAATTTGATAGCCATTACGTCGGTCCGTATAAGATGGTTGACATCACCAATCATAATAATGTTATTTAGGAAACCCAACAAGGTGATCGATTTCTGAAGCATACGGACAAGGTAAAGTTAGCTACTCAACCAGCTGATGAGAAGGAAATTCGGAGAAATGGATCTTGCGACTCGGATAATCGCACTAATAATGATCACCGGATGCGCGAACAGTCAAGGCAAAAGGAACTACGTACTGACGCCCTTGGAGAATAACCCAGGACTGTATTACGAGCCTGTACGAAGTGTCCGACTCGTGGATAAAGAATGGCGAGTCACTATCTACACAGACATTTCGAAACTCTTGACACACGGAATAGAAGAATTAACAGCCCTACCAAGTGCCCTACGTAGCTGTAGAAGCCAGTTGCCCGATAAGGAGTGCCAGGCCTTTATTAACAAACGATACTTCGACAACCAAGTAGAAAACTCGCAAAAATATATCAATCAAATACAGGGGTTATTGGCAGACATGGACTAAGATTCTGTCAATATGGACGACTCTCTACCATTTTCAAAACGTAGCGCGCCATTCGGGTTCGTAGGTAGTCTCAGTCACACGCTATTCGGTACCCTTACCGCCGACGACGCGGAATATTATAACCAGGAAATAGACAAAATGTATAACGACCAGCAGAAGGTTACACATATCGTTACCGAGCAAACTCATTTAGTTCCGTCAGAATTACACGACCTCCATAAAGGACTAGAAGATCTTAACGAACGAGCCCGGGAGCTCTACCAAATCGTTGTAGAAGCGTGGCAGGAGACAGCGAACAACTCCGCGACTATGACTCAGATAGGCTACGGCTTCAGCCTCGAGAGACGGGTCCGAAATTCAAAAGTTCACGTGAGCGACTACGCAATTTCTTTACGAACGCTAGTCTCAGCCATCTATTTCGCGAAGATAGGCATGATCCATCCGGAATAAATTAGCCCCAAAAGAAATAACGAAATAGCGGAAAGAATACGACGTCTCAACCCGGACAGCGAATTTCCTGTGCCGCGGGGTGAGATCAGAAGCAAAGAACTTGCAGCAATCTCCTCAATGAAAATAGCGTACGCTGGGAATCGGTTGATCCTTGAATTGCATATCCCCCTCCTAATGCGTATGCATTTCACTACATACAGAATGCATCGCTGTCCTGCTGTCCAGAAATATAATCAACACAATAATTAATTTGCCTACGTAATTCCAAAAGAACCCTACCTAACTATATCAGCAGACCACGAACTATACATGACTACTGACGACACGTACATGACGCACTGCAAACCATCAAGGCACTTCCAAATTTGCAGCCTGAACCAAGCACTTTTCCGAACCAGTTCTCGCCCAACCTGCGAAAGCTCCCTATTAACAGCTCCCACGCATGAAACCCTTTCCTCCTGCGATATCTGAGTAACCTCCACCATGGATCCCGTATGGATATACCTGAATGCTCTTAAAGGATGGCTATACTCAGCCGCATCATCAGAAACTCTAAAGTTGGTCTGCAGCGGGAACCTCACCGAAGTGATACCAGTCAACGGCGCAGGAATCCTCCAAGTCCGCCCGGGTTGCAGGGCACGTACAACCTATATGACACTAACGGGCATAGAAATAGTAGACGACGCCGAACAATATTTTTATGAACCGTCCGTGTCATTAGAAATCTCGAGCCTTCACGAGTATTACCGACGGATCAACCACGATTCCGCGAAGCCCACAAACCAACCCGCAATCGCAATTTATAAGGAACGTGAAAGGTCCCTGAATCAAATCGTTTCCGAGTTAAACGAGATCGAGGCACACAGAAGAGAACGGACAGTCCCCCGATCCCTCCTGTATAGTGCAATAGGAGGAACGGGCTTCCTGAATCCAAGCGGGAATACGATACCGAATCCGCCAAGGAAACAACGCCCCACGATGAAACGGAGACCCAGCAGACGCCCCCTCCGATTACCACTTACCACTAACGGTACTACCAACTATTCACGTCAACCTCGAACGGCGAGGCCCCAAATAACCGGAGGAACGAGAAAATATCCTCGTCCCCCCAGTCCTCTTCATACAGGTCCCAGCCGTTCAAGACCCCGCGGGTCTCCTGCCGGGCCCTGCGAACTGCAAGCATGTCAGCAATCCGGATGTAATCAACGAGCTCGAAAACACAAATGATACACACGTAAAATACACACCCAACGCCAGAACTGCACGCGGAAAACTACTCGATTTCACTCACCACGATAGATACTGTAGAGGCCATTCTCAGTTTCGAATCGAAGTAGTCCGGTTGGTTGTCAAGTTCGGAATGAGACTCCGCCGGTTCTTCGATGCAGAACCAAAGGCAGGCAGGTAGTGGATCATTGCTATCATCAGCAAAATCGTGATCACGCCACCTCGTACACCATAATACTTACCTTGGATCTCACACAATAAGAATTGTAATACAAGATACACTTGCGAAAACACTACCGCACGGCTTCCCAGTGTTGTGAATCGCCATAAGGATTTAGTAACGTGCCTACGTCAGAAGCGTCGGAATGGCTAAGCTGCAACACGGCACATTCCACCCGCTAAAAATTATGGAAACACGGAGACACACTGCTGATACGATGGCGAAATATCAGATTGTTGTGTCTCCCAAAAATTCCAGTATTGAGATATAAAAAGCAGACGGCCTTTCGGCACGTCAGACGAAGTAGAGAGCTAAGAGTGAAGTGTTACTGCGGTAACTTAGTCGAAATACTAACCTCAAATCTCGAGACCTTCGTACTCACCCCACAGACAGTTTGTTTCTAATAGTGTAACCTAACGTACCGTGCGTACGTACTATCGACGATTCATACACGACTTCTCCAAAATCGCTGAACCTCTAACATTATTGCTAAAGAAAAATGTCATTTTTTAATGGACAGCCCTAGAACAAGAATCGTTTGAAAATTTGAAGAAAACATTGACTAGCGCACCATTACTACAATATCCAGATTTCTCGAGACCTTTCGTGGTCACTACAGACGCTTCAGATAAGGCAATAGGCGGAATACTGTCGCAAGGACCAGTAGGAAAGGACTTGCCAATAGCCTATGCCAGCAGAACGCTAAATAAAGCTGAACGAAATTATAGTACTACGGAAAAGGAATTACTCGCTATCGCATGGTCTGTCAACCATTTCCGACCATACTTATATGGCATCCGTTTCAAAATAGTAACGGACCATAAACCACTAACTTGGCTCTTTAGCATAAAGGATCCAGGCTCCCACCTGATGAGATGGCGGTTGAAGCTGGAAGAATACGATTACGAAATCGAATATAAGGCTGGAAAAGCCAATGTGAACGCGGACGCCCTGAGCAGGATATGCATCACTACTAGGAGTAGAGGAAAAGGGGAAGAGACTCCTGCAAAAGAAAAATCTGAACGAGAATATTCAGAAGACGAACGGCAACAAATCATTCATGAGCACCATGATACCCCTATTGGAGGTCACCAAGGAATATCCCGAACGATCGAGCGAATTCAACTGAGCCACGACTGGCCGAGATTACGCCGAGACGTAGAAGATTTTATATCGAAATGTGAAAAATGCCAAACGAACAAACTAGGGAAGCGGATTAAAGCACCAAT
>JASANN010000546.1:83239-93508 GCA_031762395.1 Calameuta pygmaea | reverse complement strand
GGAGTATGGCGAGGTGAGAGGGGAAGCGATTACAATGATCTCTATTGGGAATCCGTGAAGATACAAATATATCGGTTTTCGGTACTTCTAAGTGAGTATCACAGACTAAATCCTCTTGCCTATTTTAATGACCGCGCGACTGAGGTTCTTGAATATCATATAGCTTTATTTTTAGAGTTATCGCTTTATAAGTAAATAAATATTGATTAGGTTGAGGATATCGTACGAATTAAAATTGTAATTTAATGCATCAATTAAATTTAACGAATTTTTAGGCTACTCGAGATTACAATTTGAGAAAAGCGAATACTTCTACTCGCAGTATACATGTATTGGATACATAGTGCCCCACTTTATTCCACTTATGAATTGTAATACCAAGGAAAAGTATTCCGTTTTTAACAACCTCCGTTCATGGGTTACGAAAGAATTTATAAATTTTTGTTTGAGGTCGCAATATACAGAATGTTCCATCTGATGAGTTGAATGGACTTGTGGCTTCACCCGAGCGAAGTGACGCCAGGGCGTTTCTAGTATTCGGGAGGTTTCCATTCAACTAGGAAGTGGGAAATGTGACTGAACTCTCTCCCTTATCAAATTATAAGAGTATCAAGCAATACAGACGCATGGGTGTGCCTTCAGTTGGGTAAAAGTACACCTCTATAAGACTTGTTAGATAAGACACACTGTATTATATATATAATAATGATAATAAACACATGGTACATACCCGCATTGAATGGCACACTAAAAACGAAACTTTCTGGCTCTATCGCATGTTGATCTACTGCTCGCTTATACCACGAAGAATCCATAGCTCGTTTGTAAACATCAGCGAAATGCCTGAAAAAGATTTAAAAAAGGAAATTAATGTTTATAATTGTTTTACAAATTCATAAATGCTTTAGTTCCATCAGAAAATTATATTATGTGCATGGCATGCATATGTACTTTAAAGACTTTTGCACAGAAAACTCGCATACATATATACAGGGTGTCCTATTTTCATTGTTTCAATCGATTATCCCCGAAATTATTGATAATCATTTACATTAAAGAGTGTGTATCAAAATCGGCTGTTCTAAGTCCACTCCTCCTCACTAAACAGAGTTCTGGGGTACCAAAATAAAAGAATGAACTAATTTGTAAATGGAAGAAAATAGAGGTTCTACCGCATTTTCGTCATTAATTTTTTATAAATCGAAATATCAAAAAACTATTACGGTGATTGCCACCTATTAATGGAATTACATATTTTCAAAGACCTACGATTATAGCTCACCTAAGATTGTTCCAGGTCATGGACATAATAGATGTTGAAAAAAAAAGAATTCAACGTTAATGTTCAAATCCGCATCTACAGAGATTAATACATATCATAATTAGATCCATAAATAGGCAAAAAATCTGAAGAAAATATGTTTAGGGATGATCGACCAGAATACGTATAAGTTCGAACAATGTATATACATATAAGGTGCTTTTGGTAATAACACACATCGCGCACGTGATAAGATACAAGAGATGTATTCAGAGCACTGGATCGGATGACGCAGAGCTGTAGAATGAAAAGGATAATTACCAGATCTAAATCGTTTATATTTGTTTTTTCAGTCTCGCTGTTAATTATAATGCATATTAATGTCCGTGGATGCTTGTTTGAACATTTACGTTGAATCTTTGTTTTTCTACATTTTTTGTATTCTTGATCTTGAACGACCTTCAATGTGTATGATTAGTTTATTCGTTTTGATATGGGTTACGATCGTGACTGTTCAGAAATAAATCCATTTTCAAACATGGTAGCGACCTCCATTTTTTATGCCTTCGTCTAGATTAAATCAAAGTGATAAAAATACATTCACCTGGAAACTGCCATTTTCATCTATTTTAATTCTTTTTTAATTTCAGGAATAATGGAATAGAAAGGTTAAAAAGGAACGCAGTGTAGATACTAACAAGTATCGACGTTTATTGAAAAAGTAAAGTGTAAAATGGTACTTATTGACGAAAATTACATAATTATTCGTTAAAAACCCATATCACCTGTTAGATTATAGATTGAAATTAATATAAAATTGTAACGATCACTTTATATGTCGCGCCGAATTTGGTACCTGGTTAAGAGCGCTCCTGTCGATTTACTCCCACCTCTAATCTAGTGCCCTGACCTGTTCGGTAAGCGGCAAATATTTTGCCAATTGTCGCTTGGCCGAGAAACACCGGATGGACAGCAGCACTACAGACAGGCTGCCGATAATCAGGTATCGATTTAGAATTGATTATAGAGGCTATTCAATTAATTATACATTACTTTAAATTTTTGTGTATATTTTTCCTTTTCTCATAATGTAAGTCGGTAGAGGCAAAAGGGCCCATTTTATCAATTATGACGATTCAATCTCATCCATGAAGTTGAAATATTGGACACGTGGAAGAATATTGTAACCATAAAACGGGATACAGAGATCAAGGATTGCTACACATATGTAATTCCAAAGACACGTGAGAACAGCTTCTAGAAGAATCGACTACAATTAATATTCGAGACAATAATTACGCTTAATCTTCGAAGATATCATGAATTTTGTTAGTATGTGTTGAAACGCGATTGAAATCGAGCGTCGCGCGTGAAGCGATTCGGGACGATCGTGTGTAGCAGACGTGGTTACCACCGTCGACATGGGACCGTTCGACATACGCCGCCAGGGACGTCGCAGCGCCCTCCTTCGTGATGCGGCCGCTGCAGCTAACAGTCAGTCGGAAACACGCTCTCTGAGCCAACGCATCGCGTATTTTGTTTTTAACCTTTTGTTACCAATAAAACTTATTGTATCCACCTGTATAATCGACCTATCTCGCGATTCATTTTATTTTGCATTCACTGTGGCCATTAACAGTATGGATGAATGAGTGTGATGATGAATTTGTATTTAAATAATTTTATATTGTAAATTTTATAAATATTGTAAATAGAGAGGAGAATGTTTCCACATTTATTAATATACTGAAGAATAATTTATATATTGGTTTTTTTTTTTTTTTTCTTGTGTGTAAATATATATATATTTCAATTATTCGAGAAAATTTAATTATTACAAAATAATCATTAATATTTATTATGACTTACTGCAATAAAGAATTCTATCTAAATAATTCGGTTCACTGATGATTAATTCACAGAATGTATTCTTGACAGAGAATAAAAAAAAGACTGTGGGATATGAAATTTGTAACATTTATGATAGTTTTAAATTCACGGAGAAATGTAATTACATAAATAATATAAATTTGAGAGTTCTGAACCTGGATTCTTGTAACCGACATTTACAAACATTCGAGAGTCTTCGAAGGTTTGAGTTCGTGCTAAATTGGCTTCATGAACTCCTCGATTTTAAGAAGTGACGTCATGATCCTGAAAAATTTGCATCAGTTCTAGAAATTTTGCGTTCGATTCCAGGAATTATACCTCATCGGAAAGCTACTAGAACCGTCTAGAAGATTTAATGGTTCGTGTCTGTGCTAAATCGTGAAGGATAGCTCTGAGGCAGCCGCTTGCCCCTCAAGTCTGGAGAAGCCTGATAAAGTTTCTAGAAGCTTCGATGACTCTATTCCTCCATTCTCGACTTTGTGCAGATTTAGGACGATAGCCGACTGTCAACTTGACCTTCAATGTTATCTTGCAGAATTGCACATCAATAATGTAACTCTGCCGAATGCAGCTGCGATTCCAGGAAATTAGCGAGCCTCCCATGTAGCTTCATGCCGATTTCAGACGAAGCTTCTAGAACTTTCACTCAATCCTTCCTTATCCCGACCACCATGTAGACTTCAAACGGCAGCCTTCCACCGGATATTGTTTTGACCTTAAGGATGATTTACGATATCCTTATTATTTAGGGTATGAAATTACTCACCGAAGATAAGTAACCCTTTGCGCATTTCCGAAAGCACGTCGGAAACTTTTTAATGTAGAGTTGTTCTCTCATATCAGAAGTATTGGATTACTCAAACGAAATAAATGCGTAATTCGAACCGATGCAAAACAATTGCATTATTGCTTTTGGCAAAATAGATTCTGCAAATTGTAAAAAGTCGATCGAGAAGTCGACCGAGTCTTCCCCCGTCCTACTGAGAACCTCGAAAATCCCAAGTGCTTTGCACTTGCGGTGCTCTGCCCTGAAATCACCTGGCGCCCAACATAATTCCGTTTATCGCGTATCGGGTCTCGTGAATATCGGACTTCCTAGAGAAGGAATCATACAGCGTTTTGTGTACTGTTCCCTACTTCACTAATCGCGCGTGTTAGCTCCCTAATTTCTTATAATTGGTTTTGAATTTCGTCTTTTATGGGGAATAACGTCGTAATAAGTCCGACTTTTTTTAGAGGTGCATAAAGATATATTCAATTTTACAATAATGTAATTTTGAATACTGATTGCAATTCATTTGAAAGGATCATACAACTCACTCTTTATATAGTTACGTCCGAACCAGAATGAAGGCCAGTTTACCTAATGTGTCCTCGTCCCTTTTGACTGTAAACTATCTTAGGAGACGCACGTGTCAATTCGACGATCCAGATATTTGTCCATTCGCATAACTGTTACATACGGTATACAGAAAGTTAATTTTATAATCGATTATTAATCAATTGTTAGGCAACAGGGCCCCAAGAATTCTGTGATTACATTACGCAAAAACTTAAATCCGCCAAAATCGATCGGAATGCACATATTTTTTGTCTACAAGGAAGGAAAGCAATTAAGAACGAATTTGTATAACAAGGAGAGCCACGTGTGATGCAGGATCCAAATATCATTGACGAAGTTAACTAGCCAACATGGAGCTAAAATAAACCATTGACAAACACAGCGTGGGAGCCCTTACCTAAAAATCACAAATTCCGATAAGTGCTTCAATTATATTGATTATGTAGAATTGTATATCTTGAAATATTACGGCGATATGATTGAATGAATGTGGATGAATGCTAATCTTTATAAACTCAATACCTTTTTCGTCTAGTAAAAATCAAATTACACATTATTTATTTTGATCAATTTATTGTTCGGTAATTTATAAAAAGCTTCTGTAATTGGTACGTCAGGTATATATTGTAACGAACAAGTCTATTGCGACAGGCGGGAATCGGTAACGCGAAAGAATTCCTGTTGCAAATCCACGAACTCCCGCGAGAGCAGAGGTAGGAAACGACAGTCGGCGTCAACTTGGACGCCAGGGTATCGTCAAAGAATACCGATTTCGCGACATTAAGGTATCCGGCAATGGCCCTCGCGAAATTTCGATTGACAACGCACTAGCTTAGTCTGGGGCTGGGATCTTGGATTAGAAGGTAGAGAGATCACGAAAAGTAACCAGTCAGACGCGTTAACAAATATAACAAAAGCCCTCTTTATTAGGACAGGTATAACTCAAGTGACAATACTTTACATGGGGACTTGCTCGATAGCTAAGCCCCGAATCGCAAAACAACCAACTATGCTGATCTGCGGGAGACTAAACTCACGGGACGGTCCGAACAATATTAATACCCAATGGATATGCCGGCATTCGTGCGCGTAAAATTTACAACAATCGCGGGGACTTGCCCTTAAGAATCTTCCGATAGCCCTAGTAACAGTACTACAGCGGCGTAGCCCGGGATTTCATTATACGGTAGCCCTACAGGTGGAATAAATTCGATAGCACTATCACTAGAGGACGCGAAGCAATGGCGTATCACAATACATGAGAGAAACGCCAAATCAAACACAGGTACAACACAAATACGTTAGGTCGCTGATTCGCGAAAATTAAATAAATAGAGACACGGAGAGCTTGGATCACAGCTTCTTAAATTTCGAGCGAAGTAAGATAGAGTTAAACGCGTACTACGGTAAGGTCTCGTTATCGAGAAGCGATAACGGCACGTAGCTTCCGTGGCCACAATCCAGGATCCAGAAAATCACTCTCTTACAGGTATTATACGACTTACACAAGGACTAAATATAATATTATGAGGATACGATAACCGTGGAATTTTCCCGTGATCAAATGTAGCCTCGAATCAGAAAGATTCGAGAGTGGTAATAGGGGCAATCTTGCCAAGAAAAATTCAATGTAAATCGAACCTCTGAACTCACCGGTAATAAGCGACATGAAAACTTCTGAGTACCACCACGGACAGCCAGCGACAGAGCGATCTATCGCCTAGGCGTTCGGTCGGTGGTGAAACTCCCCCACCCTTAATCTAGCGCATTAGGCCCTCTGCTGAACTTTTCGCGAATTCAAACTGGGTTATGAGTCCCTTTACAATTCGATAGGGCGGTACTCCAATTTTTACGATAGCAGATCATTAATATCTCGTTATTAATATTCTACTAGACTAAATCGACTATCCCCCGACGAGGTTCCTTGGCTCTGCCTGCGGATACGGATGCTATTTCTCCCTCGAGGTGCACGTTTCCCCATCTACGGGGCCGGTTCTCGACGGTAACTCTTCTTCCCGGGATCTTAAGGTTAGGACAGCCTCCTGGCTGTCCCTTCGGTAGGGTCCACGGGATCATCCTCCTCGTTGCCTTGGCCTTAGGGGTGTGAAGGCGCGTCCTCCACTAGTCGCAGTAGTCTCGGGATGGCTGGCTCCTCAAGTCTTCCGGTTGCTATCGTTGTAGTTATTCGCATTCTCAGGCGGATTATGCAGACTTCTTCTGATCGGCCACCGTCTATGCTCGAGGTCCGAGAGGCGCTTCTCGAGACAGAGTACATTCGCCCTTTGGCACGTACCGCTAGCAAGCTACGGCTGGGCCTGCTACTCTCTTGCCTCTTCTGCGGCCAAGTCGGTAGGCGACACGCTACCACAGCTCGCAGAGACTCTTTCCCCGAGTCATCTTTTATTATATCTGTGTTTGGAATGAAATATCCTATGAATCGCTATATATGAGAAAAGTTTATTGATAAATTCACTATAGGAATTGAGGGTTCTGAATTGATTGCCACCAAGTTCAATACGATTAATGTACAAGATCAGGGCATATTGAGATGGCGAACGAGATGATTTCATTTCAGCTTCGTCGTCGTCTTCGCACGTCCACTTACTTCTCCACACGAGGGATGGCGCTGGCTGCTTTGCCTTCTCTACCTACTTATATTTCTGATGGTTGTTGGTAATTTACGAATCCATACAACAATCAAATCCATTTTGTACGTGAAGCTACCGTTCACACCGAATTTTTAGTTAATATAAGGCTGCTTTCACAATAGTGTAGAGTTATAAGTCTTTAGCCTGCACGAAAAGTATAACAACATATACATATGTGGAGCGCGCGTGTGGGTGTCGTATATATGTGCTCGACATAGCTCTTCGTATTTCAGATGACAATTCGTAGAGATATAGGATGTCCAGGTATTCCTCTCCGTAGTTTCCTATATCTAGGTATTGGACATGGAAGTCCAAGGTGTCCAGGTGTTTCGCTCCGTAGTTTCCCGTATCTAGGTGTAAGACGTGGAAGTTCAAGGTGTCTATGTGTTTCTCTCTATAGTTTCCTATATCTAGGTGTGGAACGTGGAAGTTCAGGGTCGCCAGAAAAGTGTGCAACAATCAACGCTTTGGTGCTTCGCTCACACCATAGTATCTTCTCTGTTGTTTGCACGGCCTGAGGTACGTAAATAATCCAGCACACTCTCTTTTCTTACGCTTACCACACGGTTTCAACTAGCTGAACACCATTAACGACGCTTATATGCGTTCAAGATTATATATTCTTTTGAAATTTATATATATCTTTATGCATTCCCAAAGAAATGGACTTACAAATTAAATTTATATGCCATTAAACATTTTCGGTAACGCAATATATTTTTCTGATTAGCGATATCACAATGCATTTACATTTTATATCTGTAAAAATATAGATTTCAGTGCTTAGAGCTTCTATATCCCGTTGAGCAACAAAAACTTGTAATATCCCCCAAAATACACTTACGTGTAAGAAACTACACCAAGTACAGGAGTGCTGAGAATTCCTCTAACAAGAAGTATTGAAATCATGTTATTGAGGCCAAGTACATAAGTCACTACATTTTTGCCTATTATATGATACATTTTTGCTACTCTTTTACATATTACTACTGCTTCCCGTAGTTGATTAGGATTTAATGGTCATTTAATAATTAATAAAACTTTAGATGATTTCTTATCCAGTACTACTTGGCGGGTCCCTGTAAGGAATTCCAAAGTAATTACTTTGAACGTACTAATGGTATTCTAATACTATATGTTTGTTATTAAGCTTTTATCGTGATTATTTTTGACTGGTTATTGTTAATATCCTCTATATAGAAAGTTGACACTGGTTTTGAGTTTGATGACTCGCATAATGAACGCAAATTTATATCAAGAAATGCACGGACCCGCCAAGTAGTATTCGATAAGGAATCACCTAAAGTTTTATTATTTATTATGTCACCATTAAATTATAATTAAACATACATTTTTGGATGCTGTGACTTGGGTACTAATATTATTGTATCCGATTGGTTCTATGTCCACTCCAACTGTGCAATATCAATCTATGAGATTGTACACAGAATCAATTTGACACCGTAATATTGGACACGGGACGGATAGCACACAACATAATTGGACACAACGTTTCGGATAAGTTTCAGATAACTTATTGATCATAGGTAATCAGCTAATGCTATTGCGCGCATCAAGTCATAGAGACAAACATTCGCATGAATCTATTGTTGTACATAATATAAGCAATAAAGAAATAATGATAGGTATACGATATTATATGTACATATATAAATAATAGAAATCAAATAAGTGAGTCCGACAATTAACTATTTCAGTAATACAATCTTTGAAGACTTAATAAAACTTGGGCTGTTGTATTTGTTTTTAATAAATTCTTAATTTACTATTACGCCTCATGTTACATCGAAACATATTTTAGAGAAACTGAGAGGCTTTGTGTGGTTCCACGTAAAGGGGCTTCCCACCCTTCCGGGGACTAGGACCGTAGCGCCCCTAGAGTTGATGGGGCTCCCTAGTAGCCCCAGACTGTGTGCATCGTAGTTCGAAGTAGAATATAAAAAATACAAAGAATAAATCTGCAACACCAGTCGTTTTGTTTAATTGCCTAGCCCTTCAGATAGCATTAACACAAAAGTCTAACACATATACATTAGTTTAATTTAAATGATAATTGAGAAAAGTAAAATAACGAACCCTACTGTCAAGGAGAAGCCCAGTTGAATTTTCCTGTTCGATCAAAATTTTTTCAGATTATTGTAATGCGATAATTGTAATTGCGCGTCAAATTTAAGACTGAACGCCAGCGCCCTCGTGCCCCACACTTATCGCAAAATTCGCTAACTTCACAAAAGGAATAGTCTTGCTCTTCCCAGTTGCCTGACAACACTAGAATATGGTCAAAAACAATTAATTTAAAAAAAGGACATGTGTCGACTTTTCTAGAGTGTCTCATTACTTTCATGCCAACCCAATAGGAGAGGTTAAAATAGGCCACCTCCGAAATAAAGCTTCCAAAACCCGTAGCCATGCAACGGGAGACCAACCATATTAGTTCAAAAAGTGCCAGTGCCACAGAGGAAACCAAAAAACTGCAATATCCGGCCCAGAGGGTAGGGAGCGGCAGAAAGATCACAGGGGGGGAGAGGGGGGAGGCAGACAGAGAGACAGAGACAGAGACAGAGACAGAGACAGAGAGAGAGAGAGAGAGAGAGAGAGAGAGAGAGAGGGGGGGGGGGCAGAGAGAGAGAGAGACACAGAGAGAAAGAGAGAGACAAAGAGAAACAGAGAAAGACAGAGGGAGGGAGAGAGGGAAAGAGAGAGATGGTGATAGACAGAGAGACGCAGAGAAATGGAGAAACGGAGAGACTAATTCTTGTCATACTATTAGGTCTCTAAATCACGGATAAACCTAAAGCTCTCCGAGACTAACAGTACCCGCGAAGCTTCAGTTGCAGAATTGGAAGACTCAGGTATGCAGTAAGAGACAGATAATTGTTAGTGTTTTGTTGCGTCAACTAATTAATAATAAAGGGAATTAAGGAGGTTGCTCAGTGTCTTTGCGGGGCAGGCGGCAAGGGGGAAGCGCCTATGCTTATACATGAGTGCCTGTGGCAGCTACCAACTTCAATATAATTGACTTTTTTGATTTGTTACTAATCGTTTTTCATTTATTTACATTGCGAATACGTTATTAATAAAGTTGAAATGTGGCAAACGCGCAATTT
>JASANN010000546.1:67202-77656 GCA_031762395.1 Calameuta pygmaea | reverse complement strand
CGAAGGAATCGCGTAAGTTGTGCACCGGTCCGCCTCATATTTTCCGGTGAGGTTGATCGCGTGAAAATTACGTCACAGTATATATGACATCGGATTTGCTGATTCTGGGTAGAGTTAAAGTCATTGAAGTTTGCGATATTGGGGTTACTGATTGATGGATTTTGACCTTATTGAGGCAAACATTCCTTCATATTTAAAGCCCAGACTTCTGAAGCTTTTGAATTCCTTTCGCGATTATTTTGTGATTGGCATTCCGAACACTTGCGCTGATACTGACCCCATGCACATTCGTATAGCGAATCTTAATGAGAACAGACTTGTTGGTGGCATCGCTAAGACTTACGAGTTTCAATCTGGTATTTTATATCGTAAAATATAGCGAAATGGCCACACGCGTTGTTTGCCAATAGCCCCTAGGTAATTTAGGTGGTCAATCGTTAATAACATGCATGATTCTTTGATACATCTAAGCTGGGAAAAGACCTTGGAAAAGGTGTACGAGTTGTACTGGTTCGGAGATATGAATAAATTCGTTCACAAATTTGTGGACATTTGTGTTGTATGCAAAATTTCGATATCTCGTTCCGGGAAAATCCAAGCTGAACTACATCCCATGTCAAAAGTAGCGATTCCCTGGGAAACATTGTATATAGATACGACAGGTAAACTCAGTGGGAAGAACGGTAGGAAGGAGTATGTCTTCGTTTTAATAGACGCTTACTCAAAATTGGCTCTTCTATCTCACACGTTCAATATAAACTCTGCAAGTAGGATTCGAGCTTCGAATGAGAGTATTTCCTTGTTCGGTGCTCCAACTCAACTCATTGCAGATCAGGGTTGTTGGTTTGCTAGTCGTGAATTTCGTGAGTCTGTGAATCCCACCGCATTCATCAAGAGACTCGGTCGAATCTCGCGCCAAGTACAGGCAACCCGCCGTACAGGGCACGGCCCGCCGAGACTTTTTACCCGAAGCATCTATTGTACCTGTGTTTCGCCTCAGGTATCTTATGAATATGTGAGAAAAAAATTATTGATACATTCACTATAGGAATCAAGGGTTCTGAATCGATTGCCACCAAGTTCAATACGAGTGTCGGACATGGAACTCCAGGTTGTCCAGGTATTCCGCTCCGTAGTTTTTTTGTGTCTAGGTGTCAGATGTGGAATTCCAGGGTGCATAGGTTTTTCTCTCCGTAGTTTCCTGTATCTAAGTGTCGGATGCAGAAGTTCAGGGTGTCCAGATGTTCCTCTCTGCAGTTTGCTATAGCTAGTTATTGAAAGTGGAAGTCCAGTGTGTCTCGGTATTCCTCTCCATAGTTTCCTGTTTCTAGGTGTCTCAGTGCGACTCGGATCAGTTGTCATTACCCAACACGATGGTTATACGCATTGACCCTTGCCATCGTATTATCAGAAATTGGTATTACCCGGCTATATCCCATAGGGCTTTTGATACAACGTGTTCTCAGTAATATCACACACACGATTTCTTGAGCGGACGCTGCCTCAGAATGTGGATGCTATTACTCCATCGAGTTGTACGTTTCCCCATCTACGGGGCCAGTTCTCGACGGTAATTATTTCTTCTCGGGTTTGCAATGCTAGGGCCGCTTCCTGTGTGGCCCTTCGGTAGAATCTACAGGATCATCCTCCTCGTCACCTTGGCTACAGAGGTGCGAAGGTTAGTCCTTCACTCGCCGTCATTTTGGTTGCTATCGTTGATATTCTTTGATTTCTCGGAAGGATTTTGTATATTTCTTCCCGTTAACCACCGTCTATGCTCGAGGTTTTCGGGACAAAGTGCATAGGGCCTTCACATTTCTGTGATAGTCAAGGCTGGGATATGCTTTCTCAAGAAATTATGGTATAAACAAAACGGTAAGCAGGCGCCTTAAATGTGATCTAAAAATTATTGTATAAGGAGGGGTTTACAAAAGATGAACAGGAGATGAAGAAATGGAGAGTAAACTCCGCCCAGTGATCGGACTTAATAATTAGTCATAGGTCAACTGTTAATCAGAAGCCATCATATTGTCACGAATCATCTTTGTTAGAGATTAGTTACGGGTCAGTAGTTATAGAGACCAGTCAAGAGTCAGAAGTCATAAAGATCAGTCAGATGACACAGTAAGTCTTTCTCTAAAATTAAACTCGAGAGAAAGTTCTAAGTTCAAATTATAGATTCAACTTCTGATTCTTAAGTCTTTGTAAATCTTTTGTTGTCGATTCCAAATTCGAAATCAATTATTGAATATCATATTGGTAATCTATTTTAATAAACGTAAGTTATATTATTTTACATTTCAATTAAAATATTGTGCACAATCTGTTGTTACCCAAACTCAACTTTGCCGTATAATACTCTGTTGTCAATCCTCCTTTAATCCCTAAACCAACGTCTATCCTCTATCAACAATCACGTAAATTCCTAGTTCGTGGTCAAGTCCACCATATCGTAAGTAGATGTTCAGTTTCTTTTAAGTATTTTTAATAATTTCCAATTGGGGATTTGAATTTCTATCGACAGTCGATAACAATTCGTTCTGTACAACCAGTCTTATGACCACCAGCGACATAGGGTTCAAGTAACTACCCGATCCCGGGTAATTTTCGGAAAGGTTGAACCCTAAATAGGCCATAATAACAAAACTTATCCATTTAGAGGATGATCACAGAAGTGGCCAATGCGTGGTCGATTCTCTTAATCTAAAACACCGTCATAGTAGCTATGTGTGGCCCCCATCAAGCATTAAAGTTCTAAAATCCTACATAAATTCACCAAAATACGAATTTTAATAGCACTGGAATATATTTTTTTCGCAATATTTCATGAATCAAACAATAACATTATATCACGCCTACAAAATTATTAATCGCATATAAAAGAAATAAGAAAAAGTTATTAAAAATATATAAATAATATTTTTAATCCTATGTCCTTTGCGATTAAATGTCCATTTCATCAAATGTCCTTTCGGTAAACATATTATTTTGGACAAAGTGCATATGATCAAATGTTATCGATGAAGTTTTCAGGCACAATTTCTGTCTAATTCCACGATTTGACACAACGTTGTCAGATTGTACACAAAACCGATTCGCCCCAATAACATTGGACACAACTTTGATGAGTCCTATATTATCGTATTGTTAAGAAATATTGGTGTTGTCGATAAAACGGAACCAGAGATAGAAGACTGATTAAACTACACTGTATGCGGGCCTGCGCTTGAACCATTTTTCTTTCCAGGGTTGGCAACATACATTTCATTCTCTCTTTCTGTCGGCCACCTGTTGTTCAATTACCTTAACGAATATTCGCTTGTTTCTTCATTCCAAGTGAGTTGTAAGGCGTGAACAGTCTTGTAGCTCAAAATGTAATCCGACCATAAATTTCTAATCCTAAGTGAAACTTTCGACTATCCACCTATCACCAACACGTATACAAAAAGGTCTGTGTCCAATTCTAATGTGTCATATCCGTACTGTGTACAATCTCCTTGTGTCCAATTAGATATATAGGCAATCGGGTTGTCTGACAGTGGACATCGCTCCATGGTAAATATATACCCATTTATTTTCCATCAATCACATTAATTCCGAATTTTTATATTGTAACGAATGCTCGGATCACCCGTTTCAATTAATTTTTATCCAGGACTGCCAGGGTACCGAACCCACTGTCCCACCTGATGAGTCCTATTTATTTATTTTTCAGTCATTCCTAGGTGGTCTCCCCTCCAACTCTGTGACGGCACGTTACAGTATATACCTGAATACAGTAAAATCATAGCTGGTTGTTCGAGTGTTAATGCTCCGTGGAAGGATACCCACCTCCTCCCAGCACTCTTAAATGCTATTCTCAAATCGTATAATATGAAATGATTTAACGATAACAGAGAAAATCGACGATTAATCCACGGTCGTATAAGTTTTGGTGGCTCTGAGAAAGGTTTTTTAATATTTTAGCACTAATAACCTGTCCGAAATCCATTTTGAACAAATTATTGGATTGAGACGATTTTAATTGTAATCGAACGAATTATTGGAAATTGGACCGTTCCCTCGAAATAATTCCTATGTTTTTTTGGCACGTCCACCCAAACTTTATCTTGTTCTTTCACAAGCAGAAATTTTTAAATGTACGATACTTGCTCATATGTTCTTAATCAAATTTAAGTCAGGTGACAACCGGCCAATCAATGACTAAAACTTATGGACGTTGAGTGAACGACTCATGTATTTCTCACGAAATATAAGTAGAGCTGTTGTGTAGAATTCATCTGATGAGCGGTATATCTGCTAGTGGGTAAATAGCATGAACATTTTTGAGAACGTTATTAATATATCCGGACTCGGAATGTAACCAAAACGATCAGGAATCCGTATTATTTAATTTCGTTTTTCTAGAACGGTTCTAAGACCGAAATTACTCAATATCGTTCCAAAAACGTATACATTTCAAAATTAATATTGTGAGCGAAATACAGAACAGAACAGAATAAAAATCAAATACATGGACCGAAATTACACGCGAGTGATTTTCTTTTGAATGGGCTGATGTCTTTCTAAAGTTTGTGATCTGGAACGTAATTGAAACGTTCTTAAGATGATGTTATTTTGTTCCGTTTTTTATAACCTTTTGCAGAACACAAATCCTTATATCGTTCCAAAACATTACGTTTCAGAACACAAATTAAAACTAGGAGCGCAATACAATCTATTCAACAGTCTTCGCTTGTATTGCTGCTAGAACATTTAGGGTTCGCGCGCTTAATTTCGCAACTGTACATTGTTCAATAAATTCAGTTCTCAATAACTTGGAAATGACTCGATGAATTTTAGTCTGCAAGGTCTCAAAATGTTAAGAAAGAAACGAGCTACATTCGCTTATACTAACAGAAAATAATGTTTCATTAAAAAAAATGTAATATGCTGTATCTCGAAATTAAATGAATATAAAAAAATAATTTGGATCGAAAATCGACCCCCCTAAAACCACACAACTTCTGCCTGAAACTTTTTCCTATATCTTCAATAGTGACGGAAATAATAGAGGTGTGCACTTTTAGTGAGACACCCTGTATAGGCGATAAAGCAAAACGCTAAAGGTAAAACAATAAGACAACCAAGTCTCTAGATTACCACTGTTTTAGCAATTTTTGGACTCAGAATTAATCGGGAATGTGTAAGACGACGTGTTACAGAACAATTCAGAATTTCGATCTATCTCGCGCTACGATAACTTGGTCAGAAACAAAAACGTCAGTCATTGTCTTCTTAGTTGCTCCAGATATCTACAAGAACACGGCTTCCTGGACACTAGGTTCCTCAAGCGATTTGAATACGATACTGGATACAAAATTAGACGAATGATGCAAAACAAAAGCGGCCATACCATTTGTGACGTTATGAATTTTGAAAATTGGCAAGCTTTCCGAGAGGCGCACTGTGCAGTTCCCCTAGTCCAATCAGGTTCGAAGTTATATCGGCTTAGGCCGAATGATTGCGATCTTCAATTGTTTAAACGATCTCAATGAAATAAACTCTGGCATTGTTTGCTGATACGGGAAACAGAGTTGTTATTTCGAGAGTCGGGAATCTCACCCCCCTCCCTGACCTCGATGGACGATTTTAAGCTAAGATCCTGATGTCGCTTCTCCTCGACAAGGCTTCACCCGGTTCATAGTTAACTCTCTCCTGCTTGGTATCCATCAAAATTTGACTGAATTCTTTCATATCTGTTTAAAAATTCCAAAACTTCAAAAAAAGAACGTTCCCATGAGGATAATAAATACAAATTGATAAAATAATAGTCCAAAACCTAGGTCACCGCGATGTAGCTAAATAGACACTAATTATGCTCATCATCAGATGTACATCGAAATGCCATATTACAACATATATAATAATATTATACGTACCGTTCCTGAGACTTTCAGAATGAATTCGCGAGCCTTTGCATATTCAATGGTTTTGAAGCTTTCGTGGCACATTTCGATTATTTGATCGCCAGGTTTTAATCGACCATCTTTTCCTGCTGCACCATCTGGATAAACTTCAAGTATTACGATGCTACCCTATGGAAAGAAAAGATACAGTAAATTATTCTTTTCTTCGTTCTTGTCACACATATACTGTACAAAATTTGATATTCAAAATAACAGCAATTCAACATCGGCTTGAATTCCACACTGTTTTCAGTATTGATCTGCATAGTTAGAAATAGGATCTTAAAAATGTATCAAGAAATTCAACAGCAATGCTATATCCAGTTAATAGGTATACAATAGAACCTTGACTATCCCAGCTATTGTGGACATAACCTACAAGATAATTAAAAAACTCTGACAATGCGGACTAAGAGTTGTAACGCATTTTCTTAACTTGACACCGATAGCGTCAAATCTAACCTACGTTACCTTCGGCCGCCTACCGTTCGCTCATGCATTCACAAGCTAGATGGGCGCCAGCCAATTCTTTTGTCACCGAGAGCTGACAAGCCGGTATAACCTGGAAGTTGCGGTAGAACAGGCCCAAACTCCGCTAAAACGAGAGCTCTGACGGAACCTATCAGAAAATACGATAACTTAACGGATCGTGTCGATTTTTGGGGACCCGTAACATCGAGAAATGCCACCATAAAATCAGCAAACATAACTGGATGCATGAACGGGAGCAGATGGTTACAGAAATGCACGGTCGCTCAGGCTGCTAGATTGAGATAGAAAGGGTCAAAGTACGGGTCAGGCAAACAGTGCGGGATACAGAGCATCGGATCGAAAACGTAACATAACGAATCAGAACTCAATCCGAAATCCCTCCACCAATGAATAAATTCGGAGTCCTTACCGGCGCTGGTGCAGCTAATCCGTGAAGACCGAGAACTATATCCGCAAGACACTTAGGTGGGAATTGCACTAGGACACAGTACTACACCTCCGCAACACGCACAGAAAATTCATAAAATTTTCTGAATATCGCGAGAGCAACGCGAGAACCTTCCATACCGTGTCGAAACACAGCTGGAAAAGTCGGTGCCCTGATACAGACTGCTTTGACAATAGCCAAATTCGAAAACTAATTATTTTGATTGCTCGAGTTCCTTATAGCCGACAACTCTTCCTTTCCTTCGAGTCGTCCCTTTAAATCAAATCGAGAGCTTCCCTTAGCGAATCGTTACATAACTTTGGAGAACCTCCATGATCGCTTCCCCAGGGCATCGGGTGATAGCTGGACACCACATCCTTAATTTCGGTCAGGGGATTCCTCCTCTGCCCTTAACCGTAACAAAATTATACCTCCGCCCGCTCTACAGCCCTTTGGCCATCTCCAGCGGGGCGCCGATGTCTCACTCGGGCTTATACCGGTCCCTGAAGACGTCTCCATCGGGTATTCTCTTCTGTTGAGCAACTCGGTATGTTGAGACTATCTCCTCACCACAGATTCCAGCACCACGACCTCAACTAAACAATATCAAATCTTCCAAGAGCATTGGGGTAACTATACAAATCAACCCGAGAGCGTAGCTTCTGAGCAGGGTGGAGACTCGAAGGGAACCAGAAAACGAGAACGTTATCGGAATTAATAGTCGAAGTCGCCTTGTGACCGTGAATCGAAAAATCACGTTACAAAGTTATAATCACATGTCCATTCAGGACTACTGTGAAAGAAGCCACTCAATGCACGTCGTTTGCTGCGATCGGCATGTGCATGTCAAGACAAGCTTGGATGATATGGATTACCAGTCGCTATAGCTCGGATAATAAATTTGAGATGACCTCGAATAATCGTGAACTCGGATAATCAAGGCTCTACTATTAGGGTGTTCCATAAGTGTTTTTCTATTCTGTATTCATTTCACATTAGAAAAACGAAAGAAACTTATGGGACTTCCTAATATAATAAAACACAAAATGGAGTTGCATCTTGTTAGGAAGCGTAACAGGGCGCCATGCGCGGCGCGAGGGAGATAGAGAGAGGGAATCCATTTATTTGATCTAGGGACAAGACCCTGTAGACCATAAACAACAATTATATACATCTATACAAGAAGAAGGTATGTAATAGTAAGAATATGTAATAGTAAGAAGTAAATAGAGTATATAAATACAGAAAAGAAAAAATATTAATAAACTAATTGTACACGAGTTTACACAGTATTTACAATGAAAGCGATGTATAAGACTCAAAACAAAGAACCGGAGTAAATTCTACAGCTGCCCAAATACAAGAAACGTGCGAAGACGCTCACGAAAAGTACGTCATGAAGTAGTATCGCGCAGGTCAGTGAGTAGTGAGTTCCAAAATAAGGCACCGGAGAGGTGAAACGAGTGTCTATAGAATTCAGTTCGGTGGATGTGTATGGCAAAATCATTCAAGTTTCTGCGGATAGTGCGTGATGTAAGAGACGTGGGCACATACGTCAGTGATTCTCTAAGGTAAGTCGGACAACCAGTTTCTACTACCTTATAGACGAGCGTCCCAAGAAGAAAACATCGTAGTTGTTCAAATTTGAGCCAGCGCAGTTGATTTAAGAAGGGCGTGATGTGTTCCCATCTCCTAGCATCAGTGATAAAACGCACACAAGAGTTTAACGCTACTTGTATTTTCTGTGTAACTACGGAAGTATCACTACCATAGATAACACATCCACAGTCTATCAATGGAAAGATTAGTGAAGTTATTAATAATTTCCTCCTTTAGAACATAGAGCGTTTTGTTTCCATGATAGTTTATTATCTATAGTCAGTCCAAGACTACGGGCTGATATCACATACATAATAGCATCATCACCAATACGAAAGTGGTTCAGATTAATCGGATTTAAAAGGGTACAAAGGAATGTATAAAATATGTTACTTTAGAATAGAACGAAGAGTCTTGATTTATTTTAACAACGTGACGAGGTGGGAGCGTGTGTCGCGACCACTGAGTAACAGTTAGCGTGTGTCGCTAACAATCTTAACTACCTATAGCAGAATATCCCATTGTCAATGGTGTATCGCCAAAGGGCAATGTTTGGTAAAACAATAACAATTATTGGGAAACAATTCATTATCTTTGGCAAAACACTATTGGCAATGGGACATTTTGCTTTGGGTAAAACGCACAAGAACAAAGGATAAACCAAATTCAGTATTTGACTGCTGTTAAACGGTGTGAATTTACAGCATTTTATATGATCGATGTTACAATTTTATAAGTAGTAGTAGTAAAGATAGCTTTATTTCCCTTACGGATTCTAACCCACTTCCAACATACATTTCTTTCTTTTTTATTCTGAAAAAGCAGATAAAAATAACGAAAGAATATACTAATATAAAAAAAATAATAAAATTATACCCTGGTCTGTTTGCTCTTAACCTACAAAAACTAATTTAAAGGAAAATTTTTAACCTATGTCTAATTTTAGTCTTCATTCTTCCCTTTCCTTCTTCAATCTTCTTTCTCCTCATTTTCTTCTTCACCCTTCTCTATCATCCCACTCCTTTCCCTTAAACCTGTTCTGCAGCCCTTTCTGCTTTTCCCTTTCTCCTCTTTATATTCTTGTTCTTTTGTTTTCCTTCCCTCCTTTTCCTTATTCCAGCTCCACTATTTCCCTCACTTTCTCATTTAATATACACCCTTCCCCTTCAATTCTCACCTCCACTGACTTTTCCTTTTTCCTCTCTTTCTTTCCCTTCTCCACCAACTTCTGCCTGCTTCCTCTTTATTTCCATATCACGTCCTTGTCTATCCTTACCCCAGTCTTTTCCTTTATTTCCCGTCTATTGTCCTAAATAACCTTTTTGTCCAGTCTCCTAAGCATCACCCAGATTCAATCCTCCTCACGCCCTCTTTTTTCTCCTAAATTTCCTCTATGCATCTATCCCTTCCTCTTCATATTTTTTAATGCTTTTTCTATATCTGCGCTTCTCTCCTCCTTATTTATCTTCCATCCTTTTACTATTAACGTTCTTCCCCTTTTTCGCGCCATTCTCTTCGGAGTTTTTCTCTCCTGTCCTTTCTTCTGCTTTCTCTTTTTCTCCTGTCACTCTTGAATTCTTCTTCCTGTTTCTTCTTTTCCACTTTCTCTTCTACGTTACTTCCCTCCTTCTGTTCTTTCCTTATTCTTCTTTTCATCTCCTCTCTTTTCCTTTCCTCTTGTCCTGAGTCTTTACTAGATAGCTGCGTGCTTCTAAGCCTCGTTTTAAGCCTATTATGCATTAAACTTGCCTTTTTCATATAATGAATGTTTTATATTGCTCTGTTAATATATTTGCTTCACACTGGTAAGAAAGGTATTACAAGTATCCATATCTGATTTTGATGAAACTTAAATATTGTAACGTCCCGTCCTTATACCCCTCTATCCTCTATCCTTTTTCCTTTCCAATCACCCAATCTCGATGATGGATACGTCAAGAGCCCCACATAAGAGTGCATAGCGCACTGTGGATGTGCATAACAGTATC
>JASANN010000546.1:40003-59838 GCA_031762395.1 Calameuta pygmaea | reverse complement strand
ACTCTTTGCGAAGCTGTGGTAAGAAATGTCACTCATAACGAGGGAGTAACAGTTTGTGCGTTCAAACTGCGGCGCCTTTTCAAAATGGCCGACTCGATAGCGATGTTGCCACGCGTCGTAGCGTGCTTTACTGTTTTACGCGCATCAGCTAAAATTTTCTATTTTATTTCATCAATATCTCGATAATAAGGCAGACAAAAAGTTCTACTCTTTGATGACATTATTCAGAAGAATGTAAACAATTTGGTTCGCCTTATTCATTTCAACACTTACCATTTTTATAACGCTATGAGAATTGTTACAAAATTATGGTACAGCTTTCGCTATGTCGCACGTGTATAAGAGCCTAACTTCAAAAATTTACTGCTCAATAACAATGCAGCCGAATTACTTGAAATTTCGCACAGAGTCGTAATAACTATTCCCCAATATCCTCAATACATTTCAGCAACTTCTTACCATCATGCGTTAGCTGAGCAACCTCCTTAAAGACCGATCAAATTATGAAGAAGTAATGGAAGGGATAAGAAACAAAGTCGTTAAATAGGACTGTAGATGCTAAAAGAGCAGCTTTTTCATTCAGTCAGTCGTTGTTCGTGATTAAAGTTAGTATTCTTCGTCTAATATGAATTATTTTAATTCTTATTCTTGAACAAAAATCTTCTGTTCTGGAGTTCTCTCTGTTTGTTCACAATTATTGAAAGAGTGGACACACCGAAGCCAAGTCTTAAGACTAACCATTCAAATCGGTTTTATATGATTGAAATATACCTGATGATTCTATTCTCGGACTTTTATGAAACATTATCCCTACTGTCATTCACTAAACCGCCCCTCCTCCTCACATCTTCATCTGGACCGAGGGTCCATGCAAACAGTGTCACTGATCTACTTCCCCAGAATTCATAAAACAAAGAGCAGTTTAAATTTTATTGGAAATCATTGGAGTAAGCCTAAAAATCCAATCGCAAACAATCAGGTACACACAACAGTTCATTCATATCCAGAATACTTAGTTTACATAAAACAGATGAAGAATACCCAAGCAAAGAAATAGTCAGATCATTCACTTAAAATTCATTCTCGTGGCATATACCAGAATACCGTACTAGACTCACGTAATAGTATACCTAACATCATTTGCAAAGTAGACTAGCACCTAATTCCTATTCCTCCTGATTCTTTATCTAATAATCATTCATATATATAAAAAAAAAATGTATATTTACGGTTCTTCAGAAGCCTCTTCCATTTTTTGATGCTCATGCCATCGTAGAAGACCACTTCTTGTAGCGATGAAACTTCTAGTGACATCAAATCTGCCTTTGCCTTGGCTGCAAGCGTAAAAATGAATTAGGGTGAATTTAGTTACACTAGTTTAGAGAGCAACCACATCTTAAATATAAGGCGAATTATGAATATAAAAATTTATATTAAATATTGTATAAATTTTTTTGTATAAAACATTTTATTGTTATGATTAGTTACATAACGTGAGATTAATGTTGGAAAATTTATAGATGATTAGTATTACGTAACAGACAACACACATAGGGCGTTAGTAGATAAGGGCCACTACCGGAGTACATAACAAATTCCCCACCACGCCCTATGAGCCACAAAGCGCAGCGGGGCGGTGTCCCCTTCGCCTAGGGTGAGCAACAACCCTCTTTCACCCCGCGGCTGCTAGGGTCCAAGGACCGGAAATCGTTGAGTGTTGCCTGGACCACAGGGCCCTGAGACTACGGTGTTGCACGCTCCTGGGGCCCTATCATAAATGGCGATCGGTATTATGCAGCGAGCACCGGTCGATAAAACATTTTTTAATTACCCTAAGGAGGTAAGTGTAGACGGGTAAAAGAGAATATGTTTTATTGGTAAGAAATGCCGTATATGATAAAATTATTATTATTAATATTTTTTTAATACACAGCACGGCTATTATTATAATTATCACTACTACTACTGCTTTTTTATTATTGCTATTACTGCTACTATTATTATATTTACTGCTTTTTTAACCATATTGATATAATAAATACAAATACAAATGGGAACCCTAATTTATGTAGCCCGATTTACACCGCCAATACTATATCCTATCCTCACCTTCACCACTGTAGATCTTATCTGCCAAAAAACACTTACGTGTAAGAAACTCGCCCAGTACAGGAGTGCTTTGAATTCCTCTAACAAAAAGTATGGAAATCATATTATTGAGGCCAAGTACATAAGTCACTACATGTTTTCGTATTATATGATCTAGCATTAGCCCATCATTTGAATTGTATTTTCAAAATGTCCTATAACGTTTTCGCTACTTTTTTATAGAGTAGATCCACTTTTCCCGTATTTAATTATGAGTTAATGGTGATTTAATAATTAATAAAACTTTAGGTGATTCCTTATCGAGTACTACTTGACGGGTCCGTGCACTTCTTAACATAAATTTCATACAAAACCAGTGTCAACTTTCTATATAGAGCACATTAACAATAACTCGTCAAAAATAATAACGGTAAAAGCTTAATAACATACATACACATAGTATTAGAATACTATGTATGTAGGTATGTATAAATTTATTGTTTCCCCTATGGGTTACAAGGCTTCCGCTTCCGCCCTTTCTCTTTTCTTACATTTCCATCTCCTTAGCTTACTTTCCTATTTATCTTTTCTATATACTACTTATCTATTTACATCTTTCTATGTTCTACTTATTTACATCTTTCTTATTCCTTATTCTAGTTCTTATTCTATTCATATCCTTTCGCACGCTCGCTCGCTCGCTCTTACTTCTCTCTCCTTCGTCTTTCTCGCTCGCTCTGTCACCGCTTTCTCTCTCTTATCTCTCCTCTCTTCGACTTCCGTTTCCTTTCCACTCACTCCATTCCTTCTTTCATTCTGTGACTGTTTCCACTGCCTTTCCTTTCCTTCTCTGTTCCTCTATTTCTTTCATCCACTTTTCTCCCGCTCCTTTTTTATCTAGTATTTCCTTTACCCTGTCCTCTATGCCCCATCCCTCCTCTCCACCCCCTCTGCATCTCTCCATTACGTGTTCCCACGACTCCGTTTCTCCTCCACATACTCATTCTTTCCTCTTCTGTCTCCCAGTACCTTTCTTCCCTCATCTCGTTTCCCAATCTGAATCTCGCTATTCTCCTACTCTCCTTCTCCTTGTCCTCCTCCATCTCTGAACGCTCTCCTCCCTTTTTCCCATTGTGATAATCCTTGTCCTCCTCTCTTCTCTCTTTCCTCTGTTTCTTCCCGACACATTCTTGCCAACTCACTCCCCCCCCCCCCCCCACCTTTCTCTAACTTCTCCTCGAACCGCCATGCTTTTCTACTTGCTCTGATCCTCATCTTTTTCCTCTTTGTTTCTTCGCTCACCATGTATCCTGGTGTCCTCCAGTCCACTCCCAGTGTCTATCTAATATACCTCTCGTGCGTCCTTTCCACTTCCACTCTTTCTTCCCACCCCCATATCTCTGCACCGTATCTCATCACTGTCCACACTAGCGTGTCGTATAACCACGTTCTTCTCATCCAGTTTCTCCCGAATTTCCTTTCCCTATTCCCCATACTTGCTTCATTACGCCTACCGCCTTCCTTACATTATCTTTGATATGCCCCTCATGTTTACCATTCCTCTGAAACCTATATCCGAGGTATTTAAATTCTTTCACCTCTTCCAATTTTTTCCCCTTCCACCTCCATACTACCTTCTTCAGCCTTCTTCCCCCTTTCCTGAATCTCATCATCTTTGTTTTCTCTACATTCACCACTAGCTTTTTTCTATCAAAATACTCCTGCAATCTCCTTATCATACTCTTCATTTCCTCCTCGTTTTCTGCCAACAGCACTACGTCATCCTCATACGCTAGAGAGCATATTCTCGTTCCTCCACCTTTACTCCTCCCCATCTTCCTTTCCTTAATTCTTCCTCCATGTCTGCCGTCAAGATATTGAATAATATCGAACTCATCGGGCACCCTTGTCTTACCCCTTTGGCTGTCCAAAAACCTTCTCCCACCTCTCCTCCCACCTTCAATCTACTTATCGTCTCTACGTAAACTTCCTCTATCCTTTCTCTCAAGCCCTTTCTCATTCCTGTCCCTCCCATTACCTCCCATAATGCCTTCCTGTCCAGTGAATCAAGCGCTGCCTTCAGGTCTACGAACATCACCACCAACTTCCCTTTCCCTTCTTCCATCTGTCTATTCACTATGTAATTTAGTACGTATATATTATCTATCGTCCCCCTGCCCTGCCTAAACCCCGTCTGATTCTGTGGTATCACACCCTTTCTTTCCACTTCCTCCTCTAATCTTCTTGCCAGGATTGCCGTGTATATCTTATATAGAGCTGGCATCAGTGTTACCCTCCTATACTCTTCTACCCTACTCCCTTACCCTTTTCCCACAATCGGCGCTATTATACCCTCCTTCCACCCTCCCGGCCAAACTTCCCCGTTCCATAGTATGAGAATACTATTAGTACGTTCAAAATAATTACTTTGGAGTGAGTTCCTGGCACGGACCCGCCAAGTAATATTCAATAAGAAATCACTTAAAGTTTTATTAATTATTAAATGATCATTAAATCATATTCAACTACGGGAAGCAGTAGTAATATGTAAAAGAATAGCGAAAACGTTGTAGGAAATTTTGAAAATACAATTAAAATGATGGGTCAGTACTGGATCATATAATAGGCGAATATACG
Source organism: Calameuta pygmaea (assembly GCA_031762395.1). Classification (NCBI taxonomy): domain Eukaryota; kingdom Metazoa; phylum Arthropoda; class Insecta; order Hymenoptera; family Cephidae; genus Calameuta; species Calameuta pygmaea. Next base: position 55,113 of record JASANN010000546.1, on the reverse strand, counting down.
AGTAGTGACTTATGTGCTTGGCCTCAATAATATGATTTCAATACTTTTTGTCAGAGTAATTCATAGCACTCTTGTACTTGGCGTAGTTTATTACACGGTAGTATTTTTTTGGGGTATAAGAACTATACCGTCTGAACAAATGATAAAAACGGTGTCAATAAAATAAAAAAATTATAATTAGTTTTTGAGTAGTTATGAGTTAAAGATAACCAATCAGGTTATCGAAGTCCCTCCACATTATGTTTCACAAAGAATACATTCCATCATAATTACTCTAGCTGTATTGCTTTTAAATTTTTGATAACCTATTTACCGCTTGTCTTTGGAGGGAAGTGGGAGAGGTGAAATGATCGCTAAAATATGTTGAAGTGGATTGATTGGCCTTATCGACCAGTGAGACACGTTATTAGCTGTTACGTGTTCCTCATTGGTTATCTTTAATTCATAATTACTCAAGAACTAATTAAAAATTGTTTATTTTATTGACGTCATTTTTTCATTATTTCACGTCAAACCAGATAACGTAATTCTAGTCCAGATTTACGGAACACCCTGAACTGGAATTTGTGTCAAACGTACCAGAATGCTATCGTTGCATTCCATGATAGATTTTAAGAAATATTTGTTTTTGTGTTCCTCAATTCGCATATATAAATTTTGAGATATTGAGGGTTCAAGTTGCAATAATGCTATCAATGAGAACGCGTATGGAGCGTAGAAGGCGGGGTCCGGCCTAATCGCAGGCAACACGAGCAAGCCCACAGACAGCAATCAGTGGGCAAATAGCATCGAGCTGTGGGACGTCATAAATCACACCTAAAGCATATTGGCTATTGGTCAATGCCTGCTGTTGGTTGCTCGATGCTTTTGGTCTAACTGATAAGTTCTGTCATTCATTATTAATATTAGGGAATATCGCAGTGTCCCTGTTTAGCTGTATGTGATTGAGTGACACAAAACTACCCTCGCAGTACTGGCAGTGAATTTTTGAATATACTCTTGAGGGAACTCCTCACCCATCGAGTTTTTAAATTACTTATACTAGGTTTTTTCTTGCATGTTTCTAAAAAGAACAATTTCAGAATCACAACTATTTAAACGAATGTTCTAACAAGAGCTTCCCATTTTTGAAACGATCTTTTTATAACTGTCCAATTAGTGGACAGCATTACATTTTCCCAAACCTCGTGCCGGGTACGAAACACACGGTAGGTCCAAATTAGATCGATAAGGGCATATTTTCTTTTTAAATCAATGCTTCATGGGCTAGATTTTAGAGTTTTCGAAATTATGACATGTAACGTACTTTCTTTACTTGACATCGATAACGTAAAACCTAGAACTAACTTACGTCACTTTCTGTCGTCCATCTTCCCCCATACATCTGTAAGCCAGACGGGCGAAGGCGAAGGCCAATTTTGGTGTCACCGGGAACTGAAAAGCTGGGATTTAGGGTGAACAGGCCTAACTTCTCCAAAACGAGAGCTCTGACGGAACCTGTCAGAATAGATAGTAGCTTAACGAATCCTATCGGTTTTTTGGGGACACGTAAAATCGAGCAGCGCAACCGTGGGTGCTGATCGTTCGGATCTCGTAAAATCAGAAAACGCAACTAGATGCATTAACGGAAGCGGACGGTCGCACGAGTTGCTAGGTTGAGGTTGAGAGGGGCGGAGTAAGCGTCAGATAAATAGTGCGGGAAACAAATAGCAATTGCTCGAAAACGTAATAAAACGAATCGGAGCTACAAAATCGAAGTCCCTCCATTAATTGACATGCTAGGAATCCTCATCGGAGCTGTTTCACCTATGCCGTGAAGGCCGAGAACTGTATCCATAGGACACTCAGGTGACCACTGGACTAGAGCACAGCATCGCGCCTCCGAAACACACGCAGAAAATCGATAGGATTTTCTGGATATTGGCGAAAGCAACGCGAGTACTACATAAGCGAGAACCTTCTATACGGTACCAAAACTTCAAAACTTTACATGATTTATATGAAACCTGCTATAAGAGGGTTTTTGAGTTCGCTGGTTTCGAACTTGACGTCAAAGGTACAATTTCAGGTTGATTGTTTTTTTGTGAGTCCCCTTGCGTCTCACAATTCTGGGGTGATTGTTCTTCCACTTTTTCACCCGATTCGCACAATATGTATACTATTCACAAATCTTTGCACGATAAGAAATCGGTGGAAAACAAAAAAAGATGTCCATGATACACATAATTCGTGCGTGATTGAGCTCAAGACGCGCCAGGATTCTCATTTTTTAAAATGATTTTATTATGAATTTAAAAATTGTTTGTAAAAAAAACTTGAAACATCATCAAGAGATGCCTAACAAGTTTCTGTTATCATACATATCTAAATATTAGGCCATTGGTTATATTTATAAGCGGTTCAATAACTATTATTATAAAAAGTATATACAATTTCAAGTTACCTAATTCGTCAATATTAGCGTATATTTATGAGTAACATAGAAACTATTTTATAAACATTAAATATCATGGATCTCATAGACTCTAAAGAAATGGTATAATTTAAAAGGTTTTTACAGAAGTTTTATTACCGTATTATAACTTCCGGCTAACACGAAATTCATATTCATATATTCCGGAGACTTAAAGGGCTGCTGCGAATTTTACCTAGTAGAAGTAGCAATATAAATGAGAGACAAACACGATTATGTATTAAGGTGCCTCCTGTACCTGTGTATAAGGAGGAGAGTTACTCTCGAGAGTACTCTCACGACTGTTTCCACGTGACAGTATTTTTCCGTGAGTTTCTCTCTCGCGAGCAGATCAGACAGTAGCCGGAGAGTTACTGTCACAAATTACTCGTAACGTCGCGCCCCATCAGTAGTGTCCGCGATGGCTTCTCGTAAACAACAAGCCGCCTTAGCAATAATAATTGCGCTGCATATTCGAAAAAAAATAAAAAAACGTAAAAGAAATAAAAGGAGCTGCTGGGTTAAACCTTGGGTAACACGGAAACCGCAACTCGGTTTTACTAATAATCTTGTACGTGAATTGGAACTACAGGACATGTCTCAGTTTCGGAATTAAAATCCTCCGGTACATTCACATTGTAACACAATTTTAGAAACCACCTCATTTTTTAAATCTCTGTTGCGATACTCATCACATTTGATATCCAAAGCATGGGATTTTGTTCGTATACTTTGATTAATGAACGCGTATCTTCTTGCGACCAAGTGCGTCTTGCCATGATGATACCTCTGAGAGTACTGTTACAATTCGAACTGGGTTCGAGCCTTTGCGAGTAACTATCAGATAGCATGTTTGAACTTGTTCACTTAAGAGCAAGCTCTCGCGAGTCTGCCCTCGACGAGTTTGACGTTACTGCCTGCGAGTTACTCTCAGGAGCGTGTCCATTGGCGAGTACTGCTCTCGAGAGCTTTACTGTCACGTGAACAGACACCTTTATGCAAGTTAAAATGCCTATATTAGAACTTATAAAACCTAGTCCAGAGCATATGATACATTGTCACGCGGTACTTTGCACACGTTACCAGATAAGCAGGGAATGGACAAAATTAGAGCTACACCGTGAGGTCCGCAAGGCAACCTAACGTTTGCGTCGAGCGTGAACTGGCATTACCATTAATAATGTTTATTAATTCCCTTTGGGGTTTGTTTTTTGTATTTTGCAAACAGTGGTCGGTCCCGTAAAGGAACTGACATAAAATTAAGATGCTACGGGGCCTACAAGAAATCAGTCACGGTCCGGGCTACGGAAGACAGCCCCAGCGAGTACGCATCAAAGCCCCTGCCCAGAAAGACGCCGCGAAATTCGGGATCCTGAATGCATGAGGGAGTTGCGAGAGAGGAAAGAGGGAGAGAGGGAGAGGGGGAGAGGGGTAGAGAGAGAAAGAGAGATCAGCCTACCAGTGCAGCTGCCATAAGCTAGTAAGCAATAATTAACCGAAGGAAATTGGTTGATAGAATCTTGTTTATCGTCTTGCATACCTCCAGAGCATGCCCCATCCAAGTCAAAGTGTTGTCTATGATAAGTCCGAGCCAACGACCAGATGAAACGAAGGGTATAGGTGCTGCACCCGATCACAGACAAGGTATAGACTCCATATCTATAGCACGGTCTTACATACAGGTCTTGCAACTCGCCTAATTTTCAGCGGTGGAGGTAGTCATCTTAAAGAAGCAGCGTGCATTTTAACTTTTCGTAACAAGCGTCGCTGTGATCGAGTGACCCCTTATGTATATCACTCTACAGTCGGCTGTGGGAGAGAGAAATAGGAACGGGTCGCTTGATCCCAACGCTTCTTGTGGTCATGAAGCAAAATGAAAGATGCTTCTTTAAGAAGACCACGCCGTCCATTGGAGTTTCAAGATCTGTATATAAGACCATGATATATAGCTCCTATGTATCTAGGTGAGCCAACCATCATACAATTTGTCTTGAAAGAATTAAACGCGAGACAATTTGAAGATGCTCATTGATATTACAACCTGAAAAATTTATCAATCTCTCAGTAATCGTGTAATGAGAGCGCACTCGTTACGAACAAATGAGCCGTTTATTTTGAAAGTGGCCTAACTCCGTTTTTCAATATTTTCCGGTTACCATGGTTACATGTACAAATGTAACACATTTTAGTTTTCTTTTATTCCGAGCAAATACGATAATTCTTGACACATAAGTTTTCAGAGTTAGTTCAGTAACTGAACCGTTTAGTTTGAAAGTGGCCTAACTCCATTTCTACTTAAATTTTGATATTTACTAGTGATAATGTCGGAAAGCAGTGATGAAGGTAATTTTAATTAATTAGTATTTACAAGTTAACCTCAGTTTTTGGACAATTGCGTTAGTTGAATAACCAGTACGTTTAATTAATGTCGTATCCATATGTTACACCATCCATATATGACCATATGGGCGATTATATCAACCCTAGTATGCATTTTTGTTGTTTTTTCTTCAATTTAAGATTATATAAACATTTTAAAACATCGTTTTATCAAAGAAATACTCTTTCTCAGTTTTGATCTATTACTTATTCCATAAAAGGTAATTTTTCTTGTCCGTATTTTGAACATGTGGTGTAACATATGGATGGTGTAATATGTGGATACGACAATTAATATAAAACCTAAAATTTATTAATAAATTTTAGAAATTATTTCACCCATGGGGAAGAACAGAATAAGACCATTTAGTTCAAATAGTGAAGAAGAAATAGTAACTAATGATGTTTAAAAAAAATCCAAAAAGAAACAGAATTATTGAACAATATTCGTCTTCAGAGGATGAAGATACAAATAACAATCTAGAAAAAATCGATGAATCATACATCCAAAAGGTGCGAAAGATTAAACGGAATTTAGGAAAAAGATATTGTACTCAAACCGGAAATATTGTACCTGAAAAAATTTTCTTGAACAAAGATTGCCGTTATCGGAGTGCTTGCACAAAAACTTTCGATGAAGAAGAGAGAAAGAATATTTTTGAGAAGTTTTGGGGTTTGGGAGATTTTAACAAACAAAATATATTGCTTTACGAAACTGTTGAGCGCAAAATTGTGGAACGAAGACGTCCAACAAACGGAAAAGGTTCGCCAAGAAATTGGAGTTTCAGATATTTGTTAAATTTTAAAATCGGAAAAGTTCCCGTCTGTAAAAAATACTTTTTGGATACTTTTAAAGTAAGTGAAGGACGCTTAAAATGAGTATTAAACTCTCCAAATGTAGGCAATGATTTACGTGGGATGATGGTTGGATCATCAACAAAATTATCTGAGGAAGGGAAAAAGCACGTTCAAAACCATGTTAGAAGTTTTCCTAAATTTGAATCCCATTATACCAGATCTCATAATCCTAATAGAAGATATCCACATCCTGATCTAACTGTTAGGAAAATGTTTAATTTATACGAGCTTCATTGCGAGGAAAATATTATAAAACCCGTTAATGAGTGGACTTACAGAAAAATATTTAAAAAAGATTTTGATCTACATTTCCACCAAACGCGCAAAGATACATGTCAAAAATGCGACTTATTAAACATAAAAATTAAAGCATCGAATGATGATGAAGAAATGAAAAAACTTGCGGAAGAACACGATGTCAATTTAAGACTAGCGGAATTCAGATTATTATTTTTCTTTCTCGTTCGACTTGCAAAAAGCATTACCGTATCCCAAGTTGACTACCTCAGTAGCATACTACAAACGCAATATGTATGTTCTAAATTTGGTTATTCACAATTTTCATAATGATAATGTTTACATGTACGTTTGGGATGAAACTATTGCATCCAGAGGTGCTAAAGAAATTGTTTCATGCATCCTAAAACATGTTAAAAATTTAAGAAGTGAAAGATACATTATAGCTTACAGTGACATGTGCACCGGGCAAAATAGAAACATTAAAGTAGCTTTAATGTGGTTAAAAATTGTACAAGCTTTGGAAAATAATGTGAAAATCATAGATCACAAATTTTTAATATCAGGACATTCGTTTTTACCAAATGATAGAGATTTTGGCGTGGTAGAAATGTCGTTAAAACAAAATAATTTACTATCGTTCCTCAAGATTATTACAAGATTATTAAAAAGTGTCGGAAAGGTAATAATTTTATTTTAAATGAAATGAGACAAGAAGATTTTGTATTAACAAAATTATTAGAAGACGCAATTTTTAAAAGGGTGAAGAATTCTGATGGAGAATCGATACACTGGTTGAAAATATGTTGGATGCGTTTTGTCAGAAATGAACCCTATAAAATTTTATATAAGACATCAATGAATAAGAATGAAAATTTTAAAATCTTGGATTTATTACCACATCGGGGTAGACCAAAAAAATTCGAAAATATTATATTGAAATCATTGTATAAAAATATCAGACAAATTACAACAGCAAAATTTAAGGACATAATTGACTTATTCGGATACATACCACCGGAACATCATGATTACTTCCATTCGCTTACACACGCACAAAATGTAAATGAGTAGTAAATTGTTTTGTAGTAAATTTATGTTTGTAATTTTGTACGTTATATAATTAGAAAATGTTTTGAATCGCATAAATTATGTTTCTGAAGTGTTTTAAAGATACGTAAAATAAATTCAGTATTGTTTTTTTCAATTTGCAGCATCTTAAATGATGTTGAATGGATTTGGGCACCTTCAAATTTTATAATGAATTTGATTGTTAATTTTGAAAGTGGCCTAACTCCATTCTTGATAAGTAAACGCATATTATTCACTTAACAATTGGCACTATTTTAATAGGAACTATAAATTTAACACCCACTCAAGCAGTATGACTCATTAGTATCCTATACGTATATTTTTAAATTCATTGAAACGCAAACCCTTAAATATCTCGGTTTCAAGATAAATGGAGTTAGGCCACTTTCAAAATAAACGGCTCAAATAATAAGGACTAGCGGCTAGTGACAACAATAGCCGATAAATGAAAAACACCTCCCGAAAGTCAATCCGCGGAAAATAATATAAATAAAATCCGATAGATGATTAGCACTTCTCGCTAATCAATCTAGAATTCTAATTAATGAAATAATGCATTTCAAATCAAATTCAGTATTTTAAGAAATCAAAATTCAAACTTCAACAATCAACAGGTACATCGACCGTAAGTAATAAGACAGTAGCCTGACTTAAATCCGAAAGGATAACGCACAGTAAAATCTTTATAAAATGTTTGCGCTCCATTTATGCCCTCTGGGATAGGGCATAACAATTGCATAAACTCGTTGTTAAGGTAGTTCTTCAGGGAGGCAGAAGTCATCAACGCTAGAGACTAAATTCTTAATCAAAGCAAATTGTAATTCAAATCTTATCATGTTTTGTCAAACAAATATCATAGCAATTCTTTACACGAATAATTAATTTTTTTCGGCGATTAAAAGAACAAATATTATCTTAATTTGTAAACACGAACATTCATTTTAATGCTGTTTTGACTTCATTCAAATTATGATTCGGCAACATCAACCGTCAACTATATACGGAAAATTTCTATCACCTCAAAATACACACCCGGCTGTCACAATAACGCTACATCTTTAAAGATTATAAACAGTTTAATATGAGTGCTGAAAAAAAGGAAAAATATGCTGTTAAAGCTGAGTACAGAAAACAAAAAGGCCGTTTTATCACATAGAAAAGAAAGCATTGGATAGAAAATATTGTGGCAGAAAAAAACGTAGATTTAGCAGTACACTACATAGTGCAGAATATAATAGCGTGCGAGTCCGCATTGTGGATCTAAACATTTTGGCTGCGAACCTTTGGTGCAATTTATGCGATTTACCGCTATCGAAAATTGGATTAGCAAGTGTCCTGGACATCAACTGCATGAACTGCCAACAAATGCACACGATTAAAAAGAGCAGAAAATGCGTGACCAAATCGTCCCGTGATGAGTACGATCTGAATTACAGAGCAACAACGGGTAAATATATAATATTAAAAATATTAAAACATATGGATATTGATCACATGTAATAAATATATACATGTTTATCATCTTTTTTACTTCTTCATAAATTATAGTCAGCTTAATTGCATTTTATCGGCAATTGGCGTTCCTATGTTGATTTTTCACACCGTCAAGAGGTATGAGGAACAAGTTGGTCCGATTATAGAAGAGATTGCGAGGAATTCTTGTATAGATGTTGTGTACGAGGAAAGAAAATCGACAGTAGCCGCTGAATGTTCGAATAAATAGTAAGGTTTAAGTTAAATTATTTGCAAGGATTGTTTTGAACGATTTACACTCTTCACGTAATAATTCGTGGGTTTGTGGATTGCAAATGGTGGTCCTACACCGTTATCATAATTTCTTAACATTTTGTACATTTTCCGTTGTGTTTTTCTTCTGATGCTTGTTTTTCTCAGCATGTTGATATTTTTCAGGTTACTTCATAAGAAACTATGTTATATTGCTTGGGATTTTCTTCTCTTCGGTGACATTTGCGGAGTTTGTTTTGTGCAAACTTATCAAGCTGAAAATCTTATCGCACTCCTTGAGAGACACTGAATAATCTTAAAAAATATCATTACAGGAAATCTGTAAGCAGAAACATTGAATACAATATGGACACTAAAATGGGCTTATATTTTCAATCGGATTTTTTCATTTATTTTAAACGATTGAGCTATCCCTAATCATTTCCAGCCTTTTTGAATATCATGTGAATTTTTATTTTTCTTGAGAAATAACTTTTTTCGATCGGTTTTAAGTTTACGCAACGACGATAACGCGATATCCTGCGACGATCCCTCAATTTCCGAAACATATCCCGATAACATAGTAGGTTTGACAGCATCGTTCGATGGTACATGGCAGAAGCGAGGTACAGGCCGAGCATATAATAGCAAGTCTGGTGCAGTATTATTTATTTAATATAATTCTGGAAATATTCTATCAATCCAAAGATATAATATAAAATATAATTCGCAACATATGTACGATTATAACACAAAATAATTTGAAGTATTATTAACAGGTCATGCTACGTTAGCAGGATATAATTCTGGAAAAAGGAAAGGAATTTTCTCGGAAAGGAATCACAACTGCAGAAAAAATTTCTTTGGCAGTGCTAAATCAATGAAACCCGATATGGCAATTCAATTGGTGGCAAAAAATCCGTTGCTCGAGGACGCAAATGGGAGAACTAAACAGTTTATCGGAGACGACGACTCGGCAACAATTTCGGCGGTACGACGAAAAGTATCGCATGAAGTACACAAATGGTCAGATTTGAATCATGCCAAAAAGGCTGTGAGCAGTTCTCTATACGTGTTGAAGATCTCCGAGAAGCAGCGAAATTATTTCATCAGAGCATTTATCCGAGCTCTCAATCAAAATAAAAATGACTCTTTGGGTGCAGAAAGTGCTCTGAAAAATATAGTTTATCATGTGTTTGGGGAGCACGATGACTGTAACGAATCGAAAAAATGTCGTACTCTAGGAAATTCTTACGTGTTCGAGGGCTTGCCGCGCGGGAACCCTTTGAGTGATCTCGATCTTCGAACTTCATTGGTCAAAATTTTTACAAGAGCAGTAAATAATGCATCAAAATTAGCGCCATGTGGGTCCACTCAGATAGTTGAGAACTTTAATAATATGGTCACTTACAAACATCCGAAGAATCATCATCACACTTTAACACCTTCGTTCCATTCTCGAGTCGCGGCAGCAGTTTGTAACAAAAATATGGGACTGGAGTATATTTGGTCAGTGTACGAGAAATTACAGCTTCCGCTGCCCAACAATGCGAAAAAATTTCCAGCCCAGAAGGCAAAAAAGAGAAAAATAAGGGCTGAAAAAATTAAAACGATTAATTTCAAACGCAAAAGAGCAGCTTCGAAAAACGACAACGATATCGAAATGCTGCAATAACTAACCGAGAAGGAATCACGTATAGCACCGACTGCGGTCTAAAAGATGTTTCACAGAAAATCTGTACATCGCTACGAGCCCAGTCCAGTACGTATTTCGTAGAATAGCATACATATTTATGATAATGTAACGAAAACCTGTCAATCACGTAACAGATCTCTACGACACAATCGAAAATGTTAAGGAATCAGCTATTGTAATATTTGATCTCAAAACGAATGGATTATCGAATTTGGCGGAGATTTGTCAAGTAAGATGCCAATGCAATAAATAATTTTTTCATTCTTTGAAATTTTTTATTTAACGATTTTCCTAATCATGTTATTTTGTTTACGAAAGATCGCTGCAGCCAATGAAATGAGAAAATTCGACGTTTACATAATTCCGACCTACGGCATACCACCGGTTGCGAGCGCAGTGAATGGCTTAACCGTTAAACGAAATAAGATGTACCTAGATGGAGTTGAACTGCCCACAACATCCTGCAGAAACGCGCTCTCTGCTTTTTTCACATTTATACATGCCGTAAGCAATGGGAAAGAAGCTATTTTGGTCGCGCATAATGGATTTCCGTAGGAAATTTTTATTCTCCATTTCTAAGCTTTTCAATGCGACTTCTCTATGTTTATCTCACTTATGTCTTATCCTCTGTCGCAGATATGATTCGAAAGTACTATTAAACACTGTTCAACGGCTCGGTTTGCTTGATGAAATGATGGCAGTTGTCAAGGTGTTTAGCGATACTCTTTCGATTTTCCGGCGCCTGTTGCCAGAGCGGCGAAAGGAAAAAAAAATTTACCCTAACCGTCCTTGCCTCTGAATTTTTAGGTCCAACAGCATAGGAGGCCGCACATAATGCGATGCATGACGTTGCAATGTTACAACAACTAACAAATGCTTTGGTTGTTTCAAAATATCTCAAAAGTAACGTGAAGAGTGTCAGATCGATTCTAAATTCGGAAATAAAAAAAAAACGAAAGCAACATCAAAGTTGGTCTTCAGTCGTTAAAGGACGGTCTTTCAACAACAATGATGTAAAAATTAGCTCATGCTGACATAACATTCCAGATATTGACGAACAGTTTTGCCAGTGGTGGAGTTGAGAGTAAAAATATGTTACTTTCAGAAGATGTTGGCGGTAGACCACGTGTAACAAAAAATAAGAAATGCATTGCAAAAATTGTCGATCAATTACAAATACTGGAAAAATAATGATTAATAAATGATGGTGATAATGAAAGTCAAAAGTGACGTAATTATCAAAGTACTTATTTTGTTATTTTCCTTTCCTGGTTCCCTTTATAAACATTACGGTAAGGTTTCACAATGGATTAATTTTTATTAAAGAATCGTGACGGAATATTTCATTATTGATATAAGAAAAAAGATTATTATCAATAATTCCATATTCGATAATAAATAATCGTTATTATAATTAATATTGTCGTTAATTTACGATAATGCATAAACTTTTTGCACGCACGATCATCGTTTACATGTGTGTGGTCTATGCAACGCGCTGTTGCTAAACTTTCGCACCATCTGTCAAGGATCACGACTGAGCATGGTTAGGCCGCGAATGCTCATCGTTAATTAAATAATTCTCTTTGAAATGATCGGCAATGCATTATTATTTTTATTCACGACTGAGCTATAATAGCCACTTTATTCCCTGAAAAGCAGGACTAAAGTAGTATTTTATTCCCGCATTGTTCGGGAATAAATTTATTTATTTTGTATAAATTATTAAAATGATTGTTATTTTGTTTTATTTAATATGAAATTAATTATAACAAAATAAGTAGAAATAATAAAAAATGTATATTTTCCATTAAAATGCCGGTGGCTGAGTTGGTTCCACTTTTCAAGAAATAAAGTGGCTACATAGTTTAGTCGTGAATAAAGCACTATTTACTGTCTCACCCGCGGGAATAATCAACGACTTTACTCCTTTGTTGCATAATGTACTATTTTTTCAAAATCAAGATTCAAAAATAAGAAATCCCGGAGGCCTTTTTATCTCTCTATCTTTAACCTAAGTGCAAAAAATATTGATTTGAAAATGTAATTTGATCACTTTCCCATAAACGCCTATATGTGCCAATGTATTTTTATTTGTTTATTATTGGTTAATGTATGGTTTCTTCAACTTTTTACATCTCTCTCTTTACAACTTCAGTCTGCCTCTTAATTCTATGTACCTTATCTTAATTCTAATATCACCGGTTTCTTTTACAATCTATTCCCTTACTTGCTTTCGTAGCTCTTAAGTGTACATGGACGCTTTTCAATAAAAAACTAGTTTCTAAATATTACGGTTGCTAAACCTCTCTATACTATTACTCCCTTTTCGTCTTTTTGGTTTCTTTCCCTCTATCTTTCTGCTGTTGTTCTTTCCATAGCGATTTTTTCGAAAGCTCTCGCATATTCGCACATCTCTATCCCCGGCCCAATTCTCAGTCTTTTTATCAGTTCCAAGGATAGGCTCCGGCCCCCCAAGCCTTGTATCCACTCCGCTATCTTCATTACCCACTCTTCCTTAATTTCCCTTTTCGCTTTCCCACAATTCCATATATATTCCAGGCTCTCCTCCTCTTTTCTGCATACCCTGCATGTCCAGTCCGTGTGATCTTTTCCCCCTTTAATCCCACATTGCCGCATCTTATTCTTGCCCACTGTTCTTTTACTTTTCCCTTGTGCTCCTCCTTATCCCAATATCCCTCCCTTTCCCACCTCCTCTTTATATTCCTATAAATATCGCAGTATGTTGATTTGTCTACCTTCTCCCAGTCTTATCACCAAATTTATCCTCCTCGTCTTATCACCAAATTTATCCTCCTCGCATTCCTTTCTTTTATTTCCCACTCGATTTCTTCTCTTGGCATTGGCACTGGCTTCTGTTTTCCCATCTCGTCTTTTCTATCAGGAACGCTCAGCCTCTCCCATTGCCCACTCTCAATCCTGTCCCGGTCTATTATCATCGCCGTGATTAGTCAATTCGTACGTAGTGCCATAGCCAATAAATAGGCAGAGCGTCACTAGGGTTACCGTAGTAATACAGGCGCATCCTCTATTCCTCAAATACAGGTCCGAGAAAGATAGGAATCGAGAAGAAATATAGGACCCTTCCCTGACAATTTATTTTGGACGCTTGTAATTAACGCACATAGAAAAATTATTGTACGTGTCATCGATAATTTAATAAATCTTTGTTATTTTATTTTATCACTTAATGCTGTGTCGCCTAAGTTCTTAAAAACGCATCTACCTACATCTCATTTGGTACACTCATAAGGAGCGGATGAATTGTGCTATCGATAAGCGTTACAATATACATTGTGACTTAATTTCATGCGATCTGCCTTGCCGGTAGATGTAAGACTGACCGGCACACAACTTACGCGATTCCTACGCGTTCCAGGCAACCCAGGAGCTAACAAATTCTAACGTTGAAATACGTACGGTATTTTTGGGCGCCAGGTTCCAGAACGGGAGCCACGTCTCAGTTCTAGTCGATTCTGTCGTTCGGGCCTTCCTTGGTTAATTCAGCTACGCGAAGGCGGCTGGATTCGGAGCAATAGATCGGATAGGTCAAGACGATCACGCGGCACACAAAATAAATCAGATGTGTCAATGTCAAATCAAAAAAGGTTCGGTTTATTAAATAGATTGGGGCGCGAAGTGCGACGATCTTGAACAATAGCGAATTTAGATAATTACAACAAAAAATGAGTAATTTAAATGAACATCAAAAAACACAACAAAACTACAATCGAAAGCAATAGTAAGGAGTACGTCGCGTACTTAACGAATTCAAAATGGTGACGTGCCTAATCCGCGTTCACCTCAACACGATAACCAATCGTCAAGGACCTCTACGCGTTCTACGCGGCGCAAAACAAAATATCAAAATTCCTCACGGACGGATAGATACGAATCAATTCGGAAATGCTTTACAAAAGATCTAATGCAAAAACAACGAAACAAAAATCAAATCAGTAAACCCTGCCGTCGACGGACCGTCGTGCCTTGGTCAAATTCGAATCAGCGTGTCCTCTGCACGCGTAGTCAAATCGCGAAACCAAACAAACCACATAACAAGACATGCACGAAAATACATCGCTCACAAAAATCAAATGCACTCGCGTTCCTTGCTCGTGTATTCAAGCAAAAAACCCCAGGCGTCGGTCAACAGCACTTTGTGCACTCGCGTACAATTCAGTCAAAACCAAAGCAAAATCAAAACGTGCAGCGACGTCGCGTGTCCAAGCAGGATTGATTCTCGATCTTCACGCGCATTGTCTTCGCGTGAAGAATATCACCCCCTCCCTTAGGTTAATGATGAAAAGGATATCATTGCGACAATTAATAAGTTGCATAATAAATCGTGGACAATTAATTAAAATCGGTCCTACGATGTTTCCTTCCTCATCGCGCGAGGGTGCACCAGGCGTCCCTGGATTCCCAACTCACGGAAATATTTTTAGACGAAACCTGACGGTGGCGCTAGGCTATAGGGGTCGAAAACGGTACTCACTCGTTGGGCGCTTCGCGCGCCAATTCCAGTCGTCTTGGTTGAGACTCAGCCGGGCAGGGCGCGTTGCTGCCGCATGATGTGTAGGGACTGCGATCTTCCCTCTCACTCTAACTGCGAGAGTGGGGGAAGCGTCGGCCATGTTGCGTAGCGGGAGA
>JASANN010000546.1:16636-31718 GCA_031762395.1 Calameuta pygmaea | reverse complement strand
TTATGACCCCCCCCCCCCCCCCCACACTTCATGGGCTGGCCTGTTAGAGTACTATGCAAGTATAACTGTAAGAGGACGTTGGATGCCAAAGAAGAGGGAGCGGAGCTAACGGGAAAATGGGGTCAGATTGACAAAGTCAGTAAATAATAGTATCTGTGTACTCGATAACCTAAGATTACAGTTAATACTATTGAAAAACAAAAATTCGTGAAATCCCTCTCAAAACACCTTCATGTAAGAAGCTTCCCCAAGTACAGGATTGCCGTGAATTCACCTCCTTAAAAAAACATACTGTTTCGATCTTTCGTTGTGACTCGATATACAAAAAGTTTTAAAATCATATCGATATCACTATGCCAAGTATATAAATCACTATATATCTACTTGTTATATCATCTTGCAACTAAAAAATTATTTTAATTCTCATTGTGGAATTTCCTGTAATGTCTTCACGATTCTTTTATGTTATTACTACCGTTCATATTAAAATACGATTTAATTGTGCTATAATAATTTATGAAACGTTCAGTGATTCCTTATCGAGTACTACTTGGCGGGTCCGGGCCTTACCGAAAATAAATGTCTTCTTATTTAGCACTAAGGAAAATTATTGCAAGTTAACAGAATGGGGATATGTCCATTGTCAGGGCTAATGATACATATTCTCAATTTGTCATAATGCAAATACGCTGACGGACAGTACATTTATTTTAAATAAAATTCTTAGATACGCCTATACAAGCAACGAACCTTTACGATAATATAGGTTATTCCCTCCGTAAAATATCACATCCTCTGTCGCCGGTTCCCTGTAGGCATCACGAATCAACCGAGTCTCTTGATAACGTTATCAAATGAAGTTATGCGCCCTTTCTCTAAGTGCACTTTAGAATGCGGAAGCTATATGATTAATTATGTATGTAATCGGCCTCTTATAGCAATAGGTTAAACTATAAACTGTTAAACTAATGTTCAATGCTGCGAATTGCATTTAAGTTAAATTTTGAATGCACACTTCTTTTAAACGTCGTGCGTGCTTCAAGTTAAAGAATGATGTAATCCAGGTAACCAATTTTCTATTAAAGAAAGCCTGGACTCACTAAGTAGTATTTGATATAAAATTACTCGACGTTTTATAATTAATTAAATGGCTATTAATTAAATTGTGAAAAATTTTACAAAATTTTACAAAAATATTAAGTGCAATCTTTATAATTTGTTAAAAACAGTAATAACGCAAAAATCAATTAATATATCTCAGAAAAATATGCAAGTAATATTAAAACAATCCGACAGTGTAACGTCGTTTAATATAATAGCACCTTACGTAATTGGCACTATAATGTAATTTCAATACATTGTGTATATAGAACAATAATGTATGTTTCCGTCGACTCAGAGATGTTTTTACGATGGGTGACTTCAAATTAATTCTGTATTTAGCGAGATTCTTTCACACGAAAGGATTTTGGTGAGGTAATTATTGTAATGTGAAAACCTTTGCATATCTTCAGGGTAAAATCAGTTAGCTCTGAGTAAGAAAGTTGCTATATAAAGCGTTGCCTAACATCCGCATATATAATGCTCGTTTTGCTTTGAAGCACTGTTACTTCTTCGTTGTTTAAAGTTAAAATTGCACTTGTCATAGATGTAAGATTTTCTCTGGATGTTAATATTACATTGTTCACCGGGATGAAGCTTTCAGAATCCTTAATCGCATGATTATATATTTCATATTCCAAAATATGTAGAAATTTCAATATATTTCAAGATAACAAGCATACGATGAATTAATATAAAAATGTAATTACTGATCAGTTTTAAAATAATAGTTTTCTCTTCTTTAACGTTTTACCAATTCTTTTAGATAACACTAAATGTCAGATAAATATGATAATTACTTAAAAAATATTTATAAAAGTGAGGATTTTCTGAAAACATGAAAATGTGATGGTTCTTTTTTTAACTTTATAAATATATTTTATGTGTTCCTATTGCAACATGTTTTTGTACTTACCAAATCTGATTAGTGACATTATCTGTAATATGGAATGTTCGAATATGGTTCTATATATTCTATATGTGACAAGTCGCAAACTCGTATTCGATTAACATTCTACAATTCTATTCATGTAATATCGGCATATTGGACTAAATGTATAATAAACATTTTGCGGAGTTCGTCATATATATCTGATAGCTCATGTAACGAAAAAACAATGCATAAATATGACGACTTGATGTTTTTGGGATATTATAAAATGCAAAATTCAAAAAACCAGTTGAAATAATATGTTTGATAAGTATCGGCTAAAGAGATGTATCGAAGGCACCATTTTTAGAGAATGCAACATAATTATTCAGAAAGAATCGTATAGTATAATTCGATAGTAAAAATAGAATTTCAAATATCGAAGTGTCATTAAATTCTAATATTAGTACACCAGAATTCAAATACTGAAAAAAAATGTAAATTTAACTAATTTCTTAAAAATTGCAATTATATGTCAATCGACAGATAATTGTAATCAATTTATTTCGGTAGCCTAGGTAATACTTGTTAATTATTTAAGACATCTTAAAATAACATAGGTAGACTGCAATCGTGGAGACCGTAAATTAAGAATTAGGTGTTTATTTTAATGAAACGTCTGATGACATTTTTTATATTTCTATAGAAAGCTGTTCTTCTACGAGTCCCTATCAATTTCTCGAACTCCGAGATTCCCGAACCGTCATATACATAAGCTATCAACTTTATATAATCAAATAGTACGTCTGGTGGCATTGCTTAGACTCCAATTTTTCTATCGTTATTTCTGTATCTTCTACATTATTACGTGAAAAAAATTTTGTGTGCACTGTAACAGATACACGAAAAAGTTAAAATTCTGAAGTCTTTCAGATCTCCCCCCCCCCCCCTCAAATGTCGTAAGAAAAAAAGTAGTATGTTCAAATTGCATTTGGTTGTGAGAATACACCACATGCTCATTCTTAGGAAATTATACTGCATCCTGTATTATTTTTTTTAATAGGTGAGCTGTATACCTTCATTTTATGTAAAAATTATTATGAAACTTTTCACAGTTACTCTTTTGGTGCACATATGGCAATACGGATGGCAAGAGGTATGCAATGGTGTGAGTTTAATTATTTATAATAGCACTGGCGTGCCAAAGCGACATTTTATATTAAATAAAACACTGACTGTTTTAATAGTTAACGTGTAAACTGTCGTATATGTATATTTCTTAAATACTTAGAATTTTGAGCGCACGGAACTTATATTCAAAGAGACGTATTAATAAATATTTAAGCCCTTACTGTCACGCTTAAATAAGGGCTTCTGGTAACCTAAAACTTAAGGGATTACACTACCCTGAGAGCTATTCATTTTTCTATTTGTTAAATAGTATTTTTCTCCTGTTTGTGGAAAGGGATAAATGCCATTCACCGAATGGGATTTAGTATATCGTTCATTCTCACATTCAGTGAATGGCATTTTTCGTCTACTTGTATTCTCATCTCCGGAAAAAGTTGGTTCCGACGTTAGTAGATATCATTTGAGTGTTTACACATGTCAATATTGTGGTGCAGTTTAATTTTCTTTTAAAACCATATAAATGAATGTTCTCGATCAGTACGTCTTGTCCTATTGTTTTGATACTCAATATGCATGCATCGTGGATAATAAAAAATACCATTTTTTAAAAGTTTTGTTAAAGTCACCTTTCTTTTATTTTGATGTATACCATGACACAAATGCCTATAGCGGAGCTTCATATAATCGCATTTTCTTTGATCTCTGACGAAGGTGCCGCGCCGAGATGGTACCGCTACCCCACTCGGATGCACCTTACTGCGCGCATATTCCTGTCTCTTTCTGCCTTTGAAAGTAAAGTGACCGCACTCCGTAATATCTCCGACTATAGACATGTGATAACGCGTGTGGTACGTGATCACGCGCATGCGCGAATACGTTAAAGTTTTAATAAAAGTGGTCGTGCATGAAGACAAACTTGTTTACCCGATATTAAAAAAAAATAGTTGTCTTTCCAAGAGAGCTGATTAATAAACCTAAAAAGGACCTTTCTGAAGAGCAGGGAAGCTTGAAAAATGTGATTTCCTTATGCAAGAAAGGCGGCGTATAAGATTGCACAACTTCTAGTATGGGAAAAGTTGAAATGTACCATTCAATTAAGGCAGTTTTAAAATGATAAATTTAAGCCCTCAAAAATATTTAAAAAACAATAGATGTAAGTTTATTTGTTTAAAATATTACATTGGATTACGATATGTTACTTACATATGTAATAATAATAAAACCTAAAGAATAAGTTATTCAAGTGTGTCTTGCCACGGAACTTGCATGATACAGTGTTTGCTCGTTAAGATGCTCGACTCAAGGCTCGAAGTTCCGAGAATTGTAGATTAAGGGAGGACCCCACTGTTTCGCGAGAGTATAAAGATGCATGCTCATAAGTATCCATGCTTACATTTGTCTATTGACAAGAGTACGTGACTGGATTCCTCTCAAAATGAGAAGAGGAATACTATAAAGGTGAACATTAGTAAGGAATACTGTAGACAACTATGATGGAACATTCTATAAAGAATATTCTGCAAGTTCCTATTTTAATTCTTTATAATTAGCGCAAATTTTTTACTAGTTTTTATGAAATAAGATAAATTATATTTATATTATTTTCTGCAAATTCCTTTCAATTTACCGGTAATTTTATTATTAAACATTTTATACGTTATGGAAATATTCCTGAAATATGTATGCGGTACTCCACGGGAATAGGACGGCTTTTGCCAGAAGTCAGCGATGCTGACGCTCATTTAAAATTTACTTCCTTCTCATTATAGATTCAAATTATAATTGATATAAGAGATGTTGTGGTTACGAATTTACCCAAATTTATGTCACAGTATATACATTGTGACTTTTCCCCTTTATATCTTGAGTATAAAACAATGAAGAATAAATTTTCCCCAGTAAATTTTAACCACAATAATAACCTCTTGTCAAATAATGGAGTTAGATATTGCAAGAAATTTCTAATGGCCCAAAATTTGAAAAAGTCGTAAAAAAATTTTTTCTCAAATGCCCAATACCAGACATTTTGAGAAAAATATAACTGTTTTATATTTAAAAAGAGGACATTTTTATGATTCATATTCATTGGGAAACATTTTTTTTAATGGATCCATTACAGTCCAGTACTGTGGAAACTCGTGTACGGCCGGTGGTCACGACCATTTTCCTAACATTAACTGGTCGGGTTGGTTCTCCGAATGCCCGTCGCCACCATCACGAAATATCGCTACAAGTGGCGCTAGTAGTCTTCTGTTCAGTGCCCTTGAAATGCGTTCAATGCTAAAGATATAAAGCCGAGCTTGGCAGAAAATTACTAATGCCACGTACAGGACGGTAAAGAAGTTTAAAAAACGCGAACAGAACGAGACATTTACTGTATATGGACCATTATGAGCATTTCAGCGGCCTGGGGGTCGATTGTGTAACTCAAATGTATTGAAAATGCTAAAACTGAATAGCTGTTAGCCTATCGTTGTGCTTGTGTTCTTTTGACTCTACACATGATTAGCTGACAGCTATACCTTTGTGATATTTTCGAATGGTGTTTAGATGCGCACAGACCACTTGCTCACGGAACCAAATGCGCACACGGACCTTTTGCCCACGGCCAACTTGTCCACGAACCGCTTGCCCACAGACCGCGTGTGTGTGGATCTAAATATTCCCAGACTCAAATGCCCAAGGCCCACTTGCGCACGGATTTCGTAACATTCACGGACCCAGTTGCCCACGGACCACTTGCGTACAGATTGAAATCGAGTAATGCCCAGTTACTCCTAAACCCAATTGGAAACAAATGCGCATTTCTGCCTCCTAAGCGATATTCCAAAATAAAGAGTTTCAAAATCCAATATGTTAGAACAAAATACAAAAAGTTGTTTAATTTGTATGAAACTCGGTAATCGAGGATTTCTGAGGTCCTTGATTTCGAATGTGAACTTAAAGTTGAGAAATTCAAAAGGCGGATCTAATATGAGCGACCAAAATATTAACAGTGACTTTTTTGGAATGCGAAACTTGGTATATTAATTAATGTTGCAGAGTGGTCGCTCTCGCTCGGAAGTGTTGTGTTCCGCAACGTCAAGCCATTCCCGACACTTCGAAGACACCGATTGGATACTCGAATTATAATAAATGAGATAAGTTAACCCGAAAGAACGCTTTATTACTACTAAAACACAAATATCCCTTCACAGTTCTGAACCCTGATTCACTCTAGGAGTTAAGTTTCCAAAATCTTTATATGAGGGAACAGGTACTTCACCAGTCTTGGCAGTTGTAAATAATATACGTTACAATGTATAACAGAACGGTCAGTAGTGGCTGAGCTTCAATAATGAACGTAGGGCCAATACTTGCGCTAGTTCGGATATTATCCTGCCGATGTAAAATCGACGGTAAGCCGACATTTGCAGAGTCGAATATTTAATCAGTCAACGTAGAGCCAATGCTGCAAACGGCGCCAGGCCGATACGGCAAGCAACGTGGAGCTGCTGCCGCAGTCGATATATGGCCAGCAGTTATATTTTGTTGCGGCCCGACGTTTAGGTGTATAGTTGGGCCGGTGTTATCATTCCGCCGATAATTGGATGCTGAGGCAACTTTGGCGAACATAGTTGGGCTGACTTCCCGACTCAGGCGGTCGCAGTTGCGCGAATGTCAGCCCAGCTCTTGAACTGCACGTGGGTGATTGTGGCTGGGAAGCTTTTAAGAGAGTCGTTGAGGTCGGTGAAATTGTATTTGCATTGTTCACTTAAAATAATTTTGATATTGTAAGCGTATTTCGATTCCGTGTATCCATGACGTTTGGTCACCCGTAATAGTCGTCACATTCGAAAGTGTAAAGTAGTGTAGAACAAAGGTGGGTGGATTCGGCAACTTCTGATATGTTTACTGCTCATTAATATCGCGTAGGCGATTTGTTAAAATAACACTACTGTAACAGGCATGTATGTTTTACTTTGGTTCTGTCTAATTGAATACAGCATTGTTCGCGCTAGCTGTCGAATCGCCGTGGAGGAAGCATGCAGCCAGCCGCTGAGGGATAATGAAGAGGGACAGGAACAACCAAACGACGCAAAGAGACAGATAGGAGTTAACCGAAAAGAGCGGCGCGCCAGCTCAAGTGTGCTGCAGACCGCAATACACCACGCCATATATTAGCGCTATGACTCAGGGCCACACCCAGGTAGCACACGCTAAGGTTACAGGCACCAACCCCCAGTGATATTGAGCAATCTAGCAGAAGAAGTCCGCCGCTCGTCATTAACAGGCATCTCGCATAAAGAAAATCCGAAAGGATGCCTGAAGTAGTCTCAGGGTCAGGTCGATCAAACGAAAGATGGAAAGAATACATAGCGCATGAAAGTTAAACGTGAATAACCGCGATAATTAATTGAAATGCGGGAATCGAAGTTTACCGTCAGAGTAATGTGGGGACTTTTGGAACTACCTAAGAAAATGCGAATATTGGTCTGAAAACCAATAAAATTAAATTTCTTGTAAAGGAAAGGGATAGACCGCTAAGGTTTAAGATACGCTCATGATATAAGTAGAGAGGGGAGGGAGGGGGTACCTGCGACAGACCCAATTGGAAACTAATGACGTTTTATTGCAAATTGTGTCCAATTTTAGATAGATGTAATAGAATTAGGTACGAACCATATCATATTATAGTATATTCTATGTGGTTTTACATTAGTTTACTCTAGGTTTGTTTAAGTAAGATTAGGTTAGAGTGGAATGTTCGAACTTCGAAGACTGAGGAGGATAATGGAAAAATATATCGTGAGCGAGCGAGCGAAACAAGAAAGCCCGACTGGACGGAGTATTAAATGTTTGAAAAGATTCCGTCAGATAAAGATAGCTTACAATATCGTAGGATGACCGATGGAAGATTCGTTGGAAGATACTATTAATAAACATTAGAATGATACTTCGAATCACTGGAAACCAGATGAACGCTGACACTTAGCAAGAGTGTACCTTTTTTCGGGGTCCCATGTGGGAGGAGTCCAAATCGGCGTAAGTCCACCTCCATTTGTTTATACTTACATCGTAGGAATAATATTAATATTGTAGTGTAGCCAACACATGTGTTAACAAAATATTCTAGTTGGAATAAAGTATTGTTATGGTAGTGATGTGGGTTCCTCACTAATCGGATCCGGGAGAAGTTTAACCCTATATACTATAATATGTATCAATATTCAAAACATAAACAACTGCTTATTATTTGCATAATCCGCATATACACGGTGTCCCAGAACTACTTTTCATCCAGAAAGTGGGTGATAGCTGGCTGTCCCCCGAGTACTCCTCCGCAAAGCGTTTGTTGAAATTTACAATACTTTTTAAATGGGATGCAGTTAAGATGCACCAACCAAAACGAAGGATCTCTGCGGGTCATGGCTGTCTGATGGGAGGTAAGGTAAAGTTAGCTGCTTCAGATAGATCACGCGATAGGCAATTGTTTCACGGTTCAAGCGTCAAGCGCATTCGTTTACAGACTGCCGCTACTGGCGCGATGCAACATTGTAAGAGCGAACAACGTTTTCCTGCCGGTTTTTATTGTTAGTTCATCTTTTAGTCACGGCTTCTCGTCAGTTTTTCTCATGAGCGCTGTGCGGTCGAACGGACTACTTATTAGAGGAAATTTGATACCTGAGTATTTTCATTTGCGATTTTTTAGTTTTAGGTCAGCAACGTGATGAGCTATGAGTGTGGCGTTCCACCAGTCTGTGAACAAATGCGCTTGGCACTTAGACCGTAAAAGAATTACTAATCGCGCAATCCCCTAATCTGCGTACATCGTTCTGATTCGAGCATCTTAAACGCTCCCCATTTAAAAATTATTGCCAATTTCGACAAATGTTTTGTAGCAGGATACTCGGGGTATCTCCAGCTATCGCTCATTTTCCGGATGAAAAGTAATCCTGGACACCCTGTATATTTGTACATATTGTCTCAGATATAAGTACACAATTTAATCGTGATAAAAAATTCTAAACATGGTGAATATACTTGGTAGAGTCTCACGTATAATAACATAAAGAAATGCTTTGAGAAAAACATTAGCCATGTCCGCCATATGTATCGTTCTGCAGTTCTCTCTCATTCACAGCATGAGAGACAGAGTATAACCGCAGCGCTCCCGGTAGTTTAAACACAAACAGTACGTTGCGATGACGATGACAACGTCGACGACAAAATTGAAATTTTTAGAATTTTCCCGAGCTCTTGAAATACTGTAACCTGATTGTCATCTTGGTGATAATCGATTCAGCATATCCGAAAATATTTATAAATATATCGAACCATCCTTACAAAGTAGAATCATTTCTGAGATATTTGATTCTATCCGCGGATATAATTAGGCGGACCCTTATAAGTGTAGTCTTGCCGAGTCCCTTACTGCGTTCTTTCCGAAAGACTATAGGCCAAGTCTACTCGGATAAAACAAATTTAAACGGTTTTTGTTCTTTACTAAAAATACTAAATTTGTCCTATAATATTTCTGTTTTTGCCCGTAATTTTCAATAAACAGTAGTAAAATAGATTTTTTAGAGTAAAGTAGATCCGCCACACGGATTGAAATGCCACTTTCTCTTTTGATAATAATAATAAAAATTATTATTATGAATAATAAATAGTAATAATTAAATTTAACTAAATGAATTTAATAGTTTTTATATTATAATAATTACAGAAATTATGTATATTTATACATATTGTAACGTTACAAATCGACCAACCTCCTAGTACTCCTCTACTAAAAGCGCACTCGTTACAAGCAATATGAAGCGTACGAAAATGCATTACCGATAAACGTTACAATATACGTATATTTATCCATTTTTATTCTTTATATAAATAAAAAATTGTTTTGATTATGGAGAATAATAGTATCTCACTCTTACATAAAAATATTATTTGCATAATAGCCTCTTTTGATAACAACATTTTTAAATTAAATTTATCAATACAATATTTAAGAAAATTTTCTAAATTCAAATCTTAAACTGATTGTGTTCTACTTCATCAAAATATTAATTCATGAATAAAGCGGGTAAAAACTGGTTAAAAAGCCACTATTCGGACAATAGTACAAAGTGAAATTTGCCGAACAAAAATACACATTTTCAAAAACGAGGATAAACTCAGCTAAAAACAGTAGAATAGACTAACTAAATCACGACTTTTAGGACAAAAACCGTCTAAATTTTTGGAACCGGGTATACAAATTTCAGCGAATTTATAGTTATGGTATCCTCTATACCAATTTTAAGTAGGATTTGTAATTATAGGAAGCTATAATTATGGTGAATTATGGAAAAGGAGGAAAATATCGACGAGCGTCAGAATCGCTGAACCTTCGCTGAAAACCGTCCCACTTACCGTGAAATACTCCATATGTATTCTCAATTGATCGTTAGATTTATATAATCCACTAATTCGAATACTGTTTTTTGCGGTTCAAGAGCATAATTTTTTCGTTATAATTTAAAAACACTAAACATAGTGCCAAAAACTTTTGTATCCCTCTGCATGCTCTTCAAAAATTATAATAATACAATTAACTAACAGGAACCCTCTGATGTGAACCAAGATACGGATGAACGAGATTAGTGTTTTAAGGAAATAAATTATCTGCGTTAAAAGCATAAGGTTTTTTTTCATTTTAAAAATTATTCGAAGGTAGCAGTTGCAAAGTATTTTCTCCATATTTATTGCACTAATAGTTAGACCAAATTTCATAAGCACTTTCATCCGAATTTTGACATACGCATCAACCATTATTATATATAAAATTGAAACATGAATCCACAAGTGCTAAAAGCACCGTGTTAGTCATAGATTTCTCATTTATAAAATTGCTCCCTCTTCTGGTAGCGCTTTTAACTGTATGTGTTTCCTATTCATTACTCCAATACGCTGCGGAAATTTCCCATTTTCTTCATATCCTTGTGCATCATTTCCTCAATCTCCTTGAGCTTCAGGCATCTGAAATTATTTTCAAAATTAGAAACTGACGGAAAGTATTCCTGTCTTTCTTTTTTTTTTTTCTTCAATATAATCTTTTTGTGGTAAAGATTTCACAAAGAAATTCAGAAATTTCAAAAATATATTTTATAAATTTCTGTGTAGGTTAAGGTCGTTTTTAATTAATAAGCGTTATTTATGTTTGTTCAATGCCAACATCGATTATTTGACATACGCCTAATGAAGAATTAATGGACAATCAATGGTTAGTATAGACTGAAAAAACTGTAAAATAATAATCACAACCTAAGCAAGACACAGAAAACACAAGTTATTTGTTCTACCCAAGAAGAAATTAGCTATGAATTAAACTTATCAAAATAATTCAAGAGGGAGTGAAGCATACGGTATATTGAAAATTATAGCTGAAAGGTAATCGATTAAAAAACAAAAACTATTTGTATTCGAAGAATACATTGTCAATTTTGTAGCACATCGAACATCAAATTAATCATATTCTCTTCGAAGCGGAAATAGATATATTTTTGTATAAGGCTTATTATCTATTCAGCTATAATTAGAAATAGAGCAGGACTTTCTTTCGAGCACTGTCATCAGTGTAATGTCGCCAGCTTGATTAACTACCGTCTATATAAATTGCGACTTATCCAGCACCTTGAACAATTTCTACACCTACCACAGACTCACAGAAACTTTATCAAACAGTGTATGAGTAACAAAACGTTGAGTCACCTTGGTTTTGTTACTTTATTACAAGTAAATAAAGTGTACTAATTAGCTTTAATAGAAATTAATTATAGCAAGTAAATAAAAGTTATGTATTTACCTTAACATATTCTTGTTGTATGTCAATTAAAGATGTGCAGACCTCCGCAACAATACTTGATATTGTTTACTTTGTTATTTTGAAGATAACTATTAAACTAAAATACGAATTCTTCGTACCTAAAAAATTACAGATTAGAGCTAATTTCTCTTTGGCTGATGTAAATTTATTGTGATTCGTATTTTATTTTTCGGTTTTGTAAGTTAGCATCTGAAGTAAAATATTAAATGCATCAGCTGGTATTCGGCAATAATTTCGAAAATATTTTGCATGGTCATTCTATGGATATTTTAGTGAATCAGTTTTCGGGGTGTGTCCCTTTACTACAAATTAGCTATGACTTCCACCGATACCGATGTCTTTTCGTTTTTTTTTATCAATAATTCTAATACGATAAATGTAGTAGTTACTATAAAAAACTTCTCGTTATTCCGCATTTGTCAACAAAGAAATGCATACTGCACACTTTCTGCTAACATGTCGAATAAGCTCTGAAAGCCAAATAGATGGCAATGACACGTGTGGTTCTATTGGAATTATTTTGTCGCAGTCTTTCAGTTTCTAAATGACGTCAGACACGTGTTCTGTGCAATCGTGCCTAAAAAACCAAGGTGACCTCAATATTGAAAAAGACTATGGTCGATGGAAGATTTTCGTGTAATACCACTGTTGTTTTCTAAATAACTGTAGAAACTCAGTCCCGTAAAAGATAACAAGAGTTTTAATAAACAGAAAGAAGTACAAGCGATACGTTGGTAAAAGGTACACGTTGACAAGTGAGGTTTGTTGTTTGACAATATGTGAACGAGTGAGTCGCCGTTGCTCCTACTCTGAATAGAGCTGGCAAAACCGTTAATTGTTCTTTAGCCATATTCCAACAATAACAATGTAATTGTTATTTAGAGATGGATTATCGAGCAACTACATGTTTCTTTTTATGGGATCACCTGAAAGAAGAGGTGTACAAAAAAGTATCAACCACGCAAGAAGATACGCTGAACCGAATTCGAGAAGCATATACAAGAGTATATTCTGAGATATTAAGATACGTGCGCGAATCAGCCATTAAAAGGCGGAAAATTATAATTTAAATTAACAAATTACTTATTGCCGTAAATCTAATGAAACATTCTAATAAAGAAGACTTCTTAATCATTTTTCACATTTATTATTTCAAATATCTACGTAACTTTCAATAGATGATAAGACTTTTCTCACACAGTGAGAAAGAGAGAGAGAGGGGGGAGGGGGAAGTGGGAGAAGGAGACAGAAATGTTCCAGTGCTTAACGATGCCCATGAACAATAGCCTTTAAATCACAATGCAGGAAATCGATAATATTCCAGAGGATATATCTTTATGATTTGATAGAAAAAATAATTCGTCACCACTATTCTGAAAATGTTGCTAGCTCAACTTTAAGATAAAGCAATAAAAAATATGGATTCCTATTCAAAAAATTGATCTTGAATTTCATATGACCTTCGCAACACCGCTCAAGGTCAAACTGACCAGACCATCTAACTTCTCTCCTTGAAACTGAACAACTTTTGTATCAAATATTTTTTGATATTCGATGAAATGCCGATGTTATCTTAAGTGGAAGAGTTAGCTTCCCCATCCTGGATAAATATGCTGTAACGTGTCATTTTGATGTACGTCACAAGAAAGGCAATTTTTGGCTGCGCCGTTAGACCCGGCAAGATATGTTTCGCGTGGCGTGGGACTGATTTGTAATAAGACATTTTTTATACTTATATGGGAACATGTTTCTGCTCATTTTGAGATTTTTCAGCATGTTCAGAAGGATTCAATGAAAATTTTAATATTGCGGGGTCTAAGAGAGCCATTAATAAGTCTAGCGGAGCGCTGTCGAAAAGGCGGAAAGCTAGGACCGAGCACACACTCGACAAATTAAATTACGCAGGAGAAGCGATGAGCATCTTTACGATCCGGAAAGTATCGGAAAGTTACACAGACGACACAGAACGTTAACCTTACCTGAACCGTAACCGAAAGTAACGTAGGTTAGTTCTCGGATTTTTTTCATTATCGGTGTCGAGTTAAGAAAATGTTACAGCAGAATCCTCCTCGCCGCCTGGCTCGAGGGTACCACTCGCCTCGAGCGTTGTTTATCACGTATATTTTCGGGTATTGTTGTTTACTGCGTATATTCAGTATTTTAGGATCGTTGTATTTAATATAAGACCCCTTCCTGCCACCCTTCCCTTCCTATTCCCCCATTCCCCTAGGGCACTGGGTCGAAGCCATCGAGGACCATCACAGAAGACCAACAACCACTAAGGAAGGATTGAGAGAGTGTCTGCGTTGCCTAGGCAGCGGAATGCAGGGAAGGCATGGGCAGAAGGCCCAATAGCTGATGCAGACTACGTGGAGATGATGCCCGCCAGTCAACTACCCTCATTACGTGAATGCAACCCCGGTGCAGTCCCATTACACGCGTAGTAAAGAAGCCCGCGTGACAACGCTGGAGCCCGCTCCTCCAACTCCGCGGACGTGCCCAGGAGGATTTTGACAAGCTATGGAGGCCCCTATCTTGCCCGGCGCGCAAGCAGCCAACCCCGTACCACCCTGCAGCGGGGGCCTGGAAAGCACGCCACCACCGTATCAACGGAAGGCTCCAGAGCCCAAACTGCCATGCCCGAATTGCGCACCAATCCCGAAGTACGTAGCCCAGCGGTCAGACCAATCACCGAGGCTCTGGAGGCCCACCAGAGGAAATGAAGACCCGAAACCTTCCTAACTTCGTCAATTCGAGCCAGGTTTGCAGGCGAACAAAATGTGTGATTTCAGATTTTTGCAATTAACGGTGAAAGAGTGAGTGGAGGCCGTTATTTCGAATTACTGTGTTACGAGTTATTGAGTGAGTAAGATTATCGTGTAATTGAGTTCCCCTTTTACCCTTTTCTATTTGCCTTTTTGTAATTTCTGTTACGTATGGCATCGGCTAGCATTCTCGAAACAGAATGCCAGCCGACAGTCAATAGAATTTCAGACTCAGCACCTTACCCAGTGCGTTGCTCGTGTTGTAATGAGTAAATGTAAATACTAACGACATCTCTGGGATAGCTTTAAAAGCTACTTCTAGTAATGAGTATAGTTCTTAAAATTTGGCCAGTTATTGCCTGG
>JASANN010000546.1:0-11323 GCA_031762395.1 Calameuta pygmaea | reverse complement strand
GCAATCGCAATTCTCGAGGCCGTGGGGACCTCGAGCCAGGAGGCGGGGAGGGGTTCGCGGTAACATTTTTGTTACAATATATACATATTTTATTAATTATATTCTTTTATATTATACCCCGTGTTCCCTTTCTTTTTGCGTTCCCTCCCTGCTGCGATAGCTGCATTTAAGTAGACCCTAGGTAAATAACCAGCCCATTACGTCACAATATATATGTTGTAACGAAAATGAATTTTTGTTAGTAGGGACGAGTCACTGGTCAGAGTAGTTGACCGGTAATCGAAAGGTCCGGCTTTCCGGTCCAAGCTCGGACAGCGCCGTGAACCTAGAAAACGGATATTAAAACCCTGATTTTATCCATTCCGGAACCGTGAGGCTGCCGTGGATTATTCTTATTGCTAGTTTCCGCAGTCTTGTCGCGTTATCAGCACGTACCTCGGAGTTCACAGTCCTAAAGTTATCTGAATTTTGCCAAGCTTGACATACTCTTCCTTTTCTACGCATTAGTGATATTAATGGGAACATTTCACATGCGAATGATTTCCATGGACTTAGTGCGCTAAGATTATTAATATCTTATATCTAACTTACACTATGGAAGAGCTAGCTGTTTGTAAGGACCGATTGCATTCGCAAGTTGATTTCACGAAAAAGAATGGAGCAGGAGAATATGGTGAAAATTTTGGGGACGTAGTCACGTCGCACATAACACGTATTGTTGCTTTTATCGTTTTTTTTTAACGTTCTTGTGGACATCAGAAACTACTGAACAAAGATGAATGACGCGCAAGCTGTAGTTTGACTATTTTTTTCTTACGAGATCAACCGAACTTTCTATTCAATGTATTTCTACGTGTCACGCCATGCTTTCTTGATCGCAAAAACTTCCCATATGCATTATATCCACTTTCCTGCATTCCATAACTAGCACCTACTAATTTTTGTCTCTCCATCCCCAGGTCTTTAGTTTATTTCCCAGCCATATCCAGGCTCTTTTCTCTTTTTTTATTTTAGACAGAAGAGTCAGTCGTGCTGTAACTTAACAACCGACCACACGTACTTTTGTCTGTTCTCACCATCTTGTATCAATAGTGAATAGATTTAATTTTTACGTCGAAGTCACCTTAGTTTATTCTTATTAAAATACAATACCTGCTGCCTTTAATTAGTAGTGTCAGGAGTTCATTAGCACGTTCGCCGAAATCTTTCCGATTTACAGCACAGAACGTCGAGAATACTAATAGTCCATCCTCTCCAATACTCTAAACAATCTTCAATAATTCAGACGTTTCGCCTACGTGCTATCTACACGCAGCTACTAATTCTTATATCTTTGCGCGCTTGCTGTGCATCGTTATCATATCCAGTGTTAATGTGCTACAAGCCTGTGCTCAATAATATTTGCTTTACCACTATTCACGTCTGTGTACAAAATCGCTATAACTATCGGTCCTTTTTACTGGCAGCTTGCCTTCAGTCGATTTCGAGACGTATTCGAGTTCAGCGTGTAATTGATATGTACCTAGAAATATTATTCTTGTGGCATTGCTTTGTCAAAGTTATCAGCGATATTAAACAAATGATATCTTCTAGTACAAGATTTTAAATAAAAGTGAGAAAAGTCAATAGCTGAAAAATAAATGTGTACATTGCTGAATGGTACGTTCGCTCTGTATTAGAGATTTAGATAGTTGAAATCGATTTTTTATGTCGCGCTTGAAATAATTATTTCATGAAATTTCTATTTTTGCCTCTCTATTTGTCTCTCATTTGATTGCAATCAAAAAACTCGGCCGAGTCTCGCGCTAAGTGCAGGCCGGGCCGTGCCTTCATAGAGTACTACTTGGCGGGTCCGTGCCAGGAATTCTAAAGTACTTACTTTGAACGTACTAACAGTATTCTAACAAGGAATATCACTTTAGTATCCCCCTCTGATTTTGATGAAACTCAACTATGTTGTGGCGCTTGAAAAACTAAGAGACACGTATTTCTTTTATCGGCGGAAAAACGGTTTTACGGGGTGAAATCAACCCCTAAAGTTTGTCATGTCGAGGGGCAATAATGTAGTTTCACCTAGAAGTGGTCCTCTTTCGTGGTGCTATGTTTGCCAAGGAGGGTAAGGTTTGAGAGATTTCCTTAATTTTTTTCTTGGCTTCATCTAAGGTTAAGTCTCCTAGACCTTCATATATTTTCCTGGCTTCGCTCTCGTCTTGTGCAAAATCTGCCCTTCTTAATTCGTCTTGAGGAGGTTCCATAGCCTTTCCATCCCACCAGAAGGTATCTATTTGAGTTTAGTCTGTGTCTTCGTCGGATGATGTTTCTGATGCTGAGCCCAGTTCTATTATTTCAATCTTTCTACTGTCAATTGTTCCTTAGTAGGTTCTGATTCGTTGTCGTTATAGGTTTCTTCAAACAGACTTTGGAGATCGAAGTTCTACAAGAGGAGTGATTCTTGGTTAGCCTCTTCATTTTCCTCTTCCTCCAGTATTGTCTCGGTCAGTAGGGAAGGTAGCATACTTCTATTTCCTGTTTCTCCATGATAAGCATCGTTGTCTGTATCTAGTGAGCTAGTGGATGACTCTTTGCAGTTCACAGTTGGACGTGATCTTGTTTTTATTCGTTTCCCAATTGCACTGTCTTCTAGGCTGATTTTCCTTTGATGTGGCAATGGCTTATATGACACGTCCCCTTCCTTAGGTTTTATTGGATACGAGGGCACTACTGGATTGCGAGATAGTGCATCTGCATTTAGGTTAGTTTTACCTGACTTGTATGTGACCGTATATTCGTAATCAGCTAGTTTAAGTCTCCACCGCATCAGCCGTGAACTGGGATCCTTAACGGAGTCCAGCCAGACTAGAGGACGATGATCTGTTACTAAAGTGAACTTATGACCGTATAGGTAGGGTCGGAAGTATGCTACAGCGTTCAGAAGTCTGGAGGTGTACGCTATTGGCAGATCTTGAACAATTTTTCCTTGATTCAGGATGGTTGCAATGGCATAGTCTGAAGCATCGTTTGTTACAATGAACGGCTCGCTGAAATTTGGATATTGGAGTATAGGTTCTTGGCACATCATATCTCTCAAGGTTTCAAAACTTGCTTGTTGTTTGAGTCCCCAATGAAAGGTGAGTTCTTTCTTCAGCGAGTTCGTTAGAGGTTTAGCTATTTTAGAGAAATTTGCAATGAACCTTCGATAGTATCCTGCTAAGCCCAGAAACTGTTTAATGTTCTTCTGATTTTTAAGTATCTGGAAATTTTTGACTGCTATCAGTTTCTTTGGGTCAGAGCGAACTCCTTCTTCTGAAAGTATGTAGCCTAAATAAGTGACTTCTTTACGTAAGAACTCGCATTTATCCGGTTCAAATGTTAATCCATGCTCCTTCAGTCGTTGGAGCATAGCTCGGACCTTCCTTCCAAGCTCCTCAAGGGAGTATGCGAAGATGACGATATCATCTAGGTACACAAATATCTCTGTTCCTTGTAACCCGGTTAAGACTTCATCCGTTAGCCTTTAGAATGTTGCTGGTGCGTTTTTGAGGCCAAAGGGCATTCGGATGTACTCGTAGTGCCCATTGGGTGTCGTAAATGCCGTTTATGTTCTGTCCTTGGGATCCATTCCTATCTGGTGGAATCCGCTGGCTAAGTTGAATGCAGAGAAATATTTAGCGCTACGGACTTGTTCTAATATTTCCGTGATGCAAGGTACGGGATAGCTATTTCCGATCGTTTTTCGTTAAGCGCTCTGAAGTCAATCACTATTCTCCACCTCGGGTTTCCTTGTGAATCAGCCTTTTTGGGGACAAGCCACAGGGGTGAATTGTATGGTGATGTGGATGGTTGAATGACGCCATTTTCAAGCAAGTTGGTAATTTGACGTTTGATCTCTTGTTGATGAATTGACGGGTACCGGTATTGTTTAGTATGGATCGGTGTTTCATCTATAGTAGGTATTGTATGAACGACTGTTTGGAAATTCCGAGTTTATCACCGATAAGATGAAATTGATCCGCAAAGTCGTTGATGATGTCAGTTATGTGTTCTTGTTCTTCCTTGTTGAGATGCTCCAACCTTAAAGCCTTCTGAATTTGGCTAAACCGTTTCTCGGGGCCAATAGTCGCTCCTCATAGGAATCTCCTGCTTCTCCTTCCGAGAGGAATTCGAAGGGTTCCAGTAGTTGAGGATCTAATTCAAGTTCTTGATTTTTATTGCTGACGTTAGTTGCAATAGTGTAGCAGATTCCTTGGCGATTGGTCACTAGGGTTTCTCCGATCCCCGAGCGGGCCTTTATGACGTGCTTGATTTTTTATGTTGAATATGCTGCCATTTTTATTTCTCCATGTTAAACAAATGGCTTTGGTCGTATCGGGTTGTCATCTGTTACTATTGTTTTATGGTGGAAAGATATTTCTGCATTATCCTGTGTGAAATATGCGACTCCAAGTATTCCGCTGTATGGCCAAGAGGATTCTTCGACTACATAGAAGAATACCTTTCGACTGCCGATGGTTAGTAACACGGCTCCCACAGTGGTGACGGAATGTTCTGATACACCTTCAACATCCATTATTTCGTTGTATTCTAGTTTTGCAATCATCGTTCAGATTCTTTTCTGTTGGATTAAGTTGACTGAGGATCCTGAATCGATCAGAAAGATATTCTCTTTTCCTCTTAACTCGGGGGCTTGGAGGATGATGCTCGGTGGAGGAGCTTCCTTGTCGTCTGGTGAATCACTGTCATAGTTATTGCGAGCTCGCTTATGATTTTTTATTTTTTTTTCTAGCTCCATCACCTGGTCAAATTCAGCATCTAACGATTTTGGATTTTTTATTACAACCTCCTGACGTATCTCGCGGGTTAATCCGTATAGAAAATTTTCGAGAGTATGTTCTTCTAATTCCGCTTTCCTTTCCTTGTCGTTACGATATTTTTCGAGTTGGGTGGCTCGCGCCTTTTGGTGCAGCTTCGTCGTTCTGTTAATATATTTCCAAAGAATTTCCGCCTTTCCTATTCTCAATCTTCCTATTTCACCAAGGAAGGAAGACAAATTTCTACCTGGAGCGTATTGCTTCTTTAAGTGTTCTATTAGATCATCTAGTGTAGTGAAATCTTTTTCTTCTATTCTAGCTCGCGCGGCTCCACGGAGTTTGTTTAATACTTGGAGAAGGTATCGAGGTTCTTCTCCAGCTACTAACTGGTGTGCTCCGGTTTCTGCAGCGCGTACAAAATTAGTAAGCGAAGTTGATTCGCCGTCGTATTTGGGGATTTCTAATGCTGCGTTTTATATTCTAGTTTGTGATGTTATGAAATTAAATGCTTCTATTAAGGATCGGGATAAATCTGCATCCGCCATGTTGGAGTAACAAGTTTGAGCAGTTCCGAAATGGTTGTTTGACAAATGTCAAGTATACATATGTGACTGAACTCGTTCGTGGTACCAACTTGATTAGGGTAGTTTGAATTGATAGGATTTTTAAAATGACAATGGGGAAGTTGACCCGAAGTCCAACTTCCTTAGTCAAGCTTAGAAAGTATAGGTTACTTCAAAAATAACAATAGGGAAGATGTCCCGAAGTACAACTTCCTTAGTCAATTTCCGAAGTTGGATAAAAATTGTTCTTGGTATTTCTGCTTGAGTTAATATTATTAGTTCGGAGAGTATTCCAGCGCTGTCACCAATTCTGTTACGTACGCCGTGGTGGCCAGCGAGGCCTTTAAATTTGACAACTAAAATTTAGAAGTAACGAAAGGAAAGGAACGACCGGAGATAACGTGAATAAAAATTGAGTGAATTCCGAGCGGTAAGAATGCACTCAATGATGGGTTCACTGCTCGTTTAAGGTGTTGAAACACGCCTTGCTATTCCAACGTGGAGAGATATCCCTTGAAATTCTTATGGATGGGTAATAAATAATTAATACGCGAGGAAATTTGATTTGATTTGCGTATTTGAGTCTGAAATTCTATTGACTGTCGGCTGGTATTCTGTTTCGAGAATGCTAGCCGATGCCATACATAACATCTCCCCTCTTAGACGAAATATCATCTATTTGGGCGATGCTTTTGCATATATCTATGTTTTGTTTTGTGTTTTTCCGTGTTTCTCATTTACTCACTTGATTATGCATCTTCGGAGATAGTTTTCGAAAATATCTCTTTATCGATGCGCGGCCATGTTGCCCTGGTATAATATGTCTTGGTTTCTTCCTCGTGGGTTCCCCAGGCGTGAAATCACGAATGGTGTTGTCAGTGATTTCGTCTGGTTCTGACACGTCCTCCGTGTCATAGGGTTGCCCGGGTTTCTCATCATCGCTGCTCAGATCTCCAAATAGCTGTTGCGTGCGGACGGCGATGAACAGACCTTTTCCCAGTTTGGGTGTGTCTGTTGGCTTTCCGGGTTTTGGTGGTTTACATTCCTCGTCCATTACTGGGTGTGTTCTGTAAGTCGGATTTCCAGGGTCCAGCGGTTCGTACGGTTCTCCTTCTCTTGGTTCTGTGATAGTTCCCGTAGTTCTTTTGATGGCCATTTTGGTGGTGGTCTGCACTTGTTCTGAGTTTGATTGCGACTGAAGTCAGTTGTGTGGATGGAAAAGATCTGCGAGGGTGCGCTATTTGCTTACACTATTGAATTATTGCTGACGGAGGTGTTTGATGCTATGAGTTGAAGAGTTGCCGGATATGTTACCTGTGGAATTGGCGGTGGCTTTTCAGGGGGTGGATGCATAATTGTTATTTCTGGCCTATCCCTTCTGTATCTAACCACATGTCTAGGTGCTTCGTAGGTTGGTCGATCCCTAATGACAAAATCATCCTGAAGGACGAATAGGAAAATATGTTATTCAGGCGCATTCCTCGCTGATGGGTCTCAAGTTCCTTTGCTTGGGATTCTATCTGCTTGAGAGAAAGATATCTCTAGAGATGAAAAGGATCATGGTCTGAGAGGAATGGTAAGTGCCAGTATGAGACGACCTTGTTTATAGGATGTTCTCAGTGTTACAGTTTTTTGAAATCGTTCGGAGAAAAGTTCGGTTGGGGATAGAGGGAACTCGTACTGGCTATTTTGCTGAATCTTGTTCGCAGCGGAAACCAGCTGTTGTGGTGGTAATACCGCGGGATGGATTATTCCCTGTTTAGCAAATATGACTGCATTGGTGAGCAATTCTAGGTCTGTTAGGTATTCGCTGACACTCCTTTCTAGGCTACGTAGCCATTTTAGAGATGTTATTTCGTAGGCTTGTTCCTTGATAGCGCTTTGTTGCTTATTGAGTTCTTTGGCAAGTATTTCGGTGGCGGCTTTGTTTCTATTGGCTAGTATCGTGAGGTTCTGAAGGTGCGGATGAATATTTTGGAATTCTGAACAGATTATATGGGCCTGGTTTGCTAGCAGTTCTGACAGGTGATTTTGATCTTTGTGCAGTTTATCTAATTCGGTATTATAGTACTCAGCGTCGACTTCTGTGAGGGTTCCAAAAAGAGCTTGACTTATAGTGCCTATGAATCCGAGTTAAGCGCTGTGCTTCTTGCATTATCTTTCTTCCTTGATTTCTCCAGCAATGCGTTGTAAGAGATTCTCATCTTTACGAGAGTCAGCAAGTCTGGCTATTAGGTAGGTTATTTCCTCGCGTGCTTCGCAAGTCGTAAATTGCATGGATGAGCATTGTTTATTTGCTTCGAATTTGTGTTCCTCTAAGCGTGGTCGATGTTTTAGAAATGCACCAATTTCTAGCGAGGTCACCAGATTTCATTCCACGTGATAAATACGCATGTCACGGAGTTTTCGAAGTGTAAGCCGATATTATTCTTTAGTGGAGTAATCTGATAGTCAGCCGATCCATCTTGTAGAATATTGTTGGTTCATTGTACGCAGAATAAGGTCAAAATTACGCGCAACATGTTGTTTCTGGAAACGGAATGGCTTAGGTTAGCAACTTTGATGATTCTGGATCGGTTTTTTGGGCAGAGCTCGCAGGTTTTAATTTATCGAAATGTTTCACTTTAATTTTTCCTTTGTCTGTTTTTATGGCTGCATTGTTTAAATCTAATAATTGTAAGATTTCGTAAGGGCCTTCATAATGTGGATCGAATTTGTGATGTCGGTAAAACTTTCATGGTGGTTCCTTATAATTTCTTGACGGAGATCCGGTGGTGGTGACTTGATGATTCCCGTACAAAGAGTGATTTTACTTTCATAATCTTGAAATGCTATCTTTATAAATTTTATTAAAGTTCTTATTGGCATTTCATCGAGTCCGTTCCCTTTTGCGGGGATTCTGATATTGTCGACTTTGGATTTTTTCATAGCGGTTTTTAATGCTTCTAGAGCTAATTGAAGTTCTTTCGTTGTTGGGTTCTCGTAGCAATAGTTCGTTCGTATCAGAGTGTAAATTCGTTTGGTTCCTTGTCGGGAAACGAAAACCTGTCCCTTTCTGGGTTTTTCTGCTGATATATTGTTCTGGTCCAGGTAATTCAATTCCTTGAACGTTCGGTTTATGGGATTCATTAATTGCCCATCGTCTGGTAGAAAGTGGGCCAGATTATCTTCTTTCCCTGTGATAGCAGTCTCTGATACACTCCGGTATTATCCTCTGATAATGTCCGGTTCATCGCTTGAGGATGATATGTCAACCAGTGGTAGCATGACTCCTTTTTGTGGTGGTGATCCATAGGTGTTATCTATGCAAGTCTCGATTACTGTGTCCGGGTTCTGATTCCTGGGTCCTGGCGTTGATTGTGCTGTTGGTTGTAGGCTACGTCGAGGCGTAGGCATGAAGGATACTCATCGTTGTGTGTGTTGTTTGTTTGCCGTTGGTGTGTTGCCTGCAATGATTGTAGGATCTTGCGGATTTTTGATGGTCCTTTCGAGGGGCCAACTGATTTCAATGAAACAAAAACTAAAATGTTTCTCAGTACCAGTAATGAAAAGTACACCTAGACATTAAAAAGAAATTGTCTCTTGTGGGAATAAAACACCCCTCGATTATTATTTTTTTTCACCATATTTAAAAAACACGAATGGAATTTAATGAAACACGTTCCATTTGAAAGGGGAATTAAAATTACAGTTGACATGTTTTTGCTCTTTGGCGGGAAAACATGTTTAAGGGGGTAAACTACTCCCTACATACCGATACATGAATTTCCATATAGGACCACTTTCTGCGCATTTTAAAAGAGTAAATAAATTTTAAATATTCTTGTTAGTGAAAGTCAATAAATAGTAAGTGAAAATTAACGTATTACCCGCAATTAAGGGGGTAAACTATCCCCTGATGATGAGATGATGAGGAATCCGCAATCGAAGACCTATAACCAAAATCGTATTGGACAATCGGGTGCAACAGCCCTGATCACGCGATAACACGTATCCGAATTCCTGAAACTTCCTGACAATGCACCCAATCCCCTCCAAATTCAGTGTTCCTTATGAAAATCGACACCGATCGTCGCCAGCTACTAATCAATCCTCTGGCAAAACAGTATCCCTTTCGGAGTCTGTAACCGATTGTCCGCGTCAATTCAGTGTTGTGTCGATCAAATATATTAGGGCCTATTTTCACCTAGCTTACCTTAAGGCAAAGCGAAAAATGCATCATCTCAGTGCCGGGCGTCCACGTGAAAAGAACTCAATTCTTGGCATTTCATTTAAACCATTTGTCTAGTGCGAGTGTTTACCTTAAGGCTGGACCAAAAATCTCCCTTCAACAAGTTCAACCTCACTATCCTCAAGCACCTCTTGTCGCTCTTCTCTCTCTCCGTGCTCACCCGCCGGTAATTAACTAACCATTTAAATCTTTACATGTATTATTCGTAAATCGAAACAAACAAGCTGACGATCACACGTACACTATTGTCCAATTTCACATCGTTAGTAGATTCACATAATCTCCTTTGCACCAGACTATATCATTTAGTTTGTATTTAAAACTAATTGTTTGATTATGCTATGTTAAATCCAAGTCCAAATAATTTCTTTATTTATCATTAGCATCCACACCTCACGCGGAAGAAAGGAGTCTGTTAGTTCAATACATCTACCGTTTGGTTGTGATCCTCACCTTAGCTATATGCAAATAAGGGTGCTTTAGCACCTTAAAGTATTGAGAACCCAATACCTTTTGCGTGATCCTTGACCATAACACCTGTACTAGCTCCCTGATGCACCCGCAAACGGTCTCTCAGGCATAGGAGATAACACAACAATGTATTTCACAACATCTTTAATTAAACGAACTGCAAACCCGCCATTTTGTAGAAAAAATATTGTCTTAAATAGTAAAAATATGTCAAATTAAACAAAAAAATAGAGAGCAACTCCTTTCATACGAAAAAACTTGCCGAAAGCGTCTAGTTGTAGACCTTCTACACACATTGCCCCACTTAATCGCTCACTCTGTTTGTGATAATTTCATTATAGTATGGTAAAAGATATTTCGTTCGGATTCCGCTGCATTTTTTACAGTAAAACGATGTAAAGCGTATTTGTACAAAACTACAATGTAAAAAATGATAATAGGGCTCTCAAAATTTTAGTTTGGTTATGTCAAAAACGGAAGGTGGTTTTTTTTTTGTTTCATAAACCCCAAAATTTTGTGCATGATTTGAAGGCACTGGGTACATTCGTATGCAATATCATTGTTGTGTATTAAAGCGAATTCAGCCATGCCATCCCATCAATTGCCACACGAAAAAGAACAACAGAATATGTTGACTGTTTGAAGTATGTGAACGCTTTGGTGAAGGTAAATATTACACTGCCAATTCGTAAGATCGAACGAATCAGTTTTTTCGATGGAAAATATCACATTGATGTTCAATAATATTGAGTGAGTTGATACGGCGCTTTGTAAAATTTACAGGTTAACAATGTAGATTCCTTGCAAACTGTGAAAACGTGTGAATTAAGCTCAGTTCTTTTAGTGCTTCTCTTGTAGTTAGTTGAATAATTTTTCCCATAACAATAAATGTTAGTGAAAACCGAAAAGTTGCATGTTGAAAACCAAAGATCCTGAACTTATGAAACTGAAAAAGAAGTTGCCTAACATATCGCCAAATATGTATGGATCAAAATATCCACCATCATTTATATATCTCTCGAATGCTTGTTATGAATCAATTATGCGTATTTTAATTGAAGATGAATAGATCTCCCAAAAAACACTTACGTGTAAAACACTACGCCAAGTACAGGAATGCTGTGAATTCCTGCAATAAAAAGTATTGATATCATATTATTGAGGCCAAGTACATAAGTCACTACGCGTCTTCCTATTATATGATCTAGCACTGGCCCATCATTTTAATTGTATTTTCAAAATTTCCTATA
>JASANN010000545.1:48145-92704 GCA_031762395.1 Calameuta pygmaea | reverse complement strand
AAGTCTTGTCTTTGACAAGACAAACCCAGAACTCTTGTCTTTGAATCGGAATGGGATAGCGGATTCCGACGCTCACAATACCTAGTACGTCACACAAAGATCCCTCCGTAAGCACATTCGTAATCGGTGGCAACAGGTGAGACGAGTAACGAACGTATCAGCAGCGGTGAACGAAAAATATCACGTAATTGACACGAGCGTTTTTCACTGGCAAGTCAATTACTATAACAGGAAAATCGATGGCAGTTCGTTACATTGCATCGGTGCTCTTAATGCCAGGCCAGTTTCTCTACTGAAGAAACCTCCCGTGAAAAGCTTGTTATCCGAAAGGAAAAAACGTCAGGCTAAAACGGAAGTAGTGAAACTTTCAAGCTAATTATCCGATCGTTTCTGTCTGTTTGTAGAACAGATAAGCAACTCATACGTCATATCCCTCACAGACCGTTCCACCCGATATAACATCAAATTACACGAAGACACTAAACACTGCGATAAACATTATTCACATTATCTTTTAAATACACTTTTCAATTTTATTAATTAGCCTTATCACAAAGAGCTTCACAAGTCATAAAACGAAAAGTCAAGATCCACTACTCTAAACTTATCGTAGACTTGGACCAGCAAGTGACAAAAAAAGTACTTGCAAGGAAACTAATGGGATGGTATACCAATGTCCTCTGTTGAATGTACTTACGGGAACGTGTGAGGGAGGGAGAGAGAGAGAGAGAGAGAGAGAGAGAGAGAGAGAGAGAGAGAGAGAGAGAGAGGGAGAGATAGAGGGAGGGGAATAAATACAGGAAGGAGGAAAACCTTTGGAATCGAACAGAATAGACGCGCACTGGTGGTATTGCTTGCAGCGAAACACAGCAAGCTCGAAGCATTCTCCTTCCTTCATTCTTCTTCCTCTTTTCCTCGCATACTTGTACTCCCACTCTGTCGCACTTGTGGTGTTTTACTCGCTCCTACTCTTTGCCTGATATTATACCGATCTATTCACTTCGTATACATACTAGAACATATTGAGAAACCACTACCAGTTCCTGATACTATATGCACAGTGACTTACACCGAAGCACGTCGTAGTTATCAGAAGGAGAGGTAATTGAGTAGAGGTAGAAAAAAAATCAATTTTAATAACTAATAGGAATTAAGAGGATGGAGTGAGTTGGTAATCGATAAGGAATCGCTGGTCGATGATATCAGGGGATCGTCCTTGATTTCCGTATAGTATAATTAATTCAAGGAAATTCGATTTGTTTCGGATAACCATGTACTGAAATAGGATTTTCATGGGATAGAGGTAGTTTACTTGGGGTAGTTATGGGAGTACTTGCAGTGCATTTGGAAATTCGAAATACACAGGGAAGACAAAGGTTTGAACATTTTCGAGAAAATAACGGAAAAGATTCATAGAATTCTGACCCTTGACATTATCCATTCATAACTCATAGGGTCGATTCTTGGCATGATACTCGTATCCCGTAATAAACGAGGGAAAAACTCAATGGGGATTGTATTGGAGTTTAAAACGAGAGTCGAGTACCTATCCAAGCTGCTGTGGTCTAAGCTTTTTTTATCCGGAATAAATTAACCCGTCAAATAAATAACCTTATCTCGAGGCACCACCACGTTGAATATCGCTGCTGCCTAATTGGTATTATCCAGGTGTTTATCTTGATTTAAAAAGTGTCAGATCATTAACAAGTGGTTTTGTAGTCATCGAGTATTATTCATTTTTGATGGAATATCCCTTTGGGACCTCAGATGAGTACTTTTACAATTAATTATATAGCGTTGCTCAATCTTCCTTGTACAACTTTTCCGTTATTTTTTAATTAGTACTAAAAGCAGTGCCAGGGACGATTGTCGATCGAGATATGTAATCTCTACAAAGTAGCCCAACCTCAAATATATATATTGCAAAGTATAATCCTTGCTTATTTGTAAGATTACAGTATATTCCAACAGTAATTATGAATTATACAATTACGTATATCAAAGATCAAGGTACAATTAGAATATTTAGAATACTAACTTTTGCTAACATTATCTCTGCAGTTATACCGGGTGCACTAACTAAAAGTAACACCAGTAGTCTCGAATTTTGCCTATGATGCCTTGGTAGAGGTGCACTAATCAAGTTAAGTCTTATAATTTTTCCAATGACAATATAATCTATTATATGTTATCAAATAACATCTGGAAATATAAGCTTTCCTAAATACATTCGCAAAATTTAACGTAATTCGTAAAATTTAACAAATGATTTTTAGATTTACAAAAACTACAAAGAAAAGCTTGTGCAGATCAAAATGAAATAGTAAAGATGAATTTAACTAATCTATAATCAATCCTCAAGATTCTCTTATCACACCCATAATCGATATCAATTTTGTCCGTATATTCACTCAAAAACAATTCCAATGATTGCTAATAAAGATTATCAATAATTTCTTAAGCATTGGTCATATCCAACCAATCAAAGTAAAAATAGACTTTTGCTCGTGCTCCATTCAGACTACAAATTGTTTAGTCCTTCTGCAGTTCTTTGAATCCCAATTTGATCGCATCAGCGAACCAGGATTCTTCGAAGTACCAAAGAATTTCTCATTCTGTGATATACCTATAAAGAGAGATACCAGAAACCTTGATGCTAGTACGTAACTGTCTATATAGGTATAGATATAACTGTGTGTGTGTGCGCGCACGCGCGTGTGTATATAGGAACGAAGGAACATAGAAACATAATAGGAAGACCTTCGGCTCCGGCCAGTCGACTTACTTTCTGTAGTTTTTAATTGGTCTTGCTGTCCCAGTCAAGCTCAGTATTGCCGCCAGCCTCGATGAGACTGAATTCAAATACGGGCGGACGGACCAAGTTTTCCTAAGAGAGCTTGTTAAGGGTGAGGAGTCTCTTTGAATAACTTTTGTTCTACGGTCATGAACTGTTTTTGCTTCGTCCACTTTTATACCAGGGGTCCCTCTCTCTTCGTTGAACATAGTATAGTTAACACCGGAAGTACCCTCATGATGTATACTTTTGATGACGTGCTGTATATACATATATAGATCTATAGATAGATATTTGTCAAAGGGTAGTTAGGAGGACGTGTGCCACTCACAACGGCAAGCGAATGGTTTTTTTTTTAAAACCAAATCTTGGGACATGTGGCGTTCTAGTTCTAACCTACTCTAACCTGTCGTAGCCATTTCTTAGCCCATCACAACTCCGTCTGTCACGCATCAGAATTTTTTTCGAAAATTTGGTGTGCGTGCCGCTTTATGGTCCTAACAGTATACCTTAAGTATATACATTTTATCAGGCCCGTCCTGGTAAACACCAAGTGTCCTCGTAACTGCCAATGCTTAAGGCAAATGTTCTGAAAACTACCCTTCTTAAAACAGATAACTGTATAATATATA
Organism: Calameuta pygmaea; assembly: GCA_031762395.1. Classification (NCBI taxonomy): domain Eukaryota; kingdom Metazoa; phylum Arthropoda; class Insecta; order Hymenoptera; family Cephidae; genus Calameuta; species Calameuta pygmaea. The sequence continues at coordinate 89,278 of JASANN010000545.1, read as the reverse complement.
TGTATATACTATGACGTTATTTTTACGTCACAAAAAGTCCTGATTGGTAACTTCCGTTTTTCAACTTCGGAACGCATTTACGTCCTTTTCCAATAAATTCTCACGGAACCGGCCAGGAACTCCAGGGTCATAGGCTAATTAATAGACACTAGGCTAATATCAAATTGTACCAATATTTCATACGTGACGACCACAACACCGGTACCGAGCCATCCGAACAACTAGAAACCAACGAAGAAGGATTAGCAGATCTTACGCCGAGGAACGTGGAGAACTGCTGTGCCGACCTGACGACTCCACCCTATGATAGACCCTACCCGAAAAGGAGTACGCAGGGTCAGCCGAAAGGACAGCATCATGGACTTTACCTCACCTTTCGTTTTGTATCGCCGGTATCGACAGTCTACAGTATTTGGACTAGTACCGAAGACGTGGCAGTCTCGAGTTCCGCGAGGCTTCTCGTGCTGGATGATCAGCGGAGCCCAGAATAGAGGCACCGTAACTGGCTTTTTATACGCGGCAGAGACGACCAGACCTGTCGGAGTCATCAGGATCCCAGCCAATATCGTCGAGGACAGGGCTGGAATCTCACCGCCACCAGAGGCCACTGGACTCCCTGAGCTACGGCAGCGAGACTAACAAATATCTTTACTATTGCTGTCAAGCGGGACGGTTTGCTCGTTTCTTGTTAGAAGATACCCTGACCCTGGCAAACGCAAGTGGCAGAGTCTCTAGCTAGGATTTGTCACAATTTATATACAGATGGTAGGCTGGGTGAATTGAGGGGTACGAAGGAGTTATACGTTGCGATCCCTAAATATTGTTATTACTTTATTAGTTTCTGTGGAAGGTTATTCGGGCTCGCGGGATTCTATCGTGGCAATCCAAATATAGCTCGATTTACTGGTTACAATATACAGGTATGTAAATTTCTTTCGAGAAATACACGCTTGCAAATCTCCTTTCCCGTCATTTCCGATAAATCTTTATCTCTTATTCCTTCTATTCTCTCACGGTTCTGCGTTACGTATCTAATGAAATAAAACCAATGCGTCTTTGTACTATGGCCACTTCGTGAACTGGACGGTTATTGAGTTAACATGTGGATTGAGCGTCGTTCCGAGAATGAATCCTTTGTCGCGAACGCAATTGTGTCTGCTGCTTTTAACTAATCTAATAAGTTTTAACTGGTAATATTCTACGTGCGATTTCACTTAAATGAATTTCTTTTTAGTTAACGTTACAGGTGTATAACGTTTTTAACCGGTACCATATCGTTGACAATTATACGATATTGACTTGCGTTATTTGAACATAATATTTTTAATTATACACGCTATATTTATTATCTATACTCACGTGTTCACAATAAATTACATCATTTATATTCTGGAATGAATTATTATTTACAAGATTTATACGATTTTTCGTGAACCTATATGCAAGAGCTCTGAAGACTATACGAGCTCCTACGTGATCCTCATGAAACAAAAAAAAACAGTTTTAACACGGTTAAAGTCAAGCGCAAAACAAAGATAACTACGTTACAGTACTTCCGGTCATAGATCGTTAAACGCATTCGGGATGCATTTAATACCCAAAATGATTCTGCACGGACAATACAAATGCAAGGATTTATTTATTTTTTTGAAACTTTAGTATCGACCTAGAACTTTTACGTCTATGACTGTATTATTCACAGCGTTTATAGCGAGTTGAAATAAAATTTTCCATCTTTTTTTTTCAAAACAGCGCAAAACAATAATCTGCATACCAACTGGTTATAGAAAGAATTACCATTAATAACGCGCTATAATTATTTTACAAATTGTACTTCACGTATGAACCCAGTAGAATAAGTACAGTTCTCCCCAAACGGCAGTACATTAGATACAGGATTCAGGTAGGTACCAGCTCACACATCTTGACCCGTTCTGCTCTCGACCTGACAAATTTACGAGGAGCTGAGTCTAACAAGAGGGATAGCATTGCGTGCATTAGATTCGATCAAAGAAACGGACTGGATCGACGACGAGCTCAATATAGCCGAAAGCCGAAACCAGAAGCATCTGCACGTTATCGACGTACGTAATCCTTTCATCGACGCAAAACGCCTGCTTGTAACGCGTAATTTGCACAAGCTGGCTACATAATTGAGCGTGGAATTGAATTCTCCCTATACGTCCCATTAAGTCAACAGGATACGAATGCAACGAGATTGCCATTAACGCAGCCAACTATGCAACCTGCGTCTACGTAGTATCAAATCGTTTTTTTATACTGTCAAAAATCTGTCAAATCCAAAAATCGATTCTGCAAAAGTATTGTGTAAATGGAAATCGGGTAAATCAATTAATTTGCAAATCTAGGGTTACGTATATGTATATCAATAGATCTGCTGATGTTAATTTGTCGTGTTTTCTGTTGCTTTTTTTCTAGGCACAGTACAAGGGTCTTGATTAAAAGAGCCTGATCGTCCTTTAAAGGACGCATAAAAGTTCCAGGGCCCTAACTTACAATTATTGGGGCCGATAGGAAGCCTTAACAAGATTTCCTTACGGGTTGAAGCCGCTTTGTAGATTTGAGATGCAGAATTAATGCAAGACGTTAGAAAACGTTAGCTTATCGGATTATGCCTGAAGTTTTGATGTATACACTATATCTCATTTCGTACATTATGTAAGCACCGAGAGCCACAGAAACTGTTGGGTATAGTAGATTTACTATAAGTGCATGTGGTACTGTTTAGTTTTTTAATATTACCGATCGAGAGAAAGTGCATGTAGATGATATGCATATTATACGTATTCGTGAATAGTAAGGAGCTAAGTTCCGATTGCCATTGGTTTATACTTGTAAAGTAACGTAACGGAATCGTAAAAGGAATTATATCTGCGTAGCAAAAGAAAGGACTATGCGTTCTTCTGATATATCCATGGCCGTTTACTCTTATTGTTTCCATTACTGCTACTTCCATCCGCCCTGTTTTCACACATCAAGAGACCAACTCAGACATTTAAATTGCTTCGTTAAATCGACACAGGCGCCAGTGTATCTACATGGCTCTTAGCATCCAACCGAACCCTTATATTCCTGGCAGAGGCGGAGAAAAAATGTTCAGTTACATCGACAATAAACGGAAGCATGAATAATACAAAGCGAATGAGAATGAACGCGGGTGAAGGAGGAAGGGTGGAAATGAGAGATATAGATCAAGTAAATAAGCGAAACAGAGAGAACGAGCGAGAGAGAGAGAGAGAGAGAAGCGATGCGAGCAAATATGAAAAAAAAAATTGGTCTAACAAACAAACATGGAAAATTTATTCAACGGGACAAATTTCATTAATTTTTTTTTATGAAAAATTGATCACCGAGATCATATTTCATTTCTTGTTGAATCCTTTCTATTCGCTTAATCTTCTGATGCTCGGTTCATGACAAGCGAATATATTCCTTGGATATTATGGAGCAACAATTTCAATTGCTTGTAAAATTGATATTAAAAAAATCGAACAATCTTATTGCAATGGAACAGGGTCGACTGTCTAAGATAAGGATTCGCTATACAAGCCAAAGCAGGCAGACGAGGAAACGAGCGATCGTTATCTGAAAATTCAACTGCAAAAACTGCGCCACCTTTACAAAGCGCGTCAGCAAGTTTGTAATCTGCGATTCTCAGCACCTATCGAGCAGCATGTATAGCGTGGCAAGGAATACTGCCAACCTCGTTTGAGCTCATCGCCGAGAAAAATTTCCTTTTCCAGTAGATTTCCCTCTGAATTGATAAAAGCAAACAAAGCTGCTGCTTCTCTGCGGTTAGGAACCTCCTACTTTATTCTATCGAGAAGTCACATGGGAACGGGTATACATATAACTACACGGTGCGACGGTGAGAGAAAATCGGAGAATATAAAAAATAAAAAGTGAAACACTCATATAACAAAAATTTGGGGAAAAAATCTCATCAGTCTTTTGCAAGTGGTATTAAAGAAAACGGTAGTGAAATTTATCGGCAAAATTTCTGTATTATCGACAGTGGTAAACGAGACATTAATGTCAAGGAAATATTCAAAAGCGCTTGATTGAGTAATGGTAATAATGGCCCGTCAAAGATATTACAGCATTAGTAAACAATTAATCATAGCCTGAAGAATAAATCGGTACTATAAGAGGGATTAACCCCGTAAGACAGGGCGGAGTGATAGATTGCGCTTCTTTTCCTGGGATCTTCGTGGCGACCATTTATAATATTGGATTACACTATCAATCGAAGTCAGGATTGCCAACGTTGCGGAGTACACGCGGGACATTTTTACATTGGTTTCTGTATATCTATACATATATACAGAGACCACACTGTGTAGAGAGGATTGAAGAATGCATGAAACAGTGTAAGTCAGCTAATGATGATACGAGATAGAGAGAGAAAGAGAAGAAAAAGAAAACCGAATAAATACAGAGGGAATAAGATAGAGCATGATACTATCTGTTTATATAAACACAATCACATACTCTACTTGCACATAGTTGCGTAACTATCGATCCCGATGATGAAACAAGAAGCACTATGCATTGCGGATATTAACGACTAAGTAAGTCTGGTACGCGCAATTCAGGACAATTTCGGGTTTAGTGGTTTCTGCTATTTGCCCGGGAAATTGCGCCTGCTGATGTCACATCCGTTACTCGCTATAGAACGTCCAATTGTTCAGGTTGCACGGGTCGATCGCAGCCTCCGTAGCATAATTCTGTCCCTCGCTCGAGAACCAAGAAGGAACTTAGCTTGTGCTGATTTCCGTAGTAAGTCGGCTACTTAAGCCTTTTATAGATGCATTCAAATGCGAATGGAATCTCTGGATTGGTTCCGCTCATAGGAAATCTCGAACTCGCTTTTGATTCCGTTGAAAAGGCTATTTTTCACTGATCCAAGAAAAGTTCCTCGAGTTATACTTCGTAGATATCAGTGAGCGAATATTTTCGGGATTCTCTCGTGGACCGAAAAATTTTTTTCTAATGAGTGTCAGTATAGCCAGGAATCCTGAAAGGCGGTAGCGAGGAATCCGATGAGACGCTAAAGCACGAGTGGTGTTATATATGCGATTTGATGTTCGTGCAAATGCACCCTTATGAGAAGGAATTGTGGATAAGAGGGAGGAGGAAGTCGCTTTAGCCCTTTCACGTCTGGCTAAACCTTTAGCTAGCGACCCATTATGCTTGGCGTCTGCTATATCCTTCCTTGGATTATTGTTCCAGTCCTAATAACCGGGAGTTCTCACCCTCTTTGGATATATATATATATATATATATATATATATCTTTGATAAGGATGCACTACTGATTCAGGGAATATAATTGACATGGTAAACGTATACGATATATATTATATAAGATCACCGCCAATATAATCTGCGTACTGCCTTAGGAAACTACTTTGTAACGTAGAAAAAGCTTGAGGGCAAGGTTACTACTTACCCAGACCTTCCGTCCTGAAATACAGGGGGTGAAAGAAAAGAAAAAGAGGGTAGAAGCCGGGTCAGCGTCGACAAGAGAGACTTTATGCTCGAAATGCCTTTCAACGAGGCACCTTTAGGAAATCAAAAAAAGCAGCCTCCTCATCTCAATAGAAATTCGAAAGCTTTCGACATCCAGTGAAAACTTCGTTCCGGATGCCACGCGACAATTCTCGAGGGTCGCCAAACGTGAAGTGACGTAGCCAGCGGATATCACACTTCGAGAGCAAAGGCGCAGATCGAGATGGACGCGATAACAACCGAGTAATTGGACGGGCCAACCGTTCCTCATATTGCGACTCACCAGGATTTTCAGCTGTCCGGCATACGTATCATCTTATTATGTAAAGGAACCACGTTCCCCACGGTAGTCCTTGGATAATAAGCGATAAGCACGTGGCGTGCTTGGAGATTGTTCGCAATTCCAGGAAGAGTCTCAGATTCTCTCTCTCTCTCTCTCTCTCTATATATATATATGTATATATAAGCTTCCCCATGACATATCCCAGTAAGTATCCGCCAACCCTTACTCTCTGCCACAACTAAATCCCGAAGGGAAACAATTTTCCTTAACGCGACGCACCCGTGTTGTATCCATGATATCCCTTGGAACATCAATATCCTTGGGGCCATCTTGGCTCGATGCAATTTCTACTGTGTTTCGTGTATACAGAGAGATAGTACTAGTCGGTTTTACAGTTTGACAAACTTCTCTTCTTTCAGCATCAACACCAAAGAAACGGGAAATTGCGCGCTCTGCTACTTGTTTACGCAGTCGAGCTCCTATAACGGTGTGAAACTTTGAAAGATCGTTAACTTAGTTCATCGATGGGGAAGAGACCTGGTGAAAATAAAAAAATGAACAAGGACACCAAGAGAAGGAATTGCGAACTAGTGAGGGAGGGCAGAATAAACGCGGGGAAGAAGGCCTGAAATTTGTAGATACATTATCCCCTTGACTTTACCTAATACCACAGGGTAACACTTCGCGAGACTAGAGGGACCGAAATGGCACGCGAAAATACAAGGGGTGTCTTTTCGACTAGAAGTCATTTAGTTTACGTCTCCCGCCAATCGAGGATGTCCTACGATATCCCCGCTATTCCACGTACGTATAGAGGTAAATTCCTTCACTATTCTTATCCCTATCCCGAGGGAGTTTCTCCGTCGGCTTTCTCTATGGAGCACTTGACAGAGCTTTCATTGTTTTTCAGTTCGTCTCGGGGAGTCGAGCCGCGACGAGATGCTCTTTCGAATACGTTGTAAATTACAAAGTACTCTCTTGGGTAAGGAGATTGGATGGATGGGTGAGTTTGGTGAATTTATTTTTGCGCGAATGAAATCATGAAGCAGCGCACATGCTTTTCAGACTTTATCCCCGGATCTTATTCTTTTGTATTCGACCGAGTAATTTCAATACAAGCTATTCGGTAGAACGTTATAATTTCAAATGGCTCTGAACTCACCCTCGACCCTGCGTATCGCGTGCATAGAAATGCTAGTCGTACGATCAACCCCATCGTTCTGGGAACTGACCAAACTCTCTTATTCGAGGAAGGTGTATGCAAGGCGATATCAGGTTCACTTCAGGTTGGTAATTTTAGGCCTGTCATTATAGAGTGCATAGACATCATGGAATCGGTTGTACGCATATACCTCTATTACCTGTGAGTAATATAAAATCCTTTCGGTTGATACAGTTTGTCATAAGAATCTTAACCCGTGTAATACAAGCTTTACAAAAATTTTTTCATTCATTTTTACCTGTCTTATTGTATTTTAATTACGTATTGACAAAGGATTCCATTTTTTTGGAGTATAATATTGTACAAAGATCTTCTATTGTTGTATAAGAAGAATTTTTTCTTTTTACACCGTAACGCCTGAAATTACTCTTTAGTTCATTTAAACCTCTGCAATGAGAGAATAGGCAGGAGTACGGGTGGGATGACTGGCAGTGAAATGAAAATAGAATATGTGTAGACATTAAAATTTAAACATGATTAAGATATAAACAAAGCTCATGATCCAATAGGCCAAAGGATAAAATCAAGGAAGCTATCTCAAATAACCTATTGGACTAGATAAATTTCCTGTTAATTCTTTCAAAAGTCATAGAACATTATCTAACCACATGTATATCCTGTTTGTCGATTTACGATGATCATCCATCTTTAAGGGTTCAACTCAATTGACAAAACCTCAGAATGAAAAGATTACGTCTTTTAAACAAATATCCAGCCGTTTTTCTCTGTCGCTGCCTGTAAGTACATATATGTATATGTATACTTATATGGACCATCCACTTATGAATATGTATGTACATTTGAAATTTCTATCCGAATTTTATCCGAAACCTCTACGAATTCCCACTCGGCACTGTTAAGCTGCCAATTCAAATCACGCCCGCAACGAATCGATGCCGTCTCGGCAGTTTACGGACGTGACACCTTTGTTGCAAGCTCGAATTGATTTGTCCTGTGAAAAGCACGCTTGAACCCCAGCGAAGTGTCCTTTGCCAACGTCCGAGAACTTGAGCACAATCACCTCCCCCCAGGACTTTCACTGTTAAGCGTTGGCAGCACTGTTCGTATAACATCGGCAAACGTCGGGAATGCTCGAGACGAAGGTAAACGAATAAAAGTGTAAAGGATTGAAAGGGATAGCCTTGTACATTGTTCTATCCATCTTCTGAGTGTTTAACGCGACCCTCGACCCCAAGTCCTAATTCAGTTGGCCGTCTTGGGGAGTGTCAGCCCGATGCCCGACCCGAAGAAATCCTACCAGCCTAACGTAATCCAAGTAACCATCCCTTGATCGATCGAGAACCTCCATTGGCAGTGATTTAAATAGAGACGGGCATCTTGGGGCAGAAACCAGAAAGAAAATTCAAGGAAACACATTTTCCCTCTTTCACGCAAATACTTTAACAATTTTCTCGATACGAAGTGCCTAGTCTTTTTTTAATGGTTTTTCTTCATTCTAATAAATAACACAACTTCTGTATACAGTTTGTCCAGCGAGTAGTGTGTATTTTCGAAGACTCATCTTGATATGAGTTTGTGGACAAACTTATGTATAGTATGAGACCATGTGACACCATATGAGAAACCGGCAATATGGAATACCTACCTACCACCCCCCCCCCCCTAACGATCTTCAGGTTTGTCGTAATTCAGATAATACATATTGAATTTGCGACCACGTTTGATGTTACGCCGTGGGCGTCAGTGGATTGCGGGACGAGAACCTGAGTTGTTCGGCTTTATACACTGAGGAATAAAGAGAAACAACGTTAATATAACGTTATTAAAAGCAAATAGAACAACAATTTGATCTTGTAACTGCCCAACGTTCGCATTGTCCTCTAGATTAGTTACGTCGATGTGAGTAATTTTTTGTCAGAACATTCATTGAGTGCTAATCTAATTGTTTCTTCGATTAACGTTAAAAAATGTTGGATATAAATGGACACTATCAAAAATCTCTATAAAAGAAATGACTATGAAGTAACTGTAATAGGCGAAAATTGTCAAGCGTACCTCGGAAAAAAGTTATTCAAATTATGAGAAACAAAAATGCAGATGAATCTATAACGCTTTCACTTACCCTTCATCCCTATCTTTCGACTGTTCACGAGGCACCCTCATGGCTACCCTTCAGTGCCTTCCTCTCCTACCATCTTCATCTCATTTGCATTCCTTTGCGACCCTTCGTCTTCTCGCCCCATCCACCCGTAACGCCCTCATGGCATACCACCCGAATATCAATGTTTCTCCGCCGAAACAGAAGGCACTTTCTTAGTAGGAGCTAGAAATGAAGTAACGGGGGGCGCTTGGGCACCACTTCAGGCTCTTCACTTTTTTAAATAAGCTGCGCAATCTCGATTCCCTAGATAAATATTACTCGGTATGACAAAAAGGTCTTTTTAGCCTATACTTACGACTTCTGTTTTTCGTACCACATTCATCTTCCATCAGAATAAGGCTAGTAGAGCCGTAAAAAGAACCAATCAGAAATGATACTTATGTATGTCCATTTCCATTGGTAAGGCGAATCGTCACTGTGGCGCTGCAATGCCAAACTATCATGGCTGCCCCAAAAGTTGCAGGCTTGATTCTATTTATATTGTTTATTAGTGCTTGGTTATCGACTATCTGTGACTTTACGACAGTCATTGTTATAGTATACAACTTGCCACCAGAGTGCATATTATTAATTCGTATTATCAATGAGTTACTTAATGGAGGATGGCGAGTTCGTATGGCTTGTTGCATATCGCAAGACTTACTTGCATCTTGTAGATGGTAACGAGTTAAGAGTTAAGATAAGCTAACCAGGGTAGCGAGATTATTGTTTGCATGCTAATGCAGAATTACAGTTCTTGGTTTACTATTCAATCAGAAAGTTGCGTGGAGCTCATTAAATTTCGAGTCAAAGCTTCAGGCGTTAAGGGAGGGTGGGCGGATTTCTGGTGTGCTGAATTGTAGGATTCGGAGCATGAAATATCAATTAAACGATAAATTGTGCCTATTTATTCTGCCATTCGCCATGACCTTTCCTTTATAGCCTTAGATAAACGTCAGAGATTCGTCATTAATCATCTTTCGCGCAAACCCTTCATTATATTTACTATGGCATACCTGTACAGGGCGTCTTAAAGTTACTGGCTATACAGTGTACGATGATATTACCGGGACAATAGTAAGTAATGAAAGTGACTTTCGTTTTATTAAAAAGTGCTGCATTCTTTAACGAAGCCTAAATTTAAATCTATATATTACTTATATTAAATTTCTTGTTTATCAATACCAATCTCTAATCAGAAACAATTTTATTATCAGACTTAAGGATCGTGGCAATATGGCAATATCCTTTGTACCACTTTATTATTATGATTATTATCCGTCATCCAATTCGCCATTGGTTTGCATTCTTTCCACCTACCCTTCTCGGAATTCGCTTACGCCTCTATCGCCATTCGTTTTGTCCCTTCACATCTGCCCTCCCCCCCCCCCTTTTGCATTTGCATTAATTGTATTAAATGCTGGAGAGTTTGCAGATTTCCATTATACGGGTACGTCGACCGTATGAAGCGATTTTAATTGCAGTGAAACTTGTAAATTGAAATTTAGATCGGATGGGTATACATAGTTCCATGAAAATATCTAGTTTTGATGATGTCATTCTCATTTTAATAACAAGATCGAATATAATAATCAGTTTTTTTCGAGCACTTGTTGAACCACTCTGTAGCGCTTCGTTTTATACGCGAATAACGATGGATGACGTTATCGAAAGTATTTATTTCAGATTTCTTCACAGATTTTCCAGTTACAGCAGATTATTTATTGCGCTGCTGTGAGTTTACAAATATACTACATACTATATAATTACCTATGTGAGGTTTGAGAACTGGGCCGACGTGGGCGCAATTGCGACCGCCTGAGTTGGGAAGTCGGCCCAACTATGTTCGCCGACGTCGTCTGAGCATCCAATTAACGGCGGGACGATAACACCGGCCCAACGATACACCCAAACGTCAGGCCACGACAAAATATAAACGTTGGCCATACGTGGACTGCGGTATCGGCCCGGCGCCGTTTGCAGCATTGGCTCTACGTTGACTGATTAAAATTCGACTCTGCCAACGTCGGTTTAGCGTCGATCTTACGTCGGGAGGATAATATCCGACCTGACGTCAGTATTGGCCCTACGTGTATTATTGAAGCTCAGCCACTACTGATCGTTTTTTTATACATTGTTACGTATATTATTTATAACTGAAAAAGATTGGTAGGGTACCAGTTCCCTTATATGACGATTTTGGCCACTCAGCTCTTCGGACGGTCGGTACGGTTTAAAAAGAATGCTTCTCTCACGGATGAGAGATGCAGCATACAATAGCATTAAAGCTTACTGAATTCATGAGAAACAATCAGTAACATCGAAGGACTAATTATTTCCAGGGTCTTCCGATTCAGCTTGCGAGTTACAGTGGCCACCTGGTGACGCGACAGCGAACTAGTGCTTGTTCGTGCTTCTCGTATCTTGCTTAGGGACTCTCGTCACAACATATAGAGAAAAAAGTTATTTCAGTCAATGAACTATTTTTACTATAATGAACACATTATATTTTGATAAGAATATACTTCTTTGATATGTGATCATTATTTTATGAATCATGTCTATCCAGTTTGCACTTAAACTTTTAAAATTAAAAATCGAATTTTTTTATGAAAACGATACTTTCTTAGACGACTATATGAACACATTCTTTTATCCGCCCTTATTTACCTCGATCGCCCGAGAGCGTTGGCACCCAGTCGAGTACGAATCGTCTACTGCCGACCTGCTGCCGATCTACGATCGAGAGTCGGTTGGGCTCTGGGTCTACCGGCGATGCCAACGACACACGAGCGACGATTAACCAGTGTTGGCTTAACGATGGAAACTGACGTTTCCGAAGCTGTACAACCTAACGTCGAAACGATAACGGAAAGAGAATATGAACAACGCTGGCCCATAGTCGCGTTCTGATCGTCAGATGCCGCTTCGACGCTACCCGACAGCCAAGCTTCGCTCGTACGTTTGGCCAACTCTGTGACCCGTCATAGAGCTCCGACCGTTGAGTACCGACGAGGTGCCGGGATACAGCCAATCGTTGGCCATAGTCGGCGCGTTGGCAAACCTCACATGGGTAGTTGAAGAGAAATTTGATAGACTTGAAAAATCCTGAGGCTCAAACGGCGGCTATATAAAGAAATCTCTTCTTTCTAAATGGACTCTTAGAAATCTTTTATAGTAAAGGAGCTTTTTCCACTCACGTGAACATTCTGAGCCCTTTTGCTCAAGGATCCCTTACAAGGATTGCTGATCGGTCGAGTGGACCTTTTCAAGAATGGATCGATGAACAACACGTGTTTCGGAATAATTTAGGAATCCTTGCTTGACCTGCTCTCGTTACTTTTACTTGTAAAACTCCTTAAGATAGATTTAAGTTTGAACTCAAGGAGAAAGACACTTGATCTCTTAATGACATTACAGGATTTATAAGAATCTCTTGGAATACATAGAATCTTTCTTTTCTGATATCTTGATGGGATTTTATGATTTTTTAAATATTATTTTATGTTATACATGAAATTTAATTTAAATAAATTTGAACCAAACTTTTAAAGGACTTTAATGGTGTAATTGTTATTCTTCCTTGGCACTTGCCATAAATACATCTTCGTTTCTCCACTTTTGGGGAAAACATAGCCTGCTGTATTATACGCATTCCGTACTGTTGAATCCTATCAAATAAGAAAGGAATGCATGCTTGTAAAATAGGTACGCGAATTTCTTGCGAATTATTATCACGCTTTACCGTCTCGGTATGATTCTCTTGAATAATCGCACATTCTTCTTCCGTTGGCTCAGTTTTGGAATTCATTCGTGAAATTATATCGCAGACGTTCTTACGGCGGATAAAATGAAAGGATGGAGTCTTCTTGGAAATACACAAAGCGGGATACTTGAATTGTTTAAGAGCTGGCGTGGGTGGTGGAACGTCAGGAATACCATCAGCGTCACTATCCTAATACGGAAGGTTTTTATAAATTGTTGAATTCGTCAAGTAACGTCACGAGGACTCCAAAGACAGGAAGTTCGATATAATCTTATCTACCCTGATAACAAATTCTGACCCGTGATTTGTCTGCATGCTGAAAGTGGGATGCCTTACCGTAAAAGTAGTTCGACTGTGGAATCTTCGATTTAGCATGTTGATAAATTTCAGTTGGGACGGTACTGCCCCCCATATTATCCCCGGTATCCTTTGTAACCAGGGATTCTCATAAACGTCAGGCATTGCTTCTGTATATTTCCTTACCCCTTGAAATCGATACTTCCATATAACAGAGATCAGATGAGATGTAATTGTAAGATAACTTGGATGAGAAGATAGAAAATCAAAAATCCTATTTTGTAAATAATATTTTGCGCGAGTGACGTGTAAAATGAACGAAACAAATTTTTTCTAGAAAGCCGATTGGCATTTGTTAATTTCATATGCATAATCGGCATAACACCAATCCACTAGAATTAAATCCAATACAATATTTAGTATTGATTACGGACGTAGACAAATTTTGAATTAATAAACATCAATGTAAGTATTTAATACTGGGACAATAAAAAGTCCATTCGGTTAAAATGGAATTAAAATCAATTGTATGTTATTGGACAATCCACACTCACAGTCGAAAATAAATATATGTATAATCTGATGGTGTTTTGCTACTTTTTTTTCAAAATGGTTTAACCAGTCAATTGAAGCTCACGTACAGTATCGTAGCAGTAGAGAATAATAATATTGGACTCAAGTCCTTTTGAAATGTAGTTACCATGGAATGACGAATACAATAAATTCAAATATTCCAATGCAGATGCAGATAGCAAAATAGCTGTGCTTAAGAATAGAGCGTCACATTCTTCAAAACATTTAGTAATTAAGCATTACTCAATTTAATTGACATTCCATCATTTCGATGAAGCGCATAACTATGGATTGGAAGCTGTTTTGAATATTATTAATTATTAGCGTATACGTCATCATAAAATCATTAAAACGTGATTTATTATTTTTTTTTTTAATTTTGAAAGCTGTCAGTATTATTAACACATCATAATTATATTATTGCATGCCAACTGTTGAAATCGGAAAATTTTAAAATAAATCATATCCAACAAAACTGTCAATTTGTTTAATAATAATAATTGTGCAATTGTGTGTACCCGCTATACAATTTCTGCGAGTATGTAAACTAATCGAATAACATCAAAAACAATCTCATATATCCTGAAATGAAAGTCTCGTCAAAGAATTCAATGAATGCGTGTAGTCCTCCTCCCCCTCTCGTCTTGTATTTTAGAAATATCCTTGAGGCAGTAGAAAAAAAATATGAAGTAGCGGCCATCGGCGACCCAAAAAATGAAATGCCGAGCAGAGGGTGAGTTGATTTTCCGGTCGCATCAATCCCTGACCATGTCATAGGACAAACAGTCCGTAACCTTAGGATTCGAGTTTATCGTAATTTTCATCCGGTATGACTACTGCCTTGAAAAAAGAAAATAAAATCTAATCTTGTACCAGCCCAGGCCATCGTGACAATTTCTTGTCACCATTTGCGATGAAATCATGAAAAATAATTTTTTTCGCGATTTCATCTTTACTTATCTACGATCCCCATTATTATTGATAGCTTGATTGATCTTGGATTTGGGTTACTTTATTTAACGTTGAAGTGCAATGACTTCTCCCAATCTCATCCAGGTTTACAGCTCTATCTTCATAAAGATGCCGTAACTTTTCTTTGATTATTACGAGCATAGAGAGATTTCGCTACGGGTCAGTAGCCTCTCCCTCTCCCTCTCTCTCTCCCGCTCACTCTCCCTCACTCCCTCTCCCTCTCTCTCTCCCTCTCCCTCACTCCCTTTCTCTCTCCCTCCCCCCTCTCTCGCCCCTCTCTACCTCCCTCCCTCCCTCCCTCCCTCTTTCTCTCATCTTGGCGTTCGCATAGACGAGACGTGACTTTTGCAATTTTCGAAGAGAATTCGTAAAA
Source organism: Calameuta pygmaea (assembly GCA_031762395.1). NCBI lineage: Eukaryota > Metazoa > Arthropoda > Insecta > Hymenoptera > Cephidae > Calameuta > Calameuta pygmaea. The sequence goes on along the minus strand of JASANN010000545.1, from coordinate 74,160 downwards.
AAGCCACTTCCAGTTCAAGCCGACATTCGAGTGGTACGTTTAATATCCTTAAGATATGTTTCTAAGGATCCATTCATTCGAATATTAAGATCTATAGTACAAGTGAATGTTTTCAACCGATCATCAAAGTACTCCTTTTAACATAAACGCACAACCCAAAATCACATTCATGAATAAAGTCAAATTAGCAACAGTATAAAAGACTTATTACATCGCGTGACTGAAAGCAAAGGGGGCTATGCTTGTTCAAAGTCCTATGCTTATAGGCCCGTTTGCTTTCATTCTTGCCGTATCGTATTTGAAAACTTTTATTCGTTGCTGTTGCGTAATTTTCAAAAGTCGATATAGCTCATTATCGGGAAATTGCTAAGACATATAAATTTAGGAACATCGTCGTTAATCATGATTTTTACATTTTTCATAAAATCAAATTTACTGTTCGTTTGAAACGTTATACCTGCAGCTCGGCCGAAACGACAAAGTGTACAGGTAACACAGACATTGGTAGGTACGTGTTATTGATTTTCAAAATCCACGCGAACGCAATGCTTGAAGAACATTAATTAAATCTCTGCCACTAATTCAGTATCGAATTTCCCTCAACAATAGCCCAGCGTAGCTACAAGACTGCTCATCAGAGGCTTTCGTCATCGCTCGAGGGCCTCGGGCTATTATCCGAGAGGAAAGATAATACCCTTCTTTTTATAAAAACTTGCATAGTTTAGATAACTAGTCAGTCAGTCAATATTCCTCAGACAGTTAGAAATTAATAATGCTAGATGGATTACATGAAAAATTATAATATAACGTACTGGCTTTTAATATTAGCGATTGACAGATGTATCAAAAACAGACGTAAACGTGACATGCCTGCACTGCTAACTTTGTACATGTAACAAATTTCCAAAGCATATTGATTTCAGGCGGCATCAGATTGTTTTTTGAACAAAAGTTTAATTAAGTCTGTTGGTTTGGACATTGACTCACCGCTTGTCTCAAAAATTATATACGTAAAGGTTTTCTGCGTGTGTACACACGTGGTATACCATACGTAGGGCAAGATACTCCTCTAATAACTCTCCCAATATTTTCACACGGCGGGGACAGCACAATTTCGACGAGAAAGCGAGAAATTAACCGAGGAAAGTTCGCCGGCGTGGTTGGGAAAGATAGAGAGGGAAACGCAGTAGATTCGAAGCATTAATCACTGGCTGCGCACGGAAATTGACGGACTTGGAAAAAATATAGCTCTGTTTTCTCAATGCGCCCACGTGCTTCTCGTTTTCTTTCTTTTTTTCTTCCCTTTCATCTGAAAGACTCCTGATTAGACGGATAAACGGTAACGCGCACGCCGGCTTTCTTTATTTCCGTATCTTACTCAAAAGAGCCTTGGTGTAAGTTGTTGAAAAAAATATATATATCGATCGTGAATAAATTCTGAAAAGCATCGAACGTGTATCTTGCCATTGATATTCTTTTGGGAAAAATATCCTTCGTTACCATTTGCCGACGAGTTGATAAAAGCGATTTACTTTACTTCAAGATAAACGAGTTCCCTTCTTGGATTCGTTTTGTTCGTCTCCTGAGGTCTGTGATGATCAAAAATAAAAATCCTGTCGCAGAAAGGTCTCTGAGCTCGCGCTCATAATAATTGTCCAGGTTGTTTGTCCATATTATCATTGAGTAAAAACATCCTTCTTTGATTACCTTCTCTGCTCTTGAGCCTTACGCGTTCCTTACTTCTACTTCAAATATCTTAGAATCCTTGTGTAACCTACAAAGATATCCATTAGAATTAGTGTGGAATTCAAGAGAGGACAAAGGGCACGGTAAAAAAGAGATGAAAGAAGGTCATAATACAAGACGGTAAAGGAAAAGTAGAAGTAGTAATCGAATTTTCCAAGCGGGCTTCTTTCTTTGACAATTTCACACCTGGAAGAGGCGCGCTTACTCGCATTCTATTTTTATTACTTATTTCCTCGACGTCTGCAAGAAAACAGTCATATTTGCTTCGGTGCGAATAAGCCTGCATAATTGATTTTTTTTTCGTCATGAAATTTCTCTTGTAATTTTCGTATAACGAATAAGGTGACCTATGTATGTATGTATTTATGGTATGGCACTGGAAGCAAAATGGTTTGAACTGGGACAGGGAGAATACGAAATTGCGAAGAACCAGAGGGTGGCAGGTAAATGTTGCTTTTGAAACATGTAAATCTCGTTGCAATGCTTCGCTTCTGAATAATCCATTGCATGGTCGCCTGGGTTGCGTTTCGATTACATTTTCTCTGGAAATTACATTCGGCCATAACGCGGTAAAGCGTTACAGGCTGAAAGTGTTATTAATATTAAACAGGAAATATGGTTATCGAGTGAGCTAACGTGGTTGTTGACACTCGACGAATTACGTTATACGTCTCGGCATCAAAAAACAATGAAATCATTCCTAATTCGCACAATCGTCATGGTTCAAATGTAAAATTGCAACCAGATATACGAAAAGCAAGAATAATTTAGAGTAAAATAAATGTATTGTATCAGACAGTATATTATAAAAATTTCAAAATAATCGTTACGATACGTATGAACGGACTGAAGCTATAGTCAAATAACACTTTGCAAATATTACGTTATTCGATTTCATATCTCGATGGGTATTTGAAAATCCATGTAGAAACAACGTCACTAGTTCGTGTACGTGACAATATACCTTGTTGAAGATACACGCCTTGTACCAATTTTACATTATCCCATATATACCAAAGGAATAGACACACCCATGCATCGAGGATATACAAAATTCGATTTCTGTGATCTCATAAGAATTGAATGAAAATTCTTCCCACGATTTTCACAAGGAACACCGAGGCATCCACCCTTCGCACGGATTTCTCGTACCTTTAATAAGACGAAAAAAAAGAAGGAATAAAAGAAAGGTGAAAAAAACGATGCCCAAGATATTCTAGTACCACAATATAACATTATTTTATCGACAACTATTACGAATGTTCAATGTATTTCCCCCTTTAAAAATCCACGCACGGAATACCAAGGATTTTCTGCCGCCACTAGAAACTCGTACAATTCGATCTCCTCTATTTGTACAAGAATCAAAGAAACATAGACTTTTCCGTATATTCTTTCGGTATCGATGTACCCGCGGGGTATCGAAGGCTTTACCCTCGCTTCATAGCACAACGAAATTGACTCGTTCCAGAAGATTAACTGTCGAACGTCTCGACCAGAAAGCATCTGCCGTATTAGAAATTCGTGAATTGTTCCTTCCGTAATTTTAAAACGCGAAGAAGACAAATACGCCGATTCTTCCGATTGATGACTCCGCCCTTGTTTGACATCGAATGAAAATGTTGTACATTCCGCACCAAAAATATTCTGTACCAGAGTTTACAATGAATGCGCATGAAATTTGTTTTATCTCAAAATTATTTAAGCAGCTAGCTGAGTGCTAGGATTTTTTAAAATATTTTTGAATACGTTCATAAATCTCCCCTGCATTGCAAACGTCTACGTTTACGCGTATCGCCACATTCGCGGTGAAGAGAGTCTGCTTGCACCAGGGGTTACTCTTACCGGCCGACAATAATCCTCTTATAGCTCCAACTTCATTAGGCCGCATCTACGGGCGCGACGTTACTGGTGGTAGTAGGAATACTGTTAATAGTATCGTAGCGATGGGTAGTACCATATAGTACTAGTAGTAGTTATAATACTGCAGTAGTGGTAGCGACAGTACTTGGGGGGGTGAGATTAAATATAGACTGCATCAAGTACATATTGTAAGCTGCTTAGGTCGGTACACATGCACTCTAACGTAACTTGGATTCGTGTAGAACTTCCATTATAAACTGTATATACGCATTGACCATTTTCGAGAATTCTACCTTCTGTTTCGATCGCATCTGGGTAAGGTTGGGTTAGGTTAGGTTACCACGTTGATATTCAGAATTCTAACGGTCCCAGAGATACAGGTGAAACGGTGGATGACACGTTTCCCATCTTGAACGAAAACCACACCGGAAGGACAGCTACTATTTTCCACCATGAAATTTACGTGTCACGTATCGCGTGCTACTACCCCCTTTTCTTTTTATCTTTGTCGATATTTCGGTTTTTTTAATCTTCTTTACTTTGCTCCTCTTGTTTACCCACGTATTGCCATTTTAACCAATACTACACGCCTGTATATTTTATTACGTGGGCACTGCGTATCCTGTATACGCGTTTACCGCGAGTTTATACGTCTAGATATGTGGTATAGACGTTGCTGTATGTACATGACGCGAACTTGACTGTACCATACGAGCAAAGAATTTTATTAAGTTGGTAGCACGCTTTCAGCGAGTGATAACTTTTTAGGGGCGCCAAGCGAAATTTTATTAGCTCGCGAGGAATTGTACGAAGGGTTCGTTGTTCGTCCCGTTATACAATAAACGGGACGTAGTCGAAGGAGGGATTCGCCTTTTTTGGGGGGTAAAAAAGGGCAACAGGCATTTTTAAGGTATAGAAAAGAAGAACTGTGAGTTACATGGTTTGTGAAAAGGAGCCTAGGTGGCCAAGTCAGATAGATAGTCAGATAGTTGAGACGCTGTTAGCAGGGGTGCCACCAGAAGGACGCAAGGATGCGGTAATGTCGTCTTTAACGTTGCCGACGTTACTGCTCGAGTATTTCCTTCGAAACGCGAAGATGTCTCGAGAGCCTCACCAAACTCTGGCAAATATTTGAAGAGCTTTTGTGCACATGTGCGCTGCGCTTATTATTCTTGCCGAACCAACCTTGGTAACCGAGTATTAGTACTGCTGTTGCGTGCCTACGCCAATGTCAAAGTCAATTTTACGCCAATGAAATTTTCTGATATCATACCATTGAATAAGCCCAACCCACTGTATTTGATCGGAGAGATTGAATCTGGGTAGTCTATAGTCTATCCGCGAGTTTAATGTGTCTTTTTAACAGGTCGAAAACAATGAAAGCTTCGACATGCCTTTGAAAGCTTATATAAATAAAATTATGTTACAAATAAAGCTTGGCATAAAGTTAGCGCCGGAAGGTACCTAAGCGCGTCATCTTCCGCTGAAATATATTATATTTTTCTCTTGCTATGAAAACTACTTGCGACTTGCTAAGGATTTCATTGTTATATGCATTAAAAAAAAAGATCAAACTCTTTTTTTAGATAGACCTAATATCAGTATTTAGAATTGAACAGTGTACTGATATATCGAAAAACGATTTTCCGCGTAAGATTATATCCTGAATATATAATCAATTGGTAGCTTCGGAAATAAGCTTATGAGTTTCTCATTCTCGTGTTACGTAATTTAGTATCAGCTTCAAGGTATATAGAAAGTTTCACATTATTTCATTCAACAATTGCCAGTAATAACTTCAATTCAGTACGAAATTCATCTATGAAAAAAAAAAACTATGAGCACAGTTGCTCCTTAACGAGGAAAAAGCTCGCATAATGATTTGGTGTTCCCAAAAGATCAAATACTAGATATGCTCTATTATGGTACAACCGATTCAAACGATGTCCAGAAATTGTCACGCATACAGCAGTAGCAAGGTAGTGCACTGTATGGAATACAGAACTACCGTAGTTCAATGTAGCGGCAATTCGAATGCACGAGATCTCCACCAGTATACAGTGTCGATTCATTCGGAATTGTAAAGTTGTAAATTGGAATTAAATTGCACTCGCTAATGTCCCGATTTAAATGTAAACGCGCGAAAATGGAAACTTTACAACCAGTGCGAGCGAACCGGGAGCTATACCGTACCGGCAGGGCTGTCTTTATGGCTGGACCGTCCACACGACGAAAAAGCTCATACGGCCGCGGGATCCACATTTTTCAAAGTACCATCGATAACGCGCACCGTAAAAAGCTCTCGCGGAGATTCTACCGATATATGCGTACAGAAACGAAATGCTAGATAAAATATACATCTATATTACTTATACAGTACCAAGCACTGTAGACGTATACTATACTATACTATAATATAATATACGAGAGTGAGATAAACCATCGCAAGTCGATCTCTTCTTCCGCCACTCGTCTGGCTACCGATCGTAAATCCCTGAACGTGTTTCACTTCTGAGCAGCATACGTACTGGCGTATTATTCAAATTAGCTAAGGTTTAGTACGTATCTTGATCTACACAGTGAGCAGGATTACGCGAGGTGATAACTGCACGATAACAGTATTTATTTTAAAGATCTTACAAGGAGCATCCTTATACTGAACTTGTAAGATGTTTTTTGTTTAATACAGTATACTCGACATTTAAGGATCAACCTTTCAGTCGTATCTTGGCTTTCAGTTATAGTGGATATTGATTCAGGTATATTCAATTTCTGGGAACTTCAAAGTGCTACAAGTCTTTGATCGATATAGATATATCTGTATGTAACCAGGTACCGATTCACTCGGAGTACGATTTAACCTAGTTAAGTAGTAATTAGTCCGCGGTTAACCCGAACTACTACGTTAGTCATATTTACCGTAACCATGATAAACCAAGAGGGAGCGAACCTCATGGAGCTTGGTACGTTACGTTAGCACATGTGACGCTGTTCCTCGTGAATTGTTTAGGATTTCATGAAATCCAGTGAGATAATGAGAAACGTTATTTTTTGGTTTATTATTTTTAACCTTGATGATTCTGATAGGGGAAACGACCATCGCGAATACATCATTACTAATTATATGTCGGCTGTAGAGAATATACGCTCATCTTTATTAATACGGATGGGAGTTTTAAGTTCACCTCCAGGAGAGTAGCACGGCCAATATTTACGTTTCATTTTGCTGAAGCTCTTCATCCACAGGGGTGCTCATTCGCTTACTTGTACTACTTTCCTGGATGATAACGATCTTGGCCGGAAATGCTGTTTTTTAATGCCTTCTAATACGGGGCGCAGGAACACAAAGTCGATCTTATTCTTTAAATGGATAGGATGAGATAATTTCGGCTAACCAGTAAGCAGCTTTCAAATAATTTTTTTATTGTGTCAAAAATTTAAAGCGTGTTGATGGAACTTTATTATATTTCTTATATTTCACATTATATGTGCATACGAGATATAAATGACAATTTTTAGGGTCTTCTAGAACATGAAGTGTGGATTTCGATTCAGGAAGACATAATTCTAGTAAGTTAGAAGACAAGATACCTATAGTATGTTCTATGTGTTCCATAAACTATACAGGTTTATATTAAGTTTACAAATTAATAAATTTAACAGAATGCCTTTGGGTGACATAATGTCTTTCAAGTTGTTTCATTCATTTTTCACGTAATGTTTCTCTTTCAGCCACAAGTTTGTTTCTTCCTGAAGGAGTTCTCGAAGGATAACCCAAAGAAACGATTAAGTGGTAATCAAATAGGAATGTTTTCCGTTAGTTTAACTTTCAATGTTACACATACACTCGCTCTTTCCCTCCCTTCTACCCCCTCTCTCCCCCTCTCTCTGTCCCTCTCTAACCTAAAGCTTCGTACGTTTATTCGCAGTTCAGGAATTCGCACTCGACGGATTTACATGGTTTCGCGTTTATAGACAGGCTTAACGGATTATAGCAACATAGGGATAACAGAAAATGAAAATACTCAAAAAATTATGAAAATTCGTCGTTCTTGTTTTTAGAAGAAACAGTCCATAATGGATACACTTATCATATTTATTCTGAATATGACCATCAGGTTCTTCTATCATGATTAAGATTTTTGCGATTCTCGCATCACCCAGACTACTAAATCCATTATCATAAAATCAAACCCTTTCAATTTGATATGTTTCGTGTGTGTATCATATATGTATAATAACCATTCCTGAAAGATTAGAAAAGCACTCTATTCCTAGTAAAGGTTTGAGACAGTATTGTAGATAACGCACAATCGATCTAATTGATAATGGAAACGGTATCACGCTGACTATTCAGAACTTCTTATTTATCAGTACCATCATTCATTTAAATTTCATGAAGCGTTGCATTATTGATGACACACTTCGGATCCAAGAAGGATACAGTTCCGTACTGATTATTATTCGAATGGATAACGATGTCAGTTAACACACAATCACAATCACAACCATACGATAAACAGACCCTAGTCCCAGATCATCTTAGTTTGAGTCTAAATATATTTCAAAATGTCTAGAGGAAAAATGATTCCACATGGTCCTTCCAGTTCCCTTGCGAAAGGGAAGGTTGGATAAGACAGGCCAGGTGAGCCTTGGTACTTTTGGGATTGCTCTGTCGTCATTACTTCCTTAAAGGGTACGTCTTACCCCACATAAACCTACATGCGTTCGCTGAATTCGTGATCTCCCATGCTATCAATGTATTTAGGAACTGGCACACTCGAGTGCGCTAAATTATATGCCGCGGTCACTTAAGCCACGATTTACGATGACTGGGTTGTTTCGTGAATGCGTAATACGACCAGTGATTCACTGTCTCTCCTTAAATTAACGAGTAGTCAACGTACAGCCGACGATGAGCAAGACTAGTTCGAAGAGCATCCTCGAGTGGTAATTCGAAGCAGCCATATATAATTCAAAATCAGCAGTAGTCGCTGAATACATCAAACGCTTCAGACCACACGGCCAAAAGTCTAAGTATATTAATTTCAAGAAGTTACGCAAAAGCACACTCACAGCCAATAGCTTGTACAAATTTGAGAAATACTCATCAGCTCCAATCAGAGCTAATATATTGAGTTTTTAGAATATTATTGATAAATCGAATATGAAATACGTTTGAATTCTTTCATCCTTTCAATTCTATTTGAGTCGTACAAAATGTCGATCCTAAGAGGAGTCGTAAATCTTTTACCATTTTCTAGAAAAAAATTTTAAAGCCTCTTATTGTTTGGATAATCTTCGAACCGCTTTGTGCTCACGTCTCTACTTTTCTCCTAACCGAATCACCACGTATACCAACCTACCTTGTATGAGGAACTTACCTATACGTATTACTATACGTATACATATAGGCGTTAGCAACGGTGAGTTTTCATGATCATTCGCGGCATTGTTGTAAGTGGCTCGGGCAAGCGAAGCAAGGCATTGTGGGCTACGATTTATTCTCGCCTTTGTCTCTGATCAGGTCTCGTGGGACTGCGCGAGGAGCGATACCGGAGAATGAGAGGATTGTTTGCGTCGTTGGCTCAAGGTGCTCGGACTTTCGGAACACATTGGGTGGATAATGCAAGTTAAAATCTAATACGAAAGCTTCCTTTTCTCTGGAAATAATAGCAAAGTCATCCTTGGAGACTAGCGAAGGAAGTGGATGCAATAGGATGCTCTAAGGAATCCTTTCATTTTCTAAGTACACATACTTAAAGATAGATGCACGTATACATATACTTATCCGATAGTCCATTACTCCGTTCAATATATCTAATAAAAAAAAGGGTCATGGAATTATATACTCCATTCATGATTCTAAACTATTAAGGGATACATGGAAGCTCTTGGAAGGCAAAACTTCTCGTGAAAGTGATAAAGTACACGAAGACAAACGAGTCGCCCTAAAATACCCGAAGACGCATTCTCGTACCATAAAGAACGTCCTAACTCTCTGGACCCGCAAAGAATTATCGGTCATAATAAAACTTGGCATGTAACGACTTTGAAAACTGGATTTCTTTCCATGAAACGCGTTATTTATCTACCCTTATCTGATCCGTACACTCACCTCTGTGACGTTATCCTGATGAATCGTGTGCGGATATATAGCGTTGTAATTATAAAAAAAAAATGCATCGTCAATTCCAAAGCTTACGTAAAAAACGTTTTCGAGGTATTTCGCTTGAATTCTGTTTTTTAAAAAAACGTATAAGCCTAACGAGAAACCTTTGACCGAGCACACATTCATAACGACCCGAGGCGTTGTTCCTACGCATCGTTAACGACGAACAACGTTATTATAATCAATAATTCAAGACGTCATTAGCGAGGATTTGTGAATAGCATCATTTACGCCCTAAAGACGTCGTCTTATCGGAGTCCGAAGCTGGAAAAGTGCCGTGAAAATTAATTAGTGCGCGTCTTGTTATTCCTTTGGAAGGATTCGTCAGGGCATTGCGCGAAGCCAAGGATTTGCGCTGCAATTACAGTTAGGATAAACGAAGGACTCGATACCACTTGAAAAGTCCTACAATTACCTGACTATAGACTCAACATCGGATCACGTAAAGTATTGTTTTTTTACTGGTGATAGTATATAGGTATTTAAAAAAAAAAAGAAATTGAAGGTTAAAAATATAGAGGGTAAGTAAGAATTGACAGAGATACTAGATTAATCCTTATTAGGCGATGATAACAATTTGTCTAACCCACCTTCCGAAACTATGATCTTATCAAGACTCCGAGATACACCAAGACCCCTCGCACGCCCTTTGCCTTCGTTCGCTCTCATCCTGGTACCTAGTCCACACCGGCATCGTCGGTACGAAAGGGGTTCATGACGAATCACCCTCTCGACAAGCCTAGCACGGTCTATGAAGCGGAGAGTTCTCATCTTTCCTGCTAAGCTCTACTACACTGCGAGGGTGAGAAGTGGGTCACTATTTATGTCACCGGCAGAAACAAGAGACAGACCTTCTCTACTAGCGCAGAGCTCCGTACTGCCTCCTGGGCTTTTTCTTGCTTGACTTCCTGGGGGCTAACTCCTTGGCTCGTGGCCGGCGAGCTCAGCTTAGCTTTGCTTTCCTAGGTAGCTGCGTACTTTCGTGTGGGTCTCTCCTTACCTGACTACTCATAGTTAGCCTAGATATACGAATATTACGACAGATGAAGCATTGAGGCATGCAGTGCTAGACACATGGTGCGTATTATGTTGCGCATTCAAGTTGAATTCCGTGCACCCTTGGACGTGTACCTTCGTAAACTACAGTTTGACGTTAACCATACCGAAAGGTCCGACCTAACGACCCTTCCAATTGTCGTCTCTACGATCATTTCCGTGGAGAGTAAAACGATCTTGTATTTTCAAAGAACGTGCAATTTGGCGCTTTTACGAGTCAACTCGGACGATATAATTAATCTTGCTGGGGTGTCATATTAAAAACTTAATTTTTTACCACGTAACAGCCTATGGCTCTTGTACGCTCTAGGGGATGGATGGCTGCTCTCCCAGACTGCTCGTAACTGTTAACTTTGTACGACTAATATAAGATCCACCCTCTCTCGAGAAGAAAATATTTTAATTAAATTAATTAGAATGGCACTCTCATCGTTATTCCTTACCCACTGAAACAACCACTCCGGCATATTATTATTTGGATTAAATAATTCTTAAGTCAGCTGAAATACCGACAGTCGTGCCGACACGTAATGATAACTGTAATTTTGTATAACTGGGGTGCGAAACATGTCTGTCCCTTCTTATTATTTGTTTCGATACGATTAGACGTCATTGTACACTGGGACGTGTATTATTAAATCACATACAAATCTTCTCGACAACATCGCTCTTGTTAACCTGACGGTATTCAGAATCAAAAGTCTCTAGTTCCTAGAGTGTATACGTCAGCATTGTAATGCAAGATGATATTACAATGCTGCGTCACCTTAACGAAATGTGTCCCTTGAAAAGTTGTTCCCTCCAGAACTCGTGCTCGTCAACCTCGTGTCGTGCAAGGGGTCGCGATTTAATGAACTATAACGCATAAATGATGGAGACGCCTGTTTATTATATTCCGACAGTGCAATCTCAAGGAGATATAAAATTTAATTAAAGGGATCAGTTTTGATAGGATCCAGAGGCATATACCGTTAGTCCCTCTTCGTAAATGACGCACCTACTCTTATGAGTAAAAGGATTCATTTTGACGCCCTAACTTACCTTATTCTGGCTTCCTTCCTTCCATTACCTTATCCCTATACACTTACATAGTGGACGACGACGATGTAAAACTCAGTTCAAAATTGGATAAGCTCCCACGCAAAGTGCCTGGTCTGCCCAGACGAAGAATAATCGATCGTTATCGAGGTATTCTCGTAAGTAGCATGACCCTTTATAGCGGTCTGCTGAGAATGCGAGCTATTCGGAGGGTTCGAGTGATTCCATTCACGACGTCGTCCTCCCAATATATTAAATTTGCATTTTCTGCGTAATTGAGATTTCAGGTAATATATTTTCACGCATAGTTGATTAAATTCCATTTTATGGGCTGTGGTTTTCCTGAGCGGGTATTACGAGAAATTATTGCTTTCTGCGGGAGATAAAACATACTTCAAACATTCTATATGTATACTTTTAGCTTACTGCAACGCGTAGTTATTGATTCATTTTTTGGCCATAGTTGATACATTTTTACAGCATATTTTGTAATCTTGGTTACTCATATTGCGATTATTGATTTTTTTTTTAGAAATCATTCGGTGAGATACTGATATGATTCTTGTAATATATTACGTCATATGTGATTGCACGGTATAGACGGCCTCGATGATATGACGTTTTATTGGATTCTTGAGGAAAAGAAGCGAAAATCGCTCTTTCAATAGAAACTCAGTCGCGCGAGGACGATCCACATCGCCTGAGAAACGGGTAGGCGACCCATTGGCCATGAAATACCTAAAATGTCATCTTCTTATGTAATTCAAGACAATTCGCTTTTATATATTTTTCGGCACGGTTCAGTGCAACGGATTCGATGTTTATTCTTGACGTGAACAATTAATTTCTATGTTAATTATATTTGATGCCGGGTATTGTTATTAATTTTCATGATTAGCGTACGACTATGGTAATTAATTCTTACAGAGCCCATTGTAGTTGGCCTGTATAATTAATAACACGACGAACCATACTGCAATAGAATATGATCCGACTATTTACCAGTACGATTCAACATCCAATTGAATAACCTCTTCATTTCTATCATATTCCATAGTAAATATTCCATTATGAAATTTCAAAGCCTTATTAAAATGACATAATTTGTTTTACATAACAGTTGTACGTCATAATAAAAATGTCATAATCCAGTACAATAAAAGGTACAATAAAGAAGATCTAGAGTGTGTTAACAATGATGCGCGCTTGCAGTTTGCGGTGAAACGGTTCACGGTTTTGAAAAACTGATATGACATTCATTGAATATTTTTTTATTGCGCATCCGTGACGTATATTATTATTATTCATATAATTTCCATTCGCATGTAAAAAAAATTATATTGGCTATTTCAAATAATATCGAAAAAAGTTAAATGCAAAAGTCAGAGAGCACGGAAAAACAATAGACATGGAAAACATACATTCATAATTAGTAACGAAATTGCTCCTCACGAAAATACATGTCTCGAATTCTCATTTTCGAGAATGGCGTCGTGAAGCCCTAGCGATAGTTCCGTAAAATTCAAATAGAGGCCGTTGAATGAGAACTAGATGAATTATCTAATAAAATGGGGCAGACAAGGCACTTTGTGTGGAGAGGATTTGAGATAATTCTGGAAAATTCCACCAGATGTCGCTGTTTAAGCACCTGCAACAGTTTCGGATAATTCTGCTAGGACTAGGAAGCATAGGGCTGCTAAGGTTACTAAGGATATTCAGGCTACTAAGGCCAACAAGGATGCTAAGGCTGCAAAGGCTGCGATCAGGAACATTCTAAATCGTAAAGACTCCGTAGACTCCAAAATCCATGCCGAGGAACACGTAGAATTTAAAATGGAATATATAGATACCCAACTTGTAGTAAAAAAAATAGCATCGCAATACGTTTTAGCCTCGGTGTACGGGTTTGCGTTTAATTCAACACATACCTCAAACCGGACATCTGTCGAAGTTACCAAATTTCAAACGCAAATTTCTCCTTTATTACTCATGCTATCTGTATCAACTTGTTTTCATCTCTATTTTGTTTTCTCGCTCGATGACTTTTGCATTTCACTTTTTCCAATATCATTTGAAATAGCAAAAATAATTTTTTTATTCGCGCACGGAAATTAAACGAACAATAATAATACGCGCAATCGATAAGCAATAGAAAAATATTAAACGGTTGTCACGTGAGATTTTAAAAATCGTGCACCGCAAACCGCAAACGTGAATCTTAACTAATGCACTCATAACTAATACGTAGTATACATCGATTTCTTTATACGCGAGACAAAAAATCTGTCGATATTAGGAAACAAAGAAAATACACAAAAAGTCTCTGTAACCTGCGTTGTATCTCCAGGAAAGGGCAGACAACCGTTAGGCAGAGAGCCCGACAGAATTGCATTAGGTGCATTAAAGCGTCCAAGCGAGAGGATGCTGGGAGTGGGACCCAATTATTTGCTAACTGGGAAAGATTCGATATTCTCCGAGTAAACTCGAGTGCCTGGAGACTCTCGAGCGTTTTTGCAGAAAATGTGCTTATGAAAATGTTTCTTTGGAATAACACAATTAGCGTGGAAAGACCGAACGTAGAATAGAAAACACAAAGTATCACCTTTATAACATTAACCGTTTGTATTCAGGACATTACCAAAATTCTAGGTCAGTTTCCATACAGAGGATGCGTTTTTACGTTCTTTCGCTTACACCATCTTCTAAACTACAATAATACAAACAATCTAAATCTCGAAACAAAGATACCAGTGCATTCATAATAAGCAACAATGTTTCTTCGTGTATTGAAAAAGAATTTCTTTGCACCAAAAAAAAAGCAATAAAAATTCAAATGGATTCAGGTTACCTAAAGTATAAGGTATCACCTGGAAATTTCTTGGATCAACTTTATATTATATATACTATAAGGAAGAGACTCCAGGACTTTTCTCAAGTAAAAGAATCCACTCCATACAAGTTAGTTGTACAAGCGAAAGAGTTTTCGGTGCCTCCTAGAAACCAGAGTCCACTTAAAGTTGAACAATACTGCGTGCACTGGAGCGTATCTCTTCGAAGAACACGAAACACCTTCGTTAGCGGCGTAGCTACTACCCACCCCCGAGATAAGAACAGTAGCGGCACGGTGAAACGAAAGGGGTGAGTTTAGTGCAACCCTTTGCAGAGAAGCTCACGTGGCAGCGTGATAGCTCCACGTGAACATTACGCCGCGTTGGCTTGACGTGTCCCACTGTAATTACTGTAACCCTACACGTTTCTAGTATTAACAAAGCAGTCTGAAAATAGCTTGTCACGTAATCATAAATATTCAATATGTTTATACGAGCCTGATTGAATAAGATATCATAAGAGACACTTTTCTTAGGCCGTTCTTACGTCATTCGGGTAGACTGTGCTTCTTCGTTTCTTTTTTTGACGTTTTCCCTGTAAATATTCACTGTAGCGTTTACTTATCGCCTGGACGGTAATACCTTAGCGATGGAACCTAGGGGATAAAACGGAGCCCTTACAGACGCGAGGAAGCGTCCAGCCGTCAATCCAACCGACGTTAACGGACGTTCGACAACGCGTTACACTTTCCGCACGACGAGGCTGATCCACATGGGAGTCGCAGAGTGTTTTGCGCTTAGAAAATTCAGTTACGAGATGCTGTACTGTCTTACTTCTTTTATCCGATGTTTCCATTGCTACGTTTCTTCGAGTAAGCGTAACTGCACTTAGAAGGCTGTAAAAAGAATATATAAATATTTTACATATATATAATATACATATACTATATATATATATATATACAAAGTTATTCAGGACTATTGCACCACCTGAATAGTATAGTCCTGAATAACTATGTTTAACTGATCGATATCATATATATTTATACATATACATTCTGGAAATTTCTTATTGAGGGCACTATAAGTCAAAATTTAATACTAAATCTGTATAAGCCACCCGAAGCATCTGTCGTTCAATATACACTATAACATTATATTTACTGCTTATTGCTTTGAACAATAAAGTATGAAGTTTTGCTGGGACTATTCGAAAGTCACACAATATATATACATATACATACATGCAATATGCGGTTTTATAAAAAGGGTTGGAGTTGTTCCCGGCCGAAATTCACAGTGCAAGCCGGGACAATGTCCGGAGTGTGAAATTGCCCTGGCCGTGGAGGGGAAACTTCGTTAGCGAAGGTAATCGCGAGGAATACCGAGGATGAGGTAGAGGGAGCCGAGTGGCAAATGTGAAAGGATTCGTGGTTCAATAGCAACGTCCAACTTTTCCACGAGTTCAATTAATCGGAAACAAAGACAATTCAAAGCGACGCTTCGGCCACCCTCTTTATTTCATTGGGTGCGAGACGAGCTAGGACGTTCTCCCACATCCACCCTTGCGGTTTTAAAACAACCCTGCCTGAACCCACTGAGCATCCTACGACACCTACGACACACTTCTGACCGTGGTTTCCACACCGTCAAGTCAATCGAGATTCTCCACTACGTCCTTATACCCTTTGCGGTTGTTCCTTTAATTCGAAAAATCCTTAAAATTACAAAGTAGTTAATTTTTTTTTTTTTCATTAGCGTACAATTGCCATCGTCAAAGTTCATAAAAGTTCAAACTTTTTTTTTATACAAGTTTAAATAGCATTGGACGAGTCATTGGCATTTATCGTTTCCTATCTGGATTACATGCAATTAAAAGATTAAGGATCGAATGCTTTTTGTTGACTGTCATTTGAGAAGAGACGCTCTTGGAACATTTCGGTGAAAGCTAATAGAATTAAATCAACACACGATTTTCAATTTAATGACGAATGATGTAGGGGATTGTATGGGACAGTGATGGTCGCATTAATTTTAATGCGAGTACATGCGTCATTACATTAAACGCTTGAATAGTCTCGCATATAGTAGCAAATAAATTAGCCGTAATCAACGTTTCGCAATATGTATTGTGCTTTAACTGCTTCCCTTATTACCTATGGTTCAGTGTGGACTAATGACTCTTTTAAAATGATAGAACGATAGGATCGAATCCATGGTAGGAAATTTTGAGAGGAAGGTACATCGAATAATTTCTTACACACGTCAACCATTTACTTTATAAATCATAATTACCTGCCGAGCTTCTATGCGGATCCTGTGAGTCGAGACGAATGCAGAAGCGAGAACGGTGGGAAAGCGACAGAAATAGTGAACGTATGACGTAACATCGAAAATTTCCCTTTCTTATCATAGTCACTTGTATCGTTATTATCATTGGGTCTTCCGAGAAATGAAAAAAAAAACTTGACAGGTATCACGACGAAGGTAAAAGAATTTTCAATTTCAAAAATTTTCTGTCAAAACTCTCATACGAGCGCTCTAACTCTTCGTGACACCTGTCCTCTTCATTTTTCATCTTATCCTACGACACTAATTCACTTTCCCCAAGAATTCAGAAAGAATATTTCCCTCGTAAGTCAATGCAAATTTACGACATTAACCGTGACCTACGACCGTCTAGATAAACGTGACGTCTCGTATCGTAAAACAGCAGTTTGCCCCATTGAAGTCAGGTGACTGCATTGCACGAGAAACGTATTTCTGTCGGTACATTCAATAAACAGAGTATACGCAAACGGATGGAAAGTTTCATAGAAACGAAGTTCCGTTTATCCTAATGCAAGGGATATATTTCCCAATCCTCGTACGTTACGAGACTCCACGTGTCTTCCTCCGCGTATGAATATGTACAATAAGTAACGCGAAACAATCGAAGCAGCGAACGCATCCGCAATTTCCATGAAACGAATATTCGCTCACGCGACAAAAGGAATGTCAATGCTCGACGAGCAGTACGAATAGAAATTCCATTCGGAATAGAAATTTCTCTCTACAATCAATTAACTCCGTTTCCATTGTACCTTCCGTCGAAATCCCTCCTTGGACGGAATTACGCGACTCGCTGGCACTATCCTGCTCGTAGATCCCCTAGGATAATCTATATCCTCGACTAAGAGAAACTATATATTATCCGCGAGCAGTGGGATGGGCGAACCGCGGACATTTCTATGTCGAGGGTCGTTTAGTAGTCTGCTGAACTACACGGAAAGGGAACCTCGGTATGTATATCTATTTTACTGTGGTAACATTCAACAAATTGATATCCTACAGGGTCGTAACTCTGCGCCCTTTCAAAGAGACGAATTTACCCTTTGGCTATTTACATCTCAAAGATTTCATACTAAAGCTTAATTGACGTGTTTTAATTAAATATACTGATATATCGTGGGACTGTTTACGATTTACCAAGGCACTTTGATTGATTGTTCAATAATATGTATCATGCCGTATCTTAGCTTAGTTATAAGGTCTCTGTAGGAACGCTGAAAGTTTACACGACTTGTACCGAATTTCTCGTGTTTCGCGAGACTAGTTTGGCACTGGTTGTGAAGATAACTTTGATATTATGTCTCTGTCGGATAATTTGACAAGACGAGGAAAATTCGTTGCGAATTCATGTCGAAAATATAATATAATAATGACGTGTATATATTTTTTTTATAAATTATTGTAATAATTTTGAATATCAGTTGCATCATACGAATTCACTTAATATTTAAAAATAATTGTTTAAAGATTCCGCTTTTAAGTACACTTTATACTTGCTAGATTTTATTGGCTAAACTGAGGATAATTGAATTCATTTACGCTCCACCGGCGTGGTATGATGCTTCATAATAATTAAGTGACCACAAGGGTAGCTGTGGCGACCACAGGAGTGATAACGATGGTCAAGATAATATAGAGAGCATTAACTAGAAGAGGGGGGAAAGAAGAATAGAATTCTAATAGGAGAAAGAGCAAAACAGAAAACTATCCACCGTGTTCATAAAATTGAGAAACTGACGTTATACATAATTCCACAATATTATCAATTTTATCGGTTATAAGAATTTATTCTGTTGATATTAAATTTCAGTCAGCGTACAGTACAGAGTGAATTAACAGTATCAACGGAGGTATGGGAAATGAAGATTTTAAATAATTTATCATTTTATATATAACGTACAATGTTACACTTGCCTGTTGCTCAAATAGAACGTGGATGAACGAAACAGCTCCATTCGTAGAGGAGTGCTTCGAGAACATGGCTATTAAAATATTTTATGATCTCAATCCCACTTCGAAAGCACAATGTCGTTTATGGCCGGGGACATTTATTGAACGTAAATTTCCGGACGGTCGCATTATTCCAGCCATACGTTCAAACCGTCGAACTGGTCGCGTGAATCATGCCCGGCTAATTTTATTCTCAATCACGAGAACGAATTCCTGCCCGTAAATCCAGCACTATCGCAAATACAAATTCCACTTGATATGAATATTAGATGGTCACGAAACATTTAGTATCGCGATAGTCCTAATTGAAATGAATAAATCTCGTAGAAGGGACGATGAAATTCATCAAGAACTGTTGAGTCTTCAACAGCAGCTTTTAGATGTACAGCTGGGATTACTGAATGAGTAACAAGGGTAGTAGGTGGATCCTTCGCAGGTATATCGGATGCAGAAACGTACAGAGGATAGGGGTGGCTTCGGCTTTGGTACTGGGGGACAGGAGGGTGGCTTATTAAATCGAGGTTCTGGACAGGGTCGAGCTATACAGATCGTTGGCGGCGGTGGTGCGTCTTCAGGCCGTGATCTGCAAGTCTGGTCGAATTGATTAATTCCCAATCATTCCGATGGAATCGAATATGCGACGAATCAGCTATGCAGTCGCATAATGCATATAGACGAATAGTCAATTACGTACTAGAGGTAAGCATGAAGGAGAACAATGTGGAATCGGAGGATAGGGTTCTGGCGGAGGGCAGCCATATTTGGGACAACGAAATGGTAGTGGTCTACAATGATAACATGGAGGTGGTAGAGTACTCGATCTTCTGTTTTTCACTTGTGCACAGTTCGAGTTACATGACATTATTGTATTTCATAATTTTGCAAGGTTTTTGTGAAAGTAAAAAAATTTGTCAATTGTATGTCACATAACCTACGAGAATTTTGCGAGGCATTGCACGCGAATGATATTGTTCTAAAAATTCGCGATTCGCTTTTATTAATGATGGGCTGTATTGTTTTGTCATTACCTATATGAATTAGGTGCTATTTTGTTGATATATCGCACGGACAAAATAGCCCGTGGCTCGGAGTGATATTTTTTAACGTATTTTTCTGACTTGAGCCAAACGGAAAGTCGATAACCATTTTAAGGAAACTCGTTTAAAGTTACCTTAAGTCGAATATAGGCGGTGACGACGAAGAAGTCTCTTGCGACAGTGACTACAACGGCTGTGGAACGTCTGGACCGAGTCGATCGATTTTTTTTTCACACGAAGTAAACGAGGAATTCTTATCGTAAAGGCTAACGCTCTTATCGGGAATTTCATTTATTCGTGCGAAGCTTGGCCGTTAGCGTGTACACGAGTTACGGGACGTAAAGAGGCAACCAGGTCCATCAACGTGATACTTCCGGTATTGAGGAGAATTTTAGGCGACTGATTTTCCACAACAATCGATCCATTTTAGGCAGCAACAAATGGATTGTGTGGGAGGCAGGGTTCGGGGTGGGCAGTATGGGACGTAGGGCCAGTAACAAGACGAGTAGGTTGACCTGTCGCGAACAAATCAGAAATCAGTTGAATGAGGTATTCATCGAAAGCAACTGGCGTTTAAAGTGAGCATAAAAATATAAATAAAAGGACAAAAAGGAAACTGGTGGAAATTTGTCCTTTTACTTACAGTGCATATTTCTCACTTTAGGAGAATATCGTATTGAATAAAGGCCAAGCTATTATTTACCTATTGGACGTGTACGTGAGCTGGAATCGAACAGCAGACTGTCCAGGAGGCGTCGTTCCGGTTGGACATTTTGGACAAGGTATATCGTTGCACGGTGGCTTCTGAGAACAGCCAGACGGTATTCCTAGTGGATATCTAACGTAAATATCGGCGAGATTAGTCATCCCGGTTATTTTAAATATATTCGTATCTTGAGAATTTTTTCGCGTCTCTGTCACTGTGACTCAATAATAACAATAATGTCTTGTATGCCAAATGATCGAATTACTGACGGAGAATGAACGAAGACTGAAATTTTTGGTTAGTTGAACGTTCATTTTGTTTATCTGAGATTGAGTTGAAAAATGTATTTGAAACGCGTGACAACTGTCTAGCATGATTTTCTTTTCGTTTTCAGTAATTGCATGAGACACGCGTTTCTCATGCACTGTCGTACATAGTGAGGCCAAACGCTCGGCGGACGACACAGCCTTGGCACTTTCTTGGAAAATTGCCGTGCGCTTGTTCAAAGGTCATTCATTCATTTCGATTTCATTATTTCCTTATTCCCAAGAAAAACAGGACTGACCAACCTGATTCGTTTCTAGTTTCATCCGTTCTCAGTTTCTCAATGAACGACAATCTTAATAGATATTTCGTTCAACAAGATTCCCGACGCTTGAAGACGCTCCTTCATTCCGATTTCGTCACTTACGTTCCGACATCGGAAGAGGACACCATGTTAAACATCATTAAAGACCTTTGTGTACGATGGGCTGTGAAGTGCTTGAAACGGAGGTGTGTATCTCTCAAGATTTCGATCGCGAGTGTGTTAGGATAACACGTACAAGGAAATGGGAGAGGAAAATAAGCTGTAACGTGATAAGAACAAAAGAGAAAAGAAAAAAAGAACGCCATAAGAAGAAAATTGGTACGCGACACATTAGACAGTAATTGGATTTAAAAGAAAAAAAGCATTTTTTCCGGAACCCTCGTCTTGAGAAGAGAAGATCCAGGGTTCTATGTAGGCTTCATGAACGCTAAACAAAAACAGGTCAGTTAGTGAGAGAACCGAAAAATAAAGAATACCATTAGGAATGTTAATACTACGTTAATTACGTGGTCAGTAATGTAACGAATGCTGCGTCGATTTCGGCTTGATATTTCATTCATTACGGGCCATCTAGCCAAGCCCGTTAATAAAGATCGATTGATCTTTGTTCTTTTAATTAATCAGGTTCTCGCTGGATCGGTGTGTATTTTTTAATATCTACTCTCATAATATATTAAATAACTATTCCATTCACAATTTATTAACATCGCGAATAGACCGACGATCGAACTTTGATCGTGTAGTATCGATTTTATGAATTCTATTCTTCGGGCTTGTTCGATATCACCTCGATTGTTTACTTCCTCTCCATTTTTCTCATTTTCCTCAATCCTTTTGCACAATTTTCTCATCAACAAATCTGCTACTTTTTTATCACGATCCTCGTGCAGGTCCAAGAGGGATGCTGATGTCAATGAACCGAGGCAAAAAACTGCGAAACTCGATACTATTTTGTCATTAACTATTATTTTTAAATAGGATCGGACTAAGCTCTCTCTCGCTCTCTTATTTTCTCCTCCTTTTCTTAAACCGATCTTGTCTTTCAGTCTACCTTTTCTCCCATTCATCTCATCTTCATCGTAACGATTACAATAAGGTTTACAATACTCTCATTATTGGTCTCATTGGAACTGTGTCGTGCGTGCTTTCACGTTTATTTCTTTTTGTTTCAATCTAAATTTATAATGCACGAACGAAACAACTACAAAGGTATTTCTCACTCGAATAACAGCCAGTAGGGGAAAATGAATAACGGAGAACCAGATACTTAAAATTTACTGAATAACTTTCTCTCCTCAATCCTGCAATCTTCAACGCACATGGCATGGATGGATCGTATTTATGATAGACATAGATATTATAGGACGTATTTCTTTCTAACTTCAACATTTATTCAAATAAATTCTTCTTTTACCCGATCTCTACGTAACCTACGGGCGAAAATTCATTATTAGATCAATATACTCAAGTTTAAGGATTCTTCCGTTAACGTAACCTTTTCATTATGGATTATAACCCGTTTTTGAAGGTTTCTTTTCTGTGCGTTCAATAACAATCAGGTTACCGCATGAATAAACTCCTAACGATCTACGTCAACATCGTCGCGTTACTCGCTTGCGAATTGCCACTGCGAGAAACTACCGTATCCCGAGGAATCCCATCGAGGTATTGACATTGTCAGGAATATCGCGAGATGGCTTTCTTACGTGAAGTATCTTCGATCAGCCGAGGATTCGGAACGCAATCGGACAAGCAATCGTCACCACTATGTGTTCGTTCGATAGAACTTGGCGATGCTGTTTGTGAACTCCTGCCGCTACAATTGCACCTGAAAAGCCTGAGTGGCGTTAGGTATTATAAATGGATTCGTCGTTGCTGTCGATTGATGTAGATTCCTCGCAGCTATTTCGACCCATTCTGCATCGAAAGGATCCGAAGGTTCAGGTCTACCACTTTGAATTAGTGCAAATGATCTTAATGAATGGGCTCTGGCGTGAAGTGGCGGAGCACGTCGCGGAATATGTGGTATAGCAGGTGGTACAGACACTAATGCTACTTAAGCACTGCTCGGGTTTTGATAAACTGGGTACTGTCGATACTGATTGCACCTATCATAAACAAGGAATCGTTAATGAATAGTGCAGTTAAAGTAGTATAAAAGGTTCAAGAGACTGTATTACTAAACTTACCGAACCACTAGTTTGAACAGTACTGCCAATCTGTACTTGAGCTTCTTCAGCAGTTGCTGTAGGAATTGGCGATGATGAAGCTACGCTGACGTTTGCCGAACTGGGTACGGAGGTGACGAACCTGACTGGAATTGGCAAACGATTTATGGCAGGAGTTGATGCACTACCTAAGGACGAAGTGGAAGTTGAATTAAATGTAGGACTTGCATTTGGTGGCGTACCAAATACTCCTACAGTACTGACTGATGCAGGGGTGCTCATTACTACAGTTGCTGCGTTTGTTCTTGGAAGCACTGGGCTCAGATTGCAACTTCTGTTAAGAATTGGAGTGAGTCTGTGATTCGCCGTCAGAACGGGGGACTGTGAATCTTGTCAGCTGGGTCTTAGACTGTTTGTATTATTTGCATAATCATTGTTATTGTTGTTATTATTGTTTTAACTATTTACGTTCAACCTGTTCTGCAGTTTGCAGAATATTGTATCATTCAAGGAAGCACTGCTAATTACTGAAACAAGCATAATACAATTTTACATGATTACAGTAACAGTTTTATTCAATAAACACTAAATTCATCAAGTGAAAATGTTGAGTAAAATCATATAATCTTTTAATTTGGTACCTGCCAGATCAGCCGAAGCGAAAAGTTGTTTAACAACAAGATTCGACGTTTCCTGTGTTATTATTGTTCCAAAACCATTGTTAACACCACGAGATAGGTGCTGTTGAAGTGCAGTACATTGCATAACAGTTGGTCCAAAATCATCACTACTTGACAGTAGAGAAAGTCCACGAGAGAGCTGCTGACACATTGCGGACACGCTGTCCTGACAGCCAGGAGATATTTCTGGTATAGGACTCACTGGAAATAACAAATCTCATAAGTATCATTCACTGAATTGATCGCGCACCATAAACAACGTGGGCGTCGCAACAAGAAACAATTCTAGTAACTATAGTGACAACATGCTTGAATTCTCGGATGCGTGACATTAATGATTTATTGGATTGATAATTCGGTCTAGAGAGGGTTATGTAAAACACGAAATAGCACAAAATATTAAATGTAAAATTCTTTTTAGTTCATTGCCTAAACTGAGTAACAAGGAACATTCTACCGAGGTGTCAAACATATTTTTGTAAGTAACTACCAACTTGACAAGTAACTATTCAGATAAACCGCTTTGGTATAATCACGATAAATACAAAGATTATTAGAATTAAAGTAAAACATAGGAAACACCAGCAAGCAATATCCAATCATGAGCATAACGAGTAATGACCTTCGCCACATCCTTCAAATTCTGTTTGCAAAAAACTGAGAACAAGAGTACATGATTATTGCATGACCTTAAAGTATCTGCGTGATACAATTTCATATTTAGATCAGAGTCTTCAAAATCAAATCCTGTTCAGCGCATCCCAGAGTTTCATAGACACATGATAACTCAAAGGCTTCTCACCTGGAGGTTTCTGGAGTACGTTGTGCGACATAGTGGGTGGCATTTTTAAAAGATCTGTTGGTTCAAGGCTGTGACTACGCGTGCGTTCAAGATTACTGAGTAAGTCATTTACGCATAGGCTATGTTGCCGCTTGAATGGAGAAGCCTGGCTTAGTTGATTGAAGCCTCGGAAGGAACCCTGCCTTTCGAGCATCGAAGGGGTAGCATCTGGCCTCTCAATGGCGAAAGGCTTGTACACTTGTTTTACTGGTGAAACATCTATAATAAAAAGATAAATGAAGTTGGAGATAGATGATAGATAAGGCAATTGAGAAGGTCCTCTTAAAGAGATATTAATGCTAAGGCTATTAAGTTACTAACCTACGGCACGTTCACGCGTATCTTGCAACCGTTCAGTAAAACTTGGTTGCCTGAAGCTAGCACCGCAAACCACTTATTGGAAACACGGCACTCCCGTGCTACAGACTAGAGATCTTCTTCTTCTTCTTTATATAGATGGCACCAGTCGGGCGTTTAGCCTTTACAAGCGGCCACAGGTTTTTAATAGTTTATATGTGTAACAATAGAGTGTCTGGCGTGAATATCCCACGACGATCTGGAACACAGTGAGGAATGCCACGGTGACGAATCACCGAGGCGCTCCAAGCGACCAGAGCCGGAGGCTCAGAGACCCCTCTTGGGAGGAAGCCACAGGCAAGGGAGCGAATGGGATTGGAGGGATTCCATTGGAGCAGGCAAGCAAGTAGAGGCGATAGGTTAAGCAAGCATTAGAAAGAAAAAGGGTGTATACTTATAACAGTTTTGCAGTGACTGGGGGGGGGTAGGTTAGTTTAAATAGATAAGCTAGCGTCAGAGAAGAAGCGGTGTAGGATTTTTAGTATCTTGGGATGTATTAATTTAAGATAAGAAGCAATCGAATTGTGACGTCCTGATCGTCGCCACTGTCGTATTCGCGGCAGATTCGACTGCGTGAATCTGGCGAGGTGGGTTCGTTAGCCACCAAAGCTCTGATGAGCACTCCAACGGTGTTCAATCTTCTGTAGATATGT